>JBAMBJ010002455.1:0-373746 GCA_037043495.1 Drosophila recens
GTTGCCACGTACAGTTGCGGTCAAAAAAATAGTAGTGCCTGCAATGAACTTACAAAAACTCAAAATTTAATGACTTTTAATTTATCCAAATTTTTTATATAATTTTTTTAAGATACGTTAATATATTGTTAATCTATCTGAGAAATCAAAGATAGTGAACAGTTATTATTTTTCGACTTAGGAATTTTTTCTTGCAATAGCCTGAAAAATGGGCGGTCAAAATAATAGTAGTGATGAACATATTCAAATATTTTAATGATGAAAACGATCCAAAACCCCTTTATTTTTATTTAAAAAGTTTGATATGTGAAATGCACTTAATAATTAACAAATTTAATAATTTGTTGTGAAGCCTGTATCTTGAATTACCGCCTTACAACGACGGATGATGGCTTTTACATCGATCTGTTTGTATTGAACTCCAGGCGCTCCTAGCGATCTTCCAAAGATGAATATTATTTGTTGGTTGATGCTTGGCAATATCCTTCTTCATATCGGACCACAAATTTTCAATGGGATTCAGATCGGGGGACCGTGGTGACCACTCCACTACGTTAACTTTTTTCTATGCGAACCATTCTTTCGAAGATTTGCTGATATGCTTTGGGTCTATGTCCTGTTGGAACCTCCAAATTATCGGCATATCATCTGAAAAATACGCTAGCATAATGTCCTGCAGAATTTTCACATGTTCGTGCCTTTCCATTATGGTTATGATCCATTATATGGGTTGGACCCAGTAATGTGAAAATGCGCCCAGGTTATTATTCTCATACCACAATGTTTGATGGTTCTGCAGGTGAATCTGGGCTGATATTCGGACTTTAACGGATACCTTACATGTTGTCGAGATCCTCGACCAGCAAAAAAAATAATTTTGGACACATCCGACCACTAGAGGTTTCTTTATTTCTCTAGGGTCAATTCAGATGATCCTTAGCAAATCGAAATCGCTTTTGGGCAGGTATTTTTTTAATAACGGAATTTTTCACGGGCTTCTTTCTGCCAGATTATTATTTCGCAAACATCTAAGAATGTTTTACACACTTCGGTCCATACCAAAGTTCTTTTTTATAAGTGCTGCAGGAGCAAAAGGGTCGCGCTTCAAAAACCTCACTACTTTTGTCACTAGTCTTTTGGACATGGATCGAGGTGTTCCACATTTATCCTATTTTGGCGACTACTTAATGGCGTTTCTGATTATGGTTGGCAATCATCTAATCAAATTTTTCCACTTCCTTAATCGTTATCCTTTTAGAAATAAATTTTTTATAGGAGCACGCTTTTCTGGAGTGCAATGCTTGCCACGCCCCATTGTAACAACTCTAAGCAAAATATTTTTTATACAATTTATAGAAAATTATCAAATTACAATTATAAATATCAAATCAAGTGCCTTTCCTGCTTAATATCCTTTTTTTCCACTTTTAATGCATTCACTACTATTATTTTGACCGCCCATTTTTCAGACTATTACAAGAAAAAAATTGCTAAGTCGAAAAATAATAACTGTTCACTATCTTTGATTTCTCAGATGGATTTACAATATAATAACGTATCTTAAAAAAATTAAATAAAAAATTTGGATAAATTAAAAGTCTTTACATTTTGAGCTTTTGTAAGTTCATTGCAGGCACTACTATTTTTTTGACCGCAGCTGTACCTAGCTATTATAATGGCACCCAAATATATTGACATGGAATTGAGTTGAGGAAGGCTCAACGAATGCTTAAAGCTTAAAGTTTTTGGCAATATTTAAATGTATTTGGAAGGAGAATGCCAAAATAAGTTAACAATAGAAAGCTTAGCCCTTTGCATCAACATGCATCTGAGCTTTAACTTAACTGAGATTTTAATTTAATATTTTTAAAATTATTTGGAAGTAAACCTTTTTTTACTGATTCATTTTTAGACAACATAAAACAATAATTTTATTATTTTCTAAGCAGTAAAAAAGTTAATCTTAATATCTTTAACACTTTCCCTCAGGTTTTTCGAATTATTTTGATCATAAACTTTCAAAACATTTTAATTTAAACTCTTAAATTTTAATTAAATTAAATTATTAAATTAATTTAGTTAGTATGAGGAGTAAAAATTATATAAAATTTGTGATTTTTTTTTATATTTTAACCTATCTTGAGGATAGAATTAAATGTTTCAAATCAAACAAACTTTTCTTGTCTTAGCTTAATAAATTTGACTTGTTGTTTATTAAGCTTAAGCTCTAGATATTTTATTCATCAATGACATTATTGCTTTATATACTTTCTATGCACTTGATATCCTTGACTGACTTGTTCCTGCTCCTATGACAGTTGTCAGTCAGCTGGCTGAAGTATTTCCATCAGTTGTCCTGTCAAGAATATCCAAATATGACAAACCATTAAAACAAAAGTCAGGCGCGACCTACTAAAGCCGTCTGACCTCAAAGACGAGGGATATGGGGCAGAGGGAGGAGAGTGCAACCGCAGTGGAGCGAACTGAGAATGGAACGGAACTGCGGAGGACACGTACCACAAAAGATGACTTTGTCACAGTTATTGCGCCCCGACAATAATGACTTGAGAAAGCTGCAACAGCAAATGTGACATGGAAGGCAAAGCCAAAGCCAAAGCCGACTGGCAACTAGCTGGAGCGAGAGTGAAAGAAAGAAAAACAGCTGCCAAAAAGAAAAGTAAATGGGGAAACAGAGAATGGAAAATGGAAAATGACATGCTGAGGACAAGTTTTGCCTCAGTTTGCGTTTCGTTTGCCAACAGGCCGCAAAAATATAAAAGCATACAATCCAAATGCCGGCAACACTTTACAGAAGCCAACCAACAACCCAACAACCGACAAGACAACGAGACAGTCAGAAGCTCTAGTGCATAGAGTAGGGCGGAGTATGGGGAGTGAAGGACGAAGAAAACTGCAAAAGAGTTTTGCATTTTGTGTGCCATTGTGTCAAGTGGAAATTGTACGAAGGCGACGCGTCGCTGGCGAAAACCTAGAAAAATGCCAAACACGCCGGAGCGATGTGATGACAACGGAAAAGATGACAATAAAAATGGCGTCTTTGGCTAAAGAGAAAGCCAATGCAACAACAGCAATAATAACAACAACAACGACAACAGAGGCAACAGCAACAAAGTCAACGGCTTAAAGCTGAATAGAAAATATGAAAAGTAAAATGGCGACAGCAGAGAGTAAAAGACGTAGGGAGGAGAAGGAGGAAGTGAGGTGGCGGCCATTAGCGTTTTATGGCATAGCCCAAGAAATCGATAAAAAGACGCACATCTGTGTGTTGTTCTTCCTGTAATACCCTGTACTCGTTGAAAGTGTTCCAGAATGGGAGCTATAGTTTTATGCTAGTGTATGGAACAAATCGTTTATAATAGCGTTGGGCACGAAATCTGAATTCGGGAGCACTACAACAACATCAACAACAACAACTCTATTAGAGTCTGTATAAGTTGGGAGCAGCCGCTGCTCCCGGAGCCACTGAATGCCCAAATTATTTTAAATACTGTATTTTGAATTCAAATGAAATGTATTCTAGGTTTCCGATAGATTTAAACTTTTGGCATAAGTAAAACTCTCTTTCTTAAGAAAGTATAGCAATCGTATGCTATAAATTTTCACTAAATTATTGTAACTTTAAATAAAAAAGACAAAAAAAAATGTTTTAATTTTATTATCATTTTTAATTTAACTATTGTTGATTGCTTTGAAGTGACGATAAAAAATTAATAAATAAGTAAAATAAATCATCGGTGAAAGTCACAAAGAAAATGAAGACAAGAGCACAGGGTATCCCCCTATTCAAATTTCATATATTAAGAATCTTTGCTTCTTCTTCTTCTGTTGTTGTCCATTCGCCTCGTATGCAATTTGCGTTGTGCAAGGGTTAACGCCAGTTTCAGTCTCAGCATCAGAGCAAACAACAACAACAAAAGCAACAGCCACAGTTTGCCTCTTTGTTTTTACTGTAATCATAAAAGCATAACACAAAAGCCATTATGCTATATGCCCAAGCCAGGCAAGGACCAGAAGATAAAGCCAAAGCAGCCTCTAATGTGGGTTATACTATGGCAGGGACTTATAGAAAGAGAGAGCGAACTTAAGAGTAAGGGAGAGAGAAAGTAAACTATGAAATGTACATTTTAAAGGCCTCGCTTAGTGTATAGTGAAACGAGAATTTTACAGATTAAAGTTAGCTTTTGTTTAGCACAAGAAAATATTGAAAGTTCTTTGAAATTTATTTCTTCGTTTAAGGAATCTAATATTCATCTAACCATCTATCTTGCTGTTAAGATAATAGTCTTTTCTTTCATTTAATATCTTTATATTTCTTAAACAAATTGTTGCTTTTCTAGAATTTTACAGATTAAAGTTATTTTTTGTTTAGCACAAGAACAAAATTGATTTTCTTTGAAATTTGTTTTTCCGTTTAAGGAATCTAATATTCATCTATCTATCTATCAATCTGTCCTGTTGTTAAAATAAAAGTCTTTCATTTAATATATTTATATTTTTTAAACAAATAGTTGCTTTCTAGATAATATTATCCATCTTTCATTCTTGATTTTCTAGAGCAAGTGCTCTCATTAGTATTCTCATTCGTGTCGCTTTTAAAGTTGGAACTGCCAAAAGACTAAGCTCTTTAGATTTTGTTTTCAGATTGACTTAACCTTGATAACCCATCCGGCATTGTTTTAACCATTACTCCCAACAACCTACCAACTGTTGCCTATTCGCATGCCTTTTCTAATCTTGCCTTTCACACAAAGTATATTTAATGTTCATAGTACTCTGCCACAGCTGCCCAAATATGCTGGTCGAGTCGAGTCTCTCTCTCTGGATCCAAACCCAACCCTAACGTCACTCTTGATTAAACAAAAATAGACAAGAAGCTGTAACTGTTTTTTGTTATTTTTTTTCTTTTTTCTTTTGGTCTGATAGTAGCAGATGCAGTTGCAGTTGTTGGAGTGAAAACGCGTTGAGCAAATAGCCCAAGTCTACAGCCATGCGATGTAGGCAAATAGTCTCGGGGCCGGCGCAAACTCAAGACACAAGATCCGAGATCCAAGATCCAAGATCTGACTAGGCCCAAGTCTCCAGTCGATTGAGTTGTCCCCGGGGTCGAGTCGGTCGCATTGTTGTTGTCTACACATGCGCAGTCTTCGAGTCTTCGCGTCTTCTGTTGGCCACATTCAACTTGTCAACTTGTTGTCGGCTCTGTCTTCTGTTTGCCTTTCAATTACCGCGGCAAACAGTTCCACGGTATTTGCGCTGGGTATCTAAATTTAACTGGCATTGCCAATGGTTTATCTGCAGTTGTTGTTGTTACTGTTGTTGTTGCTGCTGTTGTTGTTGTTGCTGCTGTTGCTGCCGCTTCTCGTTACGCATGCGCGCCACACAATTTGCTGCCTGAAAGCGTCTCAATTGTGTTGACCTGTTGACTGGGACCGAGTCCGGGCTCTGGACTGAGCTGACTGACCTGTTTCGCATTGCCACTTGATGGCAGCATATTTTGAAAGAGTTGCACGCTTTACTTTGGAATAGTTTAGAGAAAATTTTGTGATGTAATTACACAAATACTTTATAGCACGTCCAAGTTAATTGGATTTAATTAATAATCATACGTAATCATAATCATAAGTAATTAGATAATTTTTGTTTAAAAGTCGAACCAATTATTTAATGCTTACGATTACCAAAAATCAAATATAATCTAAAATTATTACAATTATTCAAAAATAATTAGAAAACATCAAACAAAATAAAAAAAAATCTTTTTGAGAATTCGGATTATTTAGATTTTTTCTGTTTCTTTTTTGAATTTTTTGGCTAGTTTGATTGTGAAGATTTAATTTAATTTAATTTGATTTTTACTAAATATTCATAAATAATCAGATATAATCAGAAAAAAAATCAAAAATTATCCTAATTCTCTAAAAGATTTTTTTTATTATTTTTGATGTTTTCTGATTATTTTTCAATAATTGTAATAATTTTAGATTATTTTTTTAATTTTTTGTTATCGTAATCATTAAATAATCACAAATTTTTCATTAGTGAATTATATAGTCACTACGATTATTTCCAAAAATAATCTAATTGAATTATAATTCTACTCGAAATTTAACAGGTATGGAAAAAATTAAGATTTGAAAGCAAATATAGCTCAAAAACGAATGCGTAAATAGTCTTTTGATGCAAATTAAAGCCAAGCTTTGTAGCTACTTAGTTGACGACTGCGATTAAGTTTTTCATTTGTGTTTAAGGCTTTCAAAAACCTTCTAATCTTCTTAAGATTTCTGTAATGCAGAGTCATTTAGTGCTTCAACTCTCTTGGCTTCTCTTTTCTGGAATGAAAGCTCTCATCTGCCGCTTCACTTTGTAGGTGTGGTAATTTTCCTGGAATTTTCCGAACAACACACACACAAGTAGTCACTAGACTGCTTACCTACATATGTACATATCTAAAGGTATGTGAAAATTTCAGTGAGCATCGGCATTCGAAGCAGCTGGAAGCTTGGCAAAATTAAATGAAAATAACCCAAGGTGTACGTTTTTAACAAATTAAATTAATAAAACATGCTTTCGCCGCATTTCGAGATAGTTGCTCAAAGCAAGTCGAAATTTTGCCTCAAGTTTGTTTTCAATTAAGTGAAGCATAGGACAAAAATTGTCTTAAAATGGCAAAATTGGTATATATTTTGTATGCCTCCAGAAACCCAACCCAAATCAATGCCAAAGTTTCATGAAATGAATGAAATAATGTGTGGCAATGAAGAAATTCAATAAAATGTTATAAATAATTCAATAAGCAAGCAAATTTATGTATTTTCCCCATCATACTGTGGCTCCATATTGGGGGTAATCAATGGAAGAAAAATGCCAAACCGTTATCAAAGTTCGAATTGGACGAGGCGGCGAGTAACATTAAATCATAAAAATTGACTCATTTGTAACATAAAAAGCACATTAACACATTACGCAGCGTGTGAACATAAAGGCGGGGGCGTGGCACGATTGGGGGCGAAGTTTTGATACTGCTGACAGCTGAAGCGAAACCGAAAGAAACGAGACGAAATGAAACGAAACGAGTCGAAGCCAAGTCGAAATCGAAATTCAATGCGCACAAGTGGCAAAGAACTAGCAATAAGAGTAACGCACAACAGCCAAAAGATACAGATACAAACACACGAGATACGGATACATGAATCTACACAGAGCAATCAATTCAAGTGTAGCAAGCGCGGAGGGGGAATTGGGGAGAAATTCGGGAGCTGTGTGGCGGTAAAGCAAAACCAAATCAAACATTAATGCAATAAAATGGAAAACGCGTTAACAACAATTGCTTCAGTGGCCAAAAGCTGGCAGCTGGCCCGAATCCGGCCGCGTGACGTGCCGTGCGCCTAAAAGTAGACTATGCTAAAAGCGAAAATCAATGCCACAGACAGACGGACGGACTGGCAACGATTAAACGAGCGACAGCCGCAGACAAACCAGGAAAAATGCACAGACTGAGTAACAATGGGAGCTTGGAACTCAATTGGAGTCTCCAATGGTTTTGGGGCACAGGTTGATTGTTGTAGTTGTTGTTATTGTTGTTCTTGTAGCATAATGTGGCGTGGCAACGAGTCTGACTTACACACAAGGCAAATGCACCGTCTAATGCGGCAATTAAGGGATGAAGTGGGGACTTTGACCCCCATTCAAAATGTGAATGCGAATGTGAATGTGGATGTGATTGTGGATAATGTGAGCTCTCAGCTCTTTCCAATTTGTGGCCAGTCCAACCGGAGATAACCAGGCTAACAGAACCAGATTCACTCAGCCAACAATGGATACTATTGTATGGCACTTTGACCAAATATTTGTTTGGCTTAACAAATATAAAATCATAATAATAACATTCACAAATCCAGTGCTCGTAATTAACAATAACTAGAGCCACAAGCTGATGGTTGAACTGATAGTTACAATGTCAACAGAATATGTTATTTCAGAATTACAAACAGTCACTAATCGAGCCAATTGTGAAATAGTTTTATTACATGGGAAATTTCTGACATAATTCAATATTCCAAATTCTATGCTCGACATAATTTCACAATGTTGCCTTGAGGCGATCTAAATATCAATCTGAAATTGAGGTAAATAATAGTTTATGTGTTAAATTTAAATGTTGACATGCAAATATTTCTGTATATTTTATATTGTCGTTCATTTTGAATAAATAAATAAATTAAGTTCAGTTGAGCTGGACACATGTTCTGATTCAAACCATTGTGATATTCAAGGATATAATGAAAATGCATTAGATTGTATAAACACAAAAACCAAAATCTGTTTGGTGAATAAATTTCTGAAAATGTTGAAAAGCTCTCAAAAGTTTTCATAACTAGTATTAAGTGCCTACAAAAATCTATATAAATCATCTGAATTCATTTCGAAACATAAGCAATAATTTAGTAAATATCAGAACAAATATGTAGGAAATAAAAATTCAAAATTTAATTTTCAATTGCTGATTTATCCTGACTTTATAAGAACAAAATATTGATATATATAAAGAAATATTTTGAAAATATTTTGTATGCTAGAAACTACTCTGTTTATTTAGACAATTTAAAATAGTTGCTTTTTCCCTATAGATTAAATATTTCACATTATATTCAATATCATATAATGAAAAGGAGGTCAAAGGAATAAAAGACAGAGGACACACAAATCTGATTCGCTTATCTGAGCTGACCTTTAAGTTTATCGATACCAATTTTTCACACATTTAGCAGCTGGTAATAGTACGACAGTCCTACAATAATTTGGCAGTCCATCAATTCGACATTGTGGCCAGAGAGAAAAGCTGTCAGTCAGCGTCGCTCATACGCAGCGTTGGCCTTTGGCCTCCCATCTGACTGAAGTCTGTAGCAGACATTATCTTGAGCCGACATTGACATTTGGTCGCATTCACATTGACTTTGACATCGTAAGGGTCTCGACCCTGTCTCCGTTATTCTCTTTTACCCCCTCTGAATTAGGGACTAACAACAGCTCTTTAACCGCAATCGAAGTTTCATTGATTGCAAAACGTTGTAAGTTTTCTGCACAAAAGTTGTTCCTTGTGGTTTTGGGTTTGGTTTTGTGCGTTGGCGCATATGAAATGCAGCTTTCAGTTCCCATTGTCATGAATGGAGAACCGAGGACAGTTTCGAATTGAAAATGCGTTGATTTTGATTCGATGCTGTCAATATAATGCAAAAAAACAATGGGGAATCCGTTGCTTCTCCCTTTCCTTTGCCTTTGCCTTTCCATTTACTGTGTGATGGCATTTCAGAGTTCTCGGTCTGGGTCTGCCTTTGTTTCCAGTACATAAACCAAATGGGTCAATTGATTTCTGCTTATTGCATGCTAAGCTGCCATAAGATTTTACGTAGTTCACTTTGTTTCTTTTTTTGTTATTTTTCTCCCTTTGGCTGTGTACTGGAAATTGTTGCAATTGTTTTTTCCATTCTCATAGTGATTCTGTTTCTGCTTTTGCTTCTCATTTCACTCTCTCGTTTGTTATGTTATGTGTATTTTCCATCAGCTGCAGACGTGAAAAGTTTTTCGGGTATATTTTTTTTCCTTTTTTGGTTCGCTAATTTCTTTGGCATTTTTACTTTACGCTAGAATGAAGAAGTTTGCTTAATGGACTTATAAGTCATTTAACTTTATTAATCAGTGCCGCTTGAATGGCAACTCGGCACAATCACCTATAGTTGATTTCGAGTTCAAGGCACGATTATGTTATGAGAAGGAATATGAAATGGATCTTCAATTGATTAGCGCTTAACTTTGTGAGCTCGGATTAAGATTTGATTCACTTCTTTACCTACAGTCTGTTTAGGTGAACTGTCACTTTTGACACAGTTTTACAACATGCCAAACTTTCATATATATAATGGCCTTATATAATATCGCTTCTCTCCTCGCCCATTTCTTAAATTGCTTCAATTATCAAGGCAACTGCCAAAACGCCCAAAACATCAAAAGCAGCGAAATAAATTTATGTGCAGCCTACATTTAGGCAACCGTGCCCAGAAAGAGAGGTAGTAAAAGACAGATATGGAGAAAGAGAGAGAGAGAGAGAGAGAGAGAAAGAGGGACTCAATCCCACGGCGGGCTGTCGAAAATAACTCAACTGTCAAAAATTTATGCCAAACACATACGAGCCAAAGCTTCCCAGAGCGTGAAACACCGAGCAAGTCTACGAGTGAGCGAGACCGATAGATAGAAAGAAAGAGAGAGAGGGATAAAGAGAGTGGGTGAATTTCATATTTTCATTAGAGGACATCCATCAAAATTCACGCATGAATATGGACTTTTCATGTTCCCGACACGAGGCGGCATTCACATTGTCATTTCCCAGCCAACAAAAAAAAAGTAAATAAATAAAAATGGAGGCAAAAGAAAAACTCACACCACAATTTTCCGGCTGTTCCACGAAAAAATCAAGTGAATTTCTTTATTGGCTTTTGCCTTTGCGAAGTGAAAAACCATGCAGCTGAAGTTTATTAGCTGGAAGCACCTGAAAATCATCAAAAGGGAAAGGGAAAGAAGCAACTACAACTCCAACTCCAACTACAACTTAAACTAAAATAGGCAAAGAGTTTCTGGTCACGTAAGGCTCATAAAGAATGCTTCAATGGCATCATTTGCAGTGTGGCCGCCTTTTGTTTCACTTGATTATTTGTTGTTTTGGCCCGAAAGTAGGCTACGCTAATAAGTTGGCTTCCACTCGTATCCTTGGCAAGTGGCCCAAATGCACACCGTACATCGTAAATCGTAAATCGTGCAAAGTTGACTTTAAAACAAGGCTGCACAAAGAATTTGTTGCTTTAACCCCTTCAATAGGGCAGCCGGCTTTCATTTATCATACGCTGAGTGCTTTCTTGTGCGCCTCTCTCGGCGCTTCTCAAGATCTGCCTTGACGACTGGCAACCTTTTCATTTGCAATAAAATTCATATGACTTTGGCGCATGTTTAACGTTAAACTGCCCGTCTGCCGCCCCGACTTGGGGCATCATTAGGCCTGGGCACGCACATTTCCGAGTCTCTCCCCTTTAGGGGTAGAGGGAGGGAAGGGGTGGGTAAAAGGGACGCCACATGCAAAACGCCATGTGTGACATTTTTACTACCAAACATTTGTTAGCGCACCGTAGAATCCCTCCCCTTCCTGACACTCTCTCCTTCCGCCTTTTGAGGTAGGGGCTACAGCTGGAACCTCGTAGTCAACACGTACCAGGGCACCGTCATCCCCAACCCCATCTCCATTCCCAACTCCATTCCCATACATATACACTTCCACATTCGGGGCATGTTGTTGGCATCGTCGCCTGTCGCCTGTCGCTGCTCGTTTTTCTGTTGACTTTGCATAATTTTATTGCTTTTCTTTTATTTTTATGCGCTTTGCTTTGGCTCTGGATTCGCCTGGTGTTCCACTTCCTCCATTCCATTTGCCCCCCCCTAACGCGACATTGACATTATAATCAATATTTTTGTTACTTCACTCATATACATATTTTGTGTAGCTTTTGCTTACAATTTTGTTGCATGCCATTAAGCCAGTGGATGACCTTTGGGGTCATTTGGTAGCTGAGAGGGGAATCGGAGGAAAAGAACGTGCATCTTCACATGCCCTAGTTGAATTCTTACCCCTTGAAAGACAGAGCACAGCAATAATGTCACATTAAATATAGATATCAGAAAAAGAATATGTTAATAAATAAAAATATGATATTGATAACAACTAATATTTTAAAGTTATAATGCTCGTAATATATGATAATTCCTAACGATAACTATTATTTCTTCCTTTTAAAAAGTAAAGATACCCAACTTGTCATTTACATATAAATATCTGTAGTTTTTGGCAAAAGTTTTTATTTTTATCGTTTGTTTTGTTTCCGGGAAACTTTCGTAAGTTATTCAGCTTGACATTTGTGGGATTGTTTTGGGTTTTTAGCTATTCTTTATTTTTTAGCTTTATATATTGTGGTGTCCAGACTTGTTGTTGGTTGTTTGTTGTTTGTGTCACATTGTGCAAATGATTTTAGTGCGTCGTAAAAGTGTTTGTTCCTTTGTGAGGGACTTATATATATATGTATTCATAATCTCAGTGCTTTGGGTCAGCGTTGGACATTCGACATAATTACCACAGAATTTCCTTTTTATTTTATGATGACCGCGAATTTGTCATTTGCGAGTCCGAGAGATAAATCAGCAAATGTTTTTGGGGCAGCTTCACAACAGCACAAATAAATGTCAGCAAAATATAAAGCGGTCATAAGTTGTATCATTATTCTGCATAATTTACATAAGCACGTGTGTGTGTGTCTCTGTGTGTGTGTGTGTGCTCTGTCTTTGTGTGCGTATTTTAATTTATGTGATTTGAGTGTTTGCCTTGTTTCTGGCACAAATGACATAAAGGCATTTAAACACGCCATAAAATAATTCATAATCATTTTCATGTACACAGGATACAGCATTTTCCTCGTTTCTCACTCTTTTCCACTCCCTCTCTCTCTCTCTCTCTTGCTCTTTTTCACCCATTCCTACCCGCTCATCAATGTAACATTTTTATGTGGCAGATTTAAATGCATGTTTGTTGTTTATCATTTCGAGTTAACATAAATAACATGCGGATTCTTGTTGTTGTCGTTATTATTATAGATGCTACTTATTTAAATCATGCTCAATCCAAGGGTAAGCACAAGTATTAAACAAAGCCACAAAGTTGCCTGACATCATAGCAGCTTTATCATTTTCTGTCTACATACTGAGCTTCGTTTTATTATAAATAATAATTGAATTCAATTTGCAGCTTGAAAATGTGTTTAAAGTTCTTTAATTGCTTTAATCATATTAGGTTTGGTATCTTTATTATTTTACTATTATTTAATGTTATCTTAAAACATTTCTTTGGTTTACATTTCTATTATTTGTATATTTTTCATATATTAAAAATTGTATATTTAAATTTCATGAAAGTTCGTTGAGAACTTAAGAATGTAAACTTTCCATTGTATTAATATTAATAATTTTATGAATATAAAAAATTTAACATTTTGCAGCTTGTTGTAAATTTAATTTTTATTTGTGATTTTAATTCTTTTTAATTCGAAATTAATCCCATATGGTGTACTTCTATTTCAATCTGATTTTATTTATTTTAGTATTAAAGATTTTTTTAATTAATCCCATATGGCGTAAGTCTATTTCAATCTGATTTTATTTATTTCAATATTAAAGATTGTTTTTATTTTATTCACTTTATTTAGATTTATTATGTTAATTGAACTCACCTGGCATGTTGGGGTCCCACATTGCCCATATCATGGGCTGAGCTGGCGGTGATCTGAAAGTCAGCGATGGCGCCAGATTCCATGCCCAAAGCTTGTTTGCATGTGCCTAAAAATGATACAATAATATCGTATTATTAATTATTCTCACTCTTTGCATCCATCTCACTCGCTGACTCTCTCACTCTCCCTCTCTAATTACAGATGTTAATTAATAATGTGATGCATTTTTGCCTGCAGCCACATTGCATAACGAGGAGCAGAGCTAAAATTTCCGGGCCAACACGCCCACAGAATCTGGCAGCTGACACTTGAAAAATGGCACCCAATTAAAATGAAATATGTGGAAATATTATACAAAATAAGCATATGTAAGTATTTGATGCTTCGAGGAGAATGAGCTTAATACAGGAATCAAATTAAAACAAATCAAAAACGCTATGCAACCGAATTTCTCACCTGTCAGGCAAACGCATAAATTAATTAAGCGAAAACAAAGCAAATCAAATTAGGGGCCCGGAGAAAGAAGATAGATACAATCAGGCAGACTCAATTTCCCTGAAATCTGTGAGAATGCATGAAAAGCGCAATTATCATTTGGGGGCTCCACTTGTCGAATGGTCGAATGGTGAAATGGTCGAATGGTGGAACGGAACAGCTGACGCTTCAAATGAAATTCCACTCAAGCGGCCAGCGGCCCCCAAGAGACCGCGAAAGGGTCATGAATAGGTCGTTGAGACGCCGTCATCAGCATCATCAACATGAGCATCCATTCTCTTAATGCTTCTCTATCCTTCTCTCTGTGGCTCAACAGATGCTGCTTCTGCTTTTACTTCTGTCTCGGCCGTTGTTCTTGGCAGCTCCAACCAGGCAGACACAAATATCAACAATATTATCATTCAGTGAATAATTAGATGCAATCAGTCAACGCTTAAGCACCATAAGTCAAAACCAGCTGAGCCGAGACAGGAAACTAGACAAAGGTCAGCCCTGACTCTATTCTCCGAGCTTGACTCTGACTCTGACTCTGTCTCTGTCTCTTTCTTCCCCCCTTCACTCACTATCCCACTTGACAGCCCTATCGCGGCATCTGCAGTTATAGATACTTTTACATCTTGTCGTAGTTTCATTTTACTTGCAACACTGTAAGCACAACTCTTAACTTTTGGTCGTGTCGTCGTTCCATTTTTGGTCTGGACTCTGGAGTTTTTACTTTATGCTCTTCTTGATGAATGGGTAGTCCGTTAAGTTTATGGAAAAACAAAACGGGGATTTATGAACTTGAAACATTTTGAAGATCTCTCGACAAGTTTGACACTAGCTCAGATGTCTTATATCTTTTCTTCTTCCCTTTTCAACAACTAAAATATTTAAATTTTAATTTAAATATTTTAAAAAAAATCGTAGTTTTATTGGTGGATTATAATTTTACTCACAATTCAATTAGTTAGTTTAAATCCCAAACAAAATTAAAATTCAATTTTATGTTTCTCTTCCAATAATTCAATTTATATTCCGTACTTCGTACTTCAATAAATATATCAATTGTTTTTACCTATTCTTGCTTCTTACCTAAATTTTATGTAATAGTTTCTAAAATTGTAGACAATTTTTTCCTAATTTTACTTAACATTATAAGCTTGTTAATCGGCCGCATTTAAATAAAGTTAGATAAAATAAATGAAAATTGTCCAACTAAATGCATATGCATGTATGTGAAACTTGTAATATTTCCCTCTGGGATTACTTACTAAAAGTACTTATATGCCCGCTGGTTCTTTAACATGTTGTCTTTTTCCAATTTCTCCCTCCACTTGCTCCTCTCCCGGCCATCGCAGTGCACTCTCAAAACTCATTTAGCCAAAACTCAATTGCTCAATTATATACAGACAGCAGAACTTTGCCGTGAACCATAAATTGTTGCAATCATTCAAGAGACCCCCTAGGAACCGCCTACCCGAGAGTCTACGAGTTACAGTTGTTAATATTTACATTACCCTCTGACATATTGCTGCACATAAATAATTTTTAATTATTGGAAAAGAAGAACTATGCGAAGAAGAAGAAAACTGTTGTTGCTCAGTTGCCTGATCGATGGTCGACCCGCTGTTTTCTAGCTTTTCCCATATAATCGGTGGGTAATCAATTATGACACAAGAACTTATCCTCGGCCCTAAAACTAATGCCAAAATCAATGGCAATTGGTTGAAAATGAAGAAAACGCTTTTATTTACAGCATAAACAAAGAATTTTCCCAAGAGGATGAGGATGCGGCATGTGGAAAACTATTTTGCACAACTCTGACGGCAAAATGCAAAAACTACAAAGTGAAAAGTAAACAACGCGGGGCGCAAACAACAACTGTTGTTGCTCGTTGTTGTTGTTGCTGTTGTTGTTGCTGGTAAAGTTTTGCACAAAATAAATTGCACAAAATTTAATTAACTGCACTTGAGTGCGTGGCAGGGTATGTCCGCTGCAGTATATATGTATATATACTATGAATAAATGTATGTTTGTATATGTGAGTTTGTGTGTTGCTGTTGCGATAATCATAATTCAAAGTTCTTTGGGCTTTTGCCATAAAACAACAACAGCACAAACAAACACCGCGAAACTTTATGAAATTGAAAATTGTGCAAATTTTACAGTTCAATAGAAGCCAAAGCAAGGGGCAAGTGTCTGTGAGGCAGATTGGATGGGTCGTGAAATCGGTTTAATGCATGTGCTAAGCCAACGCAAAGTGTAAGCAAACATTTCAGATACGCTCGAGAGCATTGAGAATAAGGCAAGACAACAAAGCTGTCGAGAGTTTTAGTCGAAGACTTAATTAGTATATAGATCATTGAGCAATATGTTGCCATGAACAACTTCACTTAAATAAAGTGTGACGGATAATTAATTTGCCAAGACATTGTTATAATATTCTAATTAATTTAAACCAAATATTAATTTTGTTTCAAAATTATTGTGAATAATTAATTAATAATGAAATATTAACTATTTTATAAATTTAATTTCACTAGCAAACGAAAAATCATAATTTTTATGGGGTAAAATTTTGTGATTTTGTAAATTGTATTTTTTTTGCAAATGTTAACACATTTTAAAAGCTTTTCTCATTTTATATTTAATTTATAATTTATAAGCCCTTTATTCAGTAAATGAATTTGTGGCTTTCGATGCTTCTTTTGCTTTTATTAATATAAATAATTAAATTGATTGAAAGCCGAATCTCACTGCTTTAACAATGATTAGTTTCTAAAGTTAAGTTTTGATTATTTCAAATTTAAATTAATAGTTTCTGATTTAAGCATACAGTTTCTAAACAAGGTATTTCATAATTGCAACAATTGCAACTTTGGTAGAGCATTTAATTGTTGCATCAAATTGTTCGAATTATATGCTAGCTCAGAGAAAGCGAGAAAAAGTTTCCAAACAGCATGGGAACAGCGAGGGAGTCGCGCACAAACCGCGCGCGAAACGCGTGCAATGAGGCGTATCTGCTGCCAGCACTCATAAACAACGAAGGCAACAAGGCGTGCTTTATGAGCACAAACCCCCAGCACCAGGAGGAACCAACAACCAAACAACCAACCAACCCGTAGCCGTAGAACTTTTGGCCATGGTTCGTTAGGGCTGAAAGTGAGCGAGAGATTTGTGTAAAACAATTTACGCACGCGTTTTAATTGGGTTTCAGAAAGCAAAAGTATCCAACGGATGCCACGTATCTAACGGAAGTTGCATCCATAAACACAATGGCTGCAATTCTCGTACGCTGATTAATTGTGAGTTTGTAAGTAGCCCAAAACATAGAACACAACCGAACACACAAAACGAGCTGTGGAAATGGAACTGAACGTGACAAACATCTAACACGCAACATTAAACAAAGCAACGAACAACATAAGATACAAATGTATCTATGCGTATATGTGCAGTAAACTAAGGCAAGATATGGCTATAAATTAACATAATTTATAAGCAAAGTATCTTAAATGCATGTCACCACATTTCGAACATTCACTTTTACGCTCTATCGCAGTCATCATAAATCGCAGCCAAGCCAAAAGAGAGAAGACCAACATGCAGGAGAAACTGAAGAAAAGAAACCAAAACTATAACCAAAACATGTTCCCTGTCGCGATCTCCTTGTCGCTCCTAATCGTCGCCCAGTTATCAGGCCTTAATTTATCGACTGACCATGCAAAATGCTGCGACTCTTGCCCTGTTGTGGGTGACTGGACCCCTTTCCTCTGTCCTCTGTACTCTCCCTCTTTCTGGGCGCTAAGCTATTAATTGTTATTTAATTTTTTTCACAGACATGCCTGTCAGCTGTCGTTTGGGCCCGGTTCGGTTCTTATCGCAGCTATGCTATCGCAGTGCAGCTGCAGGTCTGCAAACCTGAAGGCAACTCTCCCAAGCCATAGGCCTGCCATTTGGCTGAGCTGTCAAAATATCCGTGTGTATCGCTAGATCTATGTACGAGTATAGCCAAGCAGTACTGTATCTCGCAAAAGCCTGTCATATTGTTTTTTCAGCAAAGCGCTAAAATGCCAAATACCTGAGCGGAAAACAGCAGCTAACTAACTACGAAATCTGCACCTAAAATTACTCAATAGTGGCTTAAGATTGCTGTCGTTTTAAGCTACAATTGTACTATCTGAAAGTGTCAACAGGCTGCTTGATTAAATTCAAATTTAATAATTAAAAACTTTGGAATTGCAATTAAATTATAATAAATTTTTTTTAGATTTCTTTTGCCTTTTATTCTTTATTAATCCAAAAATTAAAAAGACGGAAAATAGTATATTGTCAACTTACTTAAAAATTCAATAAAAAAAATTGCAGTGGTTAATTTTTCATATAATTTAAGTGGAGACGTTATATTAATGAATAAGATTTGTGTGCTCTGATTGTAGAATATTTTTTTTAATCTCCTAATATTATCTTAATTTTTCTAGCTTTAATAGCTCCTAAACAATATTTGGAATTACCGAAAGGTGCATGTTTAAGCTCTAGTACTAGCAGTAATTAATTCTTGTGATAATAAATGTATAATAATTTCAAGTTGATTATTTGGTAAAAAATTATAGACAGAAATAAGTTTAAAGGGTCTTAAATAATATTCATAGATATATTTGTAGGGAAAAATGAATTGTGTTCACTAAGATATTATCACTAGTTTAAGCTCCCACGTATTTTAAAAAATAAATTCACAAAATCTATTTTTATTACTCTACCAAATATAATTTTTTGCGTGGAGCAATTATTAAGTATCAATATTTTAGCTATAACTTCCGCTAAATGCCCCCACAAGTAGCTGCAAGTGCCACATTTTCGCCCGCAGTGTTGCCACCAGTTGCACTTTAGTGTTGCACTTTAGTTTTGATTGCCACCGTCGCGTTGCACGTTGAACGTTGCACATTGGTGGTTGTATTTTACATACATAAATATTGTTGCTTTGCCTTGCAGCCAAGTGGCCAATGGGGCAAATTACATGGATTTCAGCATTCGACTTGCTTGGTGTTTAGTTTATCGCATTTGGCCACTGTTTTAGGCCGTTTTATCGCTGGCACACAGATGCCAAGATGCCGAGAGACAACCAAGAGACCAGCGACAACATCTAATAACCAATCCATATCAGGTTTTTTTGTTTCTGTATTGAAAGTAGTTTTTTTCAAGAGATGCCGTCAATGCGGCGTGTGTGGGATTTTCTTAGCCCGGCCATAATAGCATAAGTCGCCCATCTGAGTGGCTAGAAAGTAAAAGTGCGCCAGTGTATGTATGTATAGTGCATATTGTGTAAATGGGCTATGGGGCTGGCCAAGCAATTAATTCGGAAATTGCTTTTGGAGAGTCTAAAGCAGCCAAATTGTCTGTTAGTTGGGTGCGTTTTCAGTGCAGCAATTTGTGGCATGAAAGTTGGTGTGTGTGTGTGTGTGTATGTGTGGGCTTTGATTGAAGTTCGACAGTTAATAAAGTGATTTTAGCTGGTAGCATACACGACATGTGTGAACTTGTCCAAATCAAGTTGAGTTATGATCAATATCAATCCTAGTTATTTAAATTATCGCTTTTGAGAAGAAGAATATGCTTCAACTTTACTGTATATATCTCGAATCTCTGCAGCAGATTGCATAGATTAACTTATAATTCATCTGATCAGATTCTCCTTTCGAAATAAAATATTTAATTTTGCCAAAAAAATGATTAATTATAATTAGAATAATAATTTTTCATTACTAAATATTTATGTCAATTTTTTGAATATTTTTATTCGAATCTTAAAAAGTTTTTATACATTTTGTAAATTTTCTAAAATATTGATCTACTTCGAAACATAGCATAGATTAACTTATAACTCATTTGATCATATTGAATAAATTTATATTTATATTCTACAGTTTTTCCCCTTTCGAAATAAAATATTTAATTTTGCCATAAAAATTATTAATTTTAATTAGAATAATTATTTTTCATTACTAAATATTTATGTCAATTTTAAGAATATTTTTATTCGACTCTTAAAAAGTTTTTATATACTTTGTATATTTTCTAAAATATTGATCTACTTCGAAACATAGCATAGATTAACTTATAATTCATTTGATCAGATTGAATAAATTTATATTTATATTTTACAATTTTCCTCCCTTCGAAATTAAATATTAAATTTTGCCATAAAGTTGATTAATTATAATTAGAATAATTCAATTTCATTACTAAATATTTATGTCAATTTTTAGAATATTTTTATTCGAATCTAAAATAGTTCTTATATACTTTGCATATTTTCTAAAATATTAATCCACTTCAAAACACACTCCAATCTCAGCAGCAGATAGCAGAGAGTACTGTCCCGACCTCGGACTGTTAACTGCTGCTCATTTATCACGGGGGGGCAATTGTATTCCAAGCAGACAATAAGTTATCAATGCACCACTTTTCAACAGGGCACTCCATTTCAATGCCAATTTATCCAGGCATTTAAAAAGGCAAAAACAACAGCGACAACGGCGAAAACAACGGCAAAGCGTTTCAACATTATCAATTTAAATATAGATGCTGTTTGTAAATGTGGATGGATAATTTTTTATTTGCTCGCCGCGAAGCAATGCGAGACAACATTTCAACGCGCCTACGGTCAAAATGAAATATGTCAGACATGCAGATATTTACGCATTTAAATAAATACTCGCTGCAGATACAGATACAGATACAGATTCAGATTGGTTCGTAATCGAGCAAAACAGAGCGAGCAAACCAGCCAATCGACATACAGAAAGACGGACAGACGGACGGACAGACCGACAACATGATTTTCATTCAGCTTCATTCATTTCCTGCTACTGACCTGGTCTGGTTATGCTCTTAGCCAGGTTACTTTGGTCTAGTCACTAGCTTTGGCCTCATAACAGGTATTCAAATACTCTGAGCAAAGTGACAAGAGATTACACAACATAAATATGCAAATAAAAAAGTTTGAAATGTTATTAGTAATAGCTTTAAAAGTTATTTAATAAATGAATACAAATATTTATATATGTACACTCTTGAGTGTATTTGAGTATTCGATGATCCTTAATTGCGGCTATCTTTGGGTTTTGCAAACAAGTTGCTCGCTAACGAGCCAGAGGCCCACAACGAGATAATTTGTTATGCTCGGCAGACGAATGGCAAGAACAATGCGGGGCGAGAAACACAACAATGCCAGCTGTGATGGACGCGACCACACACACGTGAGCTGAGGGAGCCACCGACAACGGGCAACTGGCAACTGGCAACCGTTGAACGGCACCGGCAACAACGCAGCCAATCAGCAATGGTAATGAGCAGCGTCCAAGTTTAAGACCAAGTCCGAGTCCGAGTCCGAGTCCGAGTTCAAGTCAAAGACACGAGCAAACGCAATCTATCAAAAGCACCGCTGAGGCTTCGATTTATGCCAGGCATCTCAGCACCTAGCAACGTAAATACATACACTCAGAAAAAAATGAACGAAACAAATCATGCACAATTTTCTTGTCACCGGAGTGGAGTGGAAATGTTGAGCTGGTAATGGATGAACGGGTGCCCTGACGCAATGTGAGCCATGTTTCTTATATTTCAGTTTAATCGGATTGCCAAGCTACCAAGCAAGGATATTAGATTAAGCTCAAAAATACTGGAGAGACCGGACGCAGGTGACAACTTTGAAGACAAAACAATATTCATAAGTGATTAATAAGATGTTCGGCACAAATAACAGTTCATTTGTGAGCGAAAATGGTTTCGAGCTAAATAAGCTGAACAGAAGACATCAACAGAATAAATTAAAAAAATTAAACATGAAGCCAATTCAATAATCTACTAAAAAATTAATTTAATGTGTATATTATCTGAAAAACCAATCGGGTATCAAATTAGAATAAATGGGTATAAATTGAGAACGGTTTGTTCTAAATGTTTAACCAATACGGTCCTAAATAGTAAACAAATTTTCCAGAGCTGAGCACCTACTGTTCATATAATGTTGTGGAAATGTTCCTGAAACGAACTGAAATGTTCTTGGATTGTTCACATGCTGTTCATATAATGTTGTGGACATGTTCTCAAAACGACCCCTATATGCTTCTGAAACGAACTGAAATGTTCATAAAATGGGCCCAAAAAGCGATTAAATTGTTCCAATTCGTTCAAAAAATATCACCCAAGTGTTCATGAAATATCATGACCAAGCGTTCATGAATTAAGAAAAATCGTGCTTACTCTACTTCCATGCACAGTTTGTTTTGATTTGTGCACAGATGGGCTTGTTTTTTTTCTGAGTGTACTAGTATATAGAATATTTATATATAGATATGAGTAATACCTGACCCCGCAGATTCCCCTTCACTGATCACTACTCCCTAGTTTAGGCCTAGTTCTCAGCTCATGTTTATTAATGACGTTCGTCAGCGACGAAGGCGCATCCTGGCATTTTGCCTAAATTTCTGTAATTGGTTGTGGTTGAATGCGTGACGGTTTGAATGTGAATGTGAATATGGATGTGTGTGTGTGTGTTTGTATGCCTATAGATCCCAGATCCCGCTTAACAGTTATTAGTTACGGTTTGTGTTATTAGGATACACTTGAGGACCAGGATGTGTGTGTGTGTAGATTCCGCCTCATTGCGGTTGATTGATTTTCATGTTGATTGCCGAATGCAAATGCAAATTTGTGGACTCTGCCTCAAGTTACAGACCCTCAACTAACTTGGCCACCACTATTTAGTGAGTGCCCCGAACTGTTGAACTGTTGCATCTGATGCAATGAAGCCGAACGAGCGGGGGCAATATTCACAATATTGGGGTGGTCTTAGCTTTTAGGGACTCTCTTTCTCATTTCTACTTTTTGAAATGCATTGAAGCATATATAAGTAAGTCTATTTATGTACTCGCATGCGTACATATTTACATCGCATACATTTATTTCTCTCTTGTTGATATTTTAAACCTTCTAAATAACTAGAGCAACAAATTCGATACCAATTGGCTTTGTTACATATGCACCAAACATTTTTCCATAATAATTCTTTATACCTTTTATTTTTCAACAAACTTTATATATTTTTTACACATATTTGTGTGTATTGTGTGTGTTATCGAAATAAAAATGCATAACTTTCATGTCATGGGAACTAAACATACGGCATTTTTGTTCAATGACCATGGGAGAAAGGTAGCATTGTACGTATCAAAAGGATCAGAGGTCAGTGGGGGAGTGAATACGAGCTGAGGATAATGTGAACTGAAGTTGGCCAAAACAGTTAAATTGTTTATCAATGTGGAAGTTCTATACGCAGCATACAAAATGCGCATATCTGAATAAATATTTCATAAACAAATTCGAAATAAATCGTTTTAGATTTCATTTATGCAACTTACGTATCTAAAAATATATATGATATTTTTTATATAATCATTAAAAATTGAGGTAGTAAGTATAAACTTGAAACTCGCTTCTCAAAATATTAAATTAAAATGTAAATAGTTTTTGTTTTAATTAAGATAAAATGTCAACTTGTTGGCTTACATTTCACTAATACTGTTTTGTATTTTGTACATGTTATTCTATAGTATTCAATTATTTTTGATAACTTACCAATTTCCAACGCTGCCATGCCTCCAGCTGGGCTCGTTGGGCTTCCGACAGCTGTTGCCCATCCGCCGAATTCGGTCAATAGAATCAAGGCGAATGTCAGCCAGCATAAAGTTTTATGGTTATTAACACGCTGACGTTCAATGCGCCAATAACTTTTTAAGTAATTCGTTGCCAAATACCAACAGCTGTGAACGAGGTGGCTTCCAATTTGGCCCGGACAATCAATAGACAAATATTGATGTTGCCGCCTTCGTTTTAAATGGGCCAGTTCCAATTGCCTTAATTTTATTGCCGGCATTTTGAGTTTTATTTCTTGAACACGCTCCGCGAAATCATCCAATATTCTCACATCTTACACTTGACGCTAAAAAGATAGAATTAAATCCATGTGAAATGTTGATAAATTGAGCATAATTTTGCAAGACATTTTTTAAATTTTCGCAACTTAATTGGCGTGGCTTTAAGAATGTCGCGTTTAAGAGTGTCAAAAGGGCTGGCAGCCAGGCAGGCAGATTGCCCCTCCCCTGTGCCCTCTAAATACATCATTGTCAGCAAATTAATGTGACGTGACCTTGCAAACTGTCGCGTTTTTTGTCAGTTGACAGCAAGTCATGTGGCAGTTGCCGTCAGTTGTTCCCAGTTCAGAGTTGTTGGCAACGTTGCGCAGTTCCTCGCCACGATTTGCAGAGCCCAGAGCCCAAGTGAAATTTATGTAAAATGTCAGACACAGAGCTCCTAAGCCCCCTCTTACTCTATCCCTCTCCCTCTCAGCGACATGCCAAAACGTGTCAAAATACAAAAATATAAACAGCGCGAAAAACTCTACGAAAATGCCGCCCAGACAAGGCACGAGGCGGCCTCAGTCAAATGTTTTTTGCCCTTTACTCAGCCGGAAGTGCGACAGCAGCAACAACAACAACAACAACAACGAAAGGTTGAGGAAATTAAGGATCGTGTCTGGCTCTAACAGCCAACATTTAAGTTGGACAAAAACTACATGCGATGCCCAGATTTATGGCACAGTCTGTTGACAATAGAAAGTGGGGAAAGTTGGGCAAATCATGGCTTAAAATTAGTGAATAATAAAAAAAATTATTGAATATAAATATAAATAAAATTTAGAAAAAATTCTATAATTTGTATTGAAAATAACTATAAATATAAATAATAAATGGAAATGATTCTCAAAATTAGTGAATAATAAAAAAAATTATTGATAATATTGATAAAAATAAATAAAAATGATTCTCAAAATTAGTGAATAATAAAAAAAATTTTAAATATGTATAAATATAAATAATATATAGAAAAAATTCTCTTACTTTTTTTTTAATAAATATAAATATAAATAATACATGAACATATTTTTAATATTTTTTTTTAGAAAAGCCTTTTACAAGTGTATTTCTTCTGTTTTTTTTTATACTTAGTTGCACAAGGTTCATAAAACAAGTTAATTAATAATAACAAATTTTTCACTTTTATTTATTGTCAAAACAATAACTTAACTAACTGTACACTTCATATGCTGTTAACATCTGCACAATCTGCACATTTAAAGCACTTTTCCAATTTTCATCATGATAGTTTCCATTTTCATTTTGCAAGTCTATGCTAAAGTGTCTCGAAAAAGATCAAAAGCGAGAAAACACAAAGAAATTGTTCGCAGGCAGGCGGCAAATGCCGACGCGAATTCATTCGAGCAATTAATAAAATGCAAAAGAAAGGCAAAAAATACATGAAAATGAAAAACGAAAAGGAAAAGAGAAATAAAATGAAGAAAACTAAACGACAAACGTTGAGGCCGTTTTGCGGCTGATGCCTGGGATCTGGGATCTGCTATGGTTATGGAGATCTGCTCTTCCATAAGGAGGCAGAGTGCGAAAGGAAGGGGGTGTGGGGTGTGGGGTACTAGGGACTAGGAGAGTGGGAAACTGGCGCCCACACTTCCTTTCATATGCGAAATGAAAAATTTTACGCCAACTTGACAGTGGAAGTGGCAGCAAAGTTGCAAATGTGCCTTGTTGTTGTCGCGCTCATTGTTGTTGTTGTTGTCGGCGGCACAGTCCCAAATAAAAGGCATAAAATTTACCAGCCGCCACTTGAACACTGCGAAGAGTCGCATAGTTTTTATGGCCATGGGTCGGCCTTTTAATGCTCCCTCCTCCCCCTCGCTCCATCTTCCCCTCCGCAGTTGCAATTGCAATGCACAAACAGCAGCTGCTCCGTTTAGTTTCCTTGGGCTAGGTTCAGTTCAGTGTTTGGGTCCGGACTGCAACTGCCACTGGCACTGTTTCTTCGGTAGCTGCAGTCAAATGCAAATTTTTTATGTGACGAAAGCGTAAAAAAAGCAAAAAATTAATGCTTGAAATGAGGCATCGTTTTCAAAGTGTCGCGAACTATGAGCAGACCTAGGGGAAAAGACGATATAGTCGGACATTGGGTCAGACTAGACAGACAGACAGACTGACAAACTGACAGAGAGATCACAGGGATCGATGGGAATGCATAAGTCGAATGGGATCTGGCAAGCACTCGATTATTGAGAAAAAGATTGTTATTTGTTCACATTACTAAATTATATAAATTATTTTATCTCTGTGAGCAAATCTCTTTGTGATGATAGCTAACTCTATGAAAACAGACTTTTAATAATTTTCAAAGATGTCTGCAACATGCAAATCGATTATTATTAAAGATATTAATTGATTGGTGTCTCATCAATTTAAAAAAATCATTGCAGCTTAAAAATTTGTTTAAAAATAAATTAAAATTTGTAAATGTCTCCAAATTTTTAAGACTTTTAATATTTATGTTCACTTATCTTTTATGTTTCAAAAATTAGATGCATATATATTTTAATTATACCTATCGTTATTTCAGATTACCGAAGCTTCATTTTAAATTTAAAAAAATAATTTTAATACAACGCTGTTAAATAAATTTTTAACGAAAGTCGAATTTTTGCCCGGCTACCTAAAACTCATCCTTTATTGAGAGAAGAAAAACTCAACTTCTCTTTTCTTCATTTTTAATTTATTCATTTATTTATGTTTATTTTATTTTTTAATAAGAATTCTACAATGTTTTAGAATATCCAAATTGCACAGTTTAAAGCTTTGACCTAAACATTTTCTATGCGAACTAAGTTAAAAAATTGGTTCATAGCAATGTTTATATTTAGTACTAAATGATTTCTTTTATTTATTGCAGTTTACTTGGTTCGCTCGTTTTCTAATGATTCTCTTTTGTTGTCCCAGTCAAATTTGGAATTGCAGCTAGCAGTATTTAGCATGGACTTCAACCAAAAGAGATTCAGCTCAAGAAATGCTACCAAATCCCCCAACAAAATGCAGTCCAACTGCCATGGGGATAGTCAGAGGGACAGTTGGCATTGTGGAGTGTCAACAGTAGCAGGCAGCCACCACATAGTCCACAGCCTAAAGGCAACAACTGCAACTCCAGCTCCATCTGCAGCTCCATCTGCAATCTGAGCCCCAACTCCCAGTGCTACTCAACTGATAACGTGGACCATTAACACCCGACACCCGCAAACAATAACCAAGTCGAAAATTAATTGAAGCCAGAGCCGCAGACGGTTTCTGGCAGGCGTTGGACCGCAAGTTGCCCAGCTTCGCCCCTTCCCTCCGTTTACCTCCCTGAGTTGCTCTTCCCCCTAGGCTTGCCACACTGCCAGTTGCAACTGCGCAGCCAGTCGCAGACAGACATTGCAGACGCCCTGGCATGTCATTCATTTAGTTTTCTATGTTCCCCCGTTTTCCACTTTGCCACCTTGCCACCATCCCACTTTCTCACTTCTTTAGCCCTCCCTCTCTCTCTCTTTCTCTCTTGGTGGCTAGAAGTACCGTTGCCTGCGGCCTGCTCATATTATTTTCGCACTCTCCTAACTGCCGACAGACAGAGAGACAGACCGACCGACTGCCGCCAACTGAGTCACTAAAAAGCGCCATTTTATTTGCACTCCAAGACGCGCAACTCAACGCCAAAAATTATTACGCGCCCCAACAACAACAACAGCAACAACAACATAACGATGCAATCTCCAGTGTTGTTGTTGTTGCTGCAGCATTTTGCTTTCTTTTTGTACTGTTGCTGCTGCTGCTGTGTAGCTGGCATTTAATTGCCACATGCAACACATGTTGACGACGCCAACGACAGCGCCAGCAAAGGAAAAAAAAAACAGCATAAAGGACAGCTTGCAAAATTAATAGAAAAAATTCTTTTTTTTAACCATTTTTTAATTTGGGCCTTGTGGGCGGCAACAACAACAGCAACAACAGCAACAACAGCAACAACAACAGCAACATCGTCCATGGAAAAGCAATGGCAATTTTATTTCTCCTTGTTGCAATTTCCTTTGGGTATACAATTTCACAGTAATTGTGGTTAATGTTATGGATATTTTATGTGGGAATCCAAGCGGGAATGCGAAAAGAGGAAGCAACGAGGAGGCTGAGGGAATGTACATAAGTAAGACGCCGACTTGCAGCTATTTAAATGTAATGAAAATTTTTAGATTAATAAAATGTCTTCTTTATGCACCAAGTACAAAGCAATGAGAAATATTGAAACGACATGAAATTAATAACTCTTATAACTGTTATTTAACATAAACACTCTTGTTTTTTAATGTGTGTAATTATTGTCTATTAAATTATAAGGTAAAACACACAGAGAAATTAAATTTATGTAATAAATTTAAAAGTAAATTTAAGAGATTTCTGACAGATGACTAAGTTTATAAGTATAGTTTATATATAAAAATAAAAATAATTAAATACAATCATGCCTGTTAAATTTCGATTAGATTTTCTAAGCAACTACATTTTTTTGGAAATAATAGTAGTGACTATATAAATCAATATTCTGATTATATAATGATTACGTTTACAAAAGATCAGAAATAATCTAAAATTATTAAAATTATTCAAACATAATCAGAAATAATCAAAAATAATGTGAAATAATCAGAAAGATTATTTTTGATTATTATTCTGGGGTACCACAGAAATCGCTTTCACTTGAATTTCACTCAAATTACATAGAAATTTAAGTGAAATTCAAGCGAATGCGATTTCTGTGGCACCCCCGATTATTCTTTATTAAACAGGTACGAATACAATGTTGTCTTGTTCAGCTTAAATAATTTAAAATGGAATAAATATACTGCTTTATTTTTTTACTCGCCTGCCAAGTAAATGAAAATTTCAAGAAAATCAAATCCAAATATCTTAAACTTTACTACGACAAATAGAATACTTAAATAATTATATTTAAGCACCCTTAAACACCTTCTGCATGTAATCAAAGTGGGCACAAGAAACGCATCCTTTTCATTTCCTCACAAAGTTCAATGCCATCTTGTGTCACCCAAAGAATACAATGAATACAAAATATATACATAAATATATATACAAATATATGTGCATGTAGGCCATTATTTAGCCAAAGCGCAGCACCAGGGCCAAAAGCTGCCCTTGGCCAGTTGGCCAGTTCCCAGAAATGGGCCCGCTCCCTCCAGCTGTCGTATGATGTCCCCCTGGGGTCTTTGGGGACCTTGCATACCATTCAAAGTCGGGCATAAATTTTCTACCGTGCGCCTCTGTGCTGAGCTCAAAATGTAATAAACAATTTTTGCCAGGCATTTTTTACTGCAGCGTCTGGAAAAATGCAGGCAAGCGACCACAGAACAATAGAAAAACCATTTTAGCAATTTTTAACATTTTCTTTAATATATTTTTCGTGCCATGCAACGGCAACGGCGACTATACAAAAACACTTTATCATTGAAATGCTGCAAAAGTGACGACGGGAACAGAAGTGCGGAAATATTTTTGTATAATGGACGCAGTTTTTGCCACACAAACATTAAAATAGAGCAAAATACACATAGCTAAAAAAATCAACTGAAACCTGTATGCCCTGTAAAAAGCAAACTAACAAATGACAGACTCAAATATATTTTTTACATTAAAGACACAAAACGCTTTGGTAAAAAGTCGTATTTAATAGCGACAATTAATTGATTTGATAAATACTTTAATACAGATGCTCTTGTCTAATGTTTTTCAATTCAATTTTAGATAAATTAAATACAAAATCATACTATCATAAAATTAACTTCGGCACAAAAAATAGAAATATTCTGTTTAATTTGTATCACATCGAAAAATGATCTTGAGTATACTGAAATATATCACTATTGAATGCTTAATAAAGATTAAAAAATAATTTGTATAATATTTTTTAATTTTCAAAATTGTTTTTGAAATTAATAAAATAGTTTTTCGCAAAAATTAATATTTGAAACAATTTAATTCTTTTAACGTTAAGATTCGTCTTTAAATATTTCATTAGTATTTCATTTATAATTTCATTAATCAATGCTTGCTAAGAATATTTTTCCATATTTATTGTATGATATTTTATAATAAATTCCAAACTTCTTTATATGTAAGTAGTAAGAGGTTGTCCGTTGTCTGAAAAGTTCACTTAGGCTATATGCCTCGGCCAAGTTATGGGAAGAGCATTTCATGGTCAAAGGCGGCAGACGAGAATGACGACGATGACGACAACGGAGAGTGCAAAATGTTGTAGCCACAAATTTTAGCATTGTGTTTTCTTTTTTGTTAATTGCATACAAAAGTCACACAAGTCTCCGGAGTCGCTCACATAGGTCGTTTCGGGAACTGCGAAAACAGAGGAAATGGAAAATCGTCACTTGCGAATATGGGAAACAATTCAACGCCTTGTGTAGTTGACTGTCTGCGGATCTCTCTACTCCCCCAATCACAAGCTGACCGAGCTGGTTGGCTTACTTCTTGGGCTGGGTTGGGTTGGGTAAGGTTAAGGTTTAGGTTTAGAGAGCTCCATGGCCAGACGTTGCAAATTAAATGCGCAAAAATTACGCTGCAATTATGCGGCGTCAGAGACGTTTTGTGAAAAATTATGGCTCTGGGAATTTTCGCTTCGCCAGCGAAAGTTTCCCGCTACGGCTCTGTTATATTTTATGGCCATGTAAATGGCAGAGCCTTTAGCTGTAACTGTTCCCCCATCGTCACCACTCCTTGACTTGGCTATAATAATCGCCCTGTCGCCGCCAGTTTGAAGTGTTTGCTTTTTGCGTAGGTCGTGAACCCCCTGAAAAGTGCACTTCATGATTAGGTATGATATATACAGGAAAAGTAAATCCCAATAGAGTAGTGCTAATGTATATGGTATTTTCTTACTTTTCCAAATGATTGGCCAAGTAATTACTACTTTTATAAATAATTCGTAGAATAAAACTAGAACTACTGCTGAGATCCTGCCTAAAACTCTGATATTTTGAATCTCATATGTGAATATGACTTGCTTAAGCCATAGAATCAGTTAAATTATTTTTGCTACTTTGATTGTGAAAATTTAAAATAATTTGATTTTTATTAAATAGTCATAAATAATTAGAAGTAATCAGAAATAATCAAAAATAATCAAAAATAATCAGAAATAATCCGAAATAATCAGAAAGATTATATTTGATTATTTTTGATGTTCTCTGATTATTTTTGAATATTTGTAATAATTTTAGATTATTTTTTATTTTTTTTGTAATCGTAATCAATAATCGGAAAAACCGAAAATAATCGTAATTTAATCATAAGTTCGACTTTTAGACAAAAATAATCCAATTACTAATGATATGATTACTAATCATTATTTAACAGGTATGGCTAAAACTTAATATTTATAGATCTTGTACTGATTTCCTTGACAAATGTCTAAATTTCTATTTCTAGATTGAATTGGCAAGTTCCCTCACACATTGCTTTACTTTATCTAGATTATAAAAAGAATAAAATATATAATTTATCTGCTACTTTAGTGCCTTGCTTAGATTCATTTCGTAAGAGTCTATAATGTATTAGACTTAGTTACCTAATGACCAAGTTTTTTATGATTCTCAGATCCTGAGAGCTTCATTGGAGTTGCTTAACGAAATACATAGACATTTATGTGCCTACCCTGTGGCCATCTGCAATGGCACTGTGCTCACTTTTAACAACCTGGGCTGGCATTACAATTCTCTAGACATGTAGTTTGTGTTTTGCACAATAATTTCGGTTCGTAAAACGCAAAAACCTTTGGCCCTAACAGTCATAAATGTGAACGATTCGCTGGACTGTCAGACTGTCAGACAGCCACACACCAAAGAGCTGTCAAAATGGCACGAAGCGGAGGTTTTGTGGGGCCAAGAGGGAATATCTCACGCCCCCTCACGCACATGAGGCAAGAAAGGTGCCGCCAGCATGTGTGTGTGTCTGTGTGTGTGTGTGTGAGTGTCTCTCCTTGGCACCTTATGGTATGGGTGGAGCCGCGACTAGTTAGAGAAGCCAAGTGCTAGGTGAAATTAAAATAAAAATGCATAAATATGAATGATGAAGACATAAAAAACATAAAAAGCAATGCCAAATGCCAGACAGACAGACAGACAGACAGTCTGACTGAACCACAAGAAGGGAACTGGCAACATGAAAACTGAGTGCTAAAAATTATTTCAATTTCAAGTTGAATGAGCTCTCCGTGAAGTTATAGCTTTAACAGTCGTCATAATATTTTGAAATCAAAACTGCACTATAAACTAAAAGACTAAATGGAAGTTGGAGTCCGTGGAGTTCTTGGAGTTGCAATTGCAATTGCAGCTGAGAGCTGAATCTGAATCTGAAGCCAGACCTGGGAACTTGTGCTCACATCGCAGCTGGCGTTGACAGTGGATAAGAGAGGGACGGGGCGGGCTTCCCTCTCTCTCTCCGTTCTCTCCGTTCTCTCTGTTCTCGCTGTCTTTGTGCCAGACCGTTTAATGGCTTTTCGGGGGACAAGAGTGGCACATGGAATTTAAGAAACACGCCTACAAAGGCAGCCAAAGAGAACTAGTTGCTTGTTGTCACTGTAGTTGTTGCTGTTGTTGTTGTTGTTGTTGGTAACGCCTACCTAATCATTTTGGCGTTGACACTTGACACTTGAAAAAGAAATGCGACAACAGCAACAACATTCTTTGTCTTCTCTTTGCCTTTGTCTTGGCCAAGCTCATTTCGTATACGACATGTTGTTCATGAGATGTTTTAATTTTTTCTTCTTTCCACTTGCCAGATGCGTTTTCAAATGACTGTGAGTTTGTCTTTGAAGATTGCGACTTAAGAAGAACTGATAACTGAGCTTGGTTTATAGAACAACGATACAAAACAAAATAATATACTAAAATATAAATCTATTGTAATATTAAAGAAAATAGATTTATTGGGTAGAAAAAATTAACAAACGGCTGAACTATTTCTTAAAAATGAATATCTATTTTCAACTAGTATTAGTTATCAATAAATTTATTTTCGCTAGTGAAAAATTGAATTTAATCGATAAGTTGTAATTTTATTGACTGAAATACATATAACATACTAGATATAAAATCAAAAATTGTAAAACGTTAATAAAATAATATTGATAGTACGAAATAACGAAATATGTAATTTAATAAAATATATAGTAAACAAGCTTGTTAGCTTTTATCTGAGAGCTAAAGTATCTAATATTGATAATATTCGAATAAAAGCAGATATAGATATAGATGTAAATTCATGCAGTGAATCGACTTGAAATCGAAAATAAAAATCCACAAAAAACGAATCTAGTTGTCGATATATGTAAATGATAATTAAATGGTTTTTGCATTTATATTTTATTAATTTCATTTTTTTTTTCATTTTCACCAGAATGCGATTTTCATGCCAAAATTGTGTCAAAATATTATCGAGTGAAGGTATTTCAAAATCGCGTTGCGAAAATCGATGTGTCCATTTTTCGATGATTTTTTCAGTATTTCCTGAACATTAATAGGAAATAGTAAGTGAATAATGTCAATATGACACTATATAAACCAAACACGATTTATTATTTTATGAATTGGAAATATGAAAAAGGTTGTCTTTGTTTCTACAACGCAGATCGAATTCTGATTGAGACTTTGAGTATTTGACTTTGTTGTTTCGCGAGATTCTCGGGTAATTGATTTGTTGTTTCTTAAATGAATCGCTTAGCGGACTGAGCGCAATAAATTATCCACCCGAGACAAAAGGTGGCTGTCTCATTTTCGTTATTTTAATGCTATCGAGACGTCACTTATTGGAATGTTGGATGCAAAATGTTGCCCGGTAAATGGCGCATGAAAAACCAAAATCAATAAGAAAAGCGTACAGCAAGTGAAAAACTTTTCAGAACTGCCAACTCAGAGCATTCTTATTCTTTTGGCTTGTGGTCGCTTCATTTCACAAGGTTTGCTGTAACCTACGAATAAAAAAAAACACACAACACGCTTATTTAAGCAATAATTTTCTGACGCTCTTTTTCAGGTTTTGTTTTTTTTTCTTTTCGGGTTTTTGTTGTATTTTGATTAATGGAGCCGCTCATAAAGTGACACATTGAAAATTGGAAAGCAAATCAAGCACAAAAAGCAGCCGAAAAGTCGCAAAGCAAACGCATGAAATCAGCACAAAAATAAATAAATAATAATAATAAGAGGCAAAAAGCGAAGGGCAAGAAGTGGGAGAAGAAAAGCTAAAGGAAATTGTTGCTAAAAGTGTAAAAAGTTGAGCCTCTGGCCAAAGGTCGTCAAAGTGAAAAATTCGATAAACGAAAATGGACAACAACAACGTCAACGTCGCCGTCGCAGTCAACGTCGACAGCAACAATGGAGCAGCGCACGAATTGAAACGGAAATCCTTATTGAACTAGAGTGAGCCTCGGGGTGGAAGGACCTTGGCAGCAGAAATCGCTGCTGCTGCTGCTGCTGCTGCTGCGTCGGCAAACCGGAAAAGCATGCTGCCGAAAATTTGTGCTGAGTGGCAGCTGAGAGTGCTGCATGTGGAGGAGCCAAGGAGGCGTGGCAGTCAGCTGGGGGGGGCAAGTTGTGTCCAGCGGCGGATGCCTAATGGCAACGCGACACAAAACACAGACACACAAACACACATACACGTAATGCGCCGGAAATGGCTTGAAGTCCCTTCCCTCCTTTCATCTATCACTTGTCTCATCAGGCTGCATTTGAAGCCTTAGAAACTGCTTGAAGATTAAAACACAAATACTTTTTATCGATCATCGATAAATCGGACTTTGAAGTTAACCAATTTGTGTAGCCTTCGAGCTGTTATCAGTCTGTGTCAGTTCATAGATTAACACATCTCTGGCTCACAGCCACACCTTTAATTAAGCCCCAGTCAGTTGCTGCAGCTACCACAAAAACACTTGTTAGCCAAGTTGCTGCTACACAAAACAATGCGTCCCAAATTGAACTGAGGCTTTGCCTTGGACTCTAGGACTCTGGGATTGTTGGATTGTGGGACACCCACTTGTCCAGTCGTTGTCCAATCTGTCTTAACTGCCAATTTACGTAAAAATGCTGGCATATATGCAAAATAGGCCAGGTCGGAAAGGGCTTTTTTGGGCCCGGCCAAGAGGCAAGAGGAGACGCTGTGTTGATTCTTCATTTAATATCGGCAAATGGGTAACTCAACAGCCTCTGTCCACCTGTGTGTGAATTGGCACCTCAACTCAAAGAGAGACACAGAGATAGAGTAGTTGGAGAGTAGTTGGTGCCCGTAGTTTTAAGCATACCGAATTGGATTGTCATGGCAATCGATAAATATTTGCACGTGGACTGCTACAACTACGGCGCCTCTTAATGTGGGCTAAATGTCGCCTGGAAGAGAAAGAGGAAGCAGAGATTGTGGTACACCTGCAACTCGAGCCAAGCTTCAACTTGGCCACACACATGACGTGGCCAAGCGTTTTAGGCCGACTGTGAACCAGAAACAGCCTTTGGTCAATATTAAATGACAGCACTCGAGACGGGCCACCTTCCACCTCCAACTCCCAATACCAACACCAATTCAAATCCAAATCCAAATCCGAATCCTCGTAGTGTTTGCCAAATAGAATTTAAATCTGTTAAATCCTCGTACATGACAGTTTGCAGTGTTGAATTTGTCTTTGCTTCAATTGTTGCTCGTCTTTTTATTTTATTTTATTTTTTGTTCGTTTTTCTTATTTATTTGTTACTTATGGCTGGCAGCAGTCTGACTAAGAGCTCCTGCAGCAATCATCCTTGAACTCAGCCCTCTATCTTTCACTCTACCGTAGACAAACACTCGGTCTTTCGGTGGGATTTCATCTTTTAAGCTTTCTCTGGTTTCTCTGGTCTTGAGGTGATTTTGATTGAGTGCGATTTGTACTTTGTGTTGCCTACGTGTTTTGGTTTTTTAAATAATATTTGCCTCATGTGGTTGTACTTTTTGTGTATCTAGGATTTATTGTTGCTTCTTTGCCTTTTGCCATCGTCCTTCGACTGCGACTGCGACTTTCACTTTTATTACTTCTCGTTTGCCAACGGATATTGTTTGATATTTTTTTCTTGCTTTTTTGCTGTTTGCCATTTGCTTTTTAGTTAGTTTTGCCAGTTTTCTCAGTTGCCCTGGCATAGGTATTTATGTATTTACTCAGCCGTGGCAAAGGAAATGGATTTATTATAAGGCTAACGTAAAAGGAAATTGATATGGAATGTATCTGATGATAGCCCCTCAATAAAAGATGGGATAAAGCAAAGATATTTCAACTTTTTAGAAACAGTTCAAGCGGTTTACTCAAAACATACATATACAGAGGATTTTGGACATATCGAATTGGATTTAGGAATGAAATTTTTTCTTTTCCACTTTTCCAGCATAAGACCGCTAGATATAATTTTTATTGGTATTTAATGCAGATATGCAATTTTACCAGAAATAGATGGTAAAAAATAAATGAAGATGCTAATTGTATGATATTATTTATTTAATGAACCAAACATTTATTTATAGTACAGTATTTAAATAAATAAGATATTTGAGTTGAGTTAAATATACAATTATTTAATCTTTTATCTTTAGACTTTATTACATTAAGAAACTCTGAAATTGAATTCTGCTTATGGGGAAAATTTATAAATTAAACACTCTGGAAACTATAGCTCATAAATGATTGCATTATTGCAGTGTTGTTATAAAATTTAGACACTAAATAAATACTAGAACTGTTGAGCTGAATTATAGCGAATTTTTAGTATTTAACCAAAGTTTGAAATCTTGAGATACCAAAGACTACAGCAGCAAACAAATTAAGAAGGTTAATATTTTTACATTCGAAAATGTATTAAAATATGCGGAATAGTACATGAAAATAGTGTAAAATGTAATTGAAATTTCAACTTAATTTCTATATATACTGGGTGCCACAGAAATCTCTTTCACTTGAATTTGACGTAAATTTGTATGAAATTTACGTCAATTTTCTGGTGAAATAGATTTCTGTGGCACCCCAGATAGTTTTTTATTCCAGATTGGCATGTGTCATGAAAAGATCTCACTATAAATTTCAGATTGCGATCACATGTGTGTGATTGACTTACGCACCTTTCACAAAACTGTCGATGGGACAGAGAAATTCTCAAGTTCAATGTACATGAGGTGAACCAGAGGCCAATGGACTTTGCAAGGCCTGCGAATTATCATCCATTTGGCCTACAAGTGCAGTCTCAATAGCGGGCCATAAATATCTGATCGAGTCGTAAGTCGTAAACTAAACAAATTATCGCCCTGGCGGCCCCTCGAGGGGCAGACAGGTCTAAATGTAGTCTGTTGAGGCTATCAACTTAATGCTAAATCGATCATGAAAGCGATGAAACATAAACACAAACTCGGTCAAAAAGTTAGACAGTCCAGGTCGAAATCATTTTACGATTGCAATAAACAAACAAAGAACGCAAAATCAGTTCGAAAACAATGCTTTTAAACTGATTTACGACTTGATAACTCGACTAACTAGCAGAGTTGAAGTTGGCTGTGAAATTGGCACTTAACACTTGGCAAAATTTTGGAGCCTTAGAAAGTAGACAGAACCCTAGAAATAATCAGAGTTACATTCGGTATAAAAGACACTTTTGCACATGGATTGGTCATCAGTCATCATAGTTCACTGAAGCCTCCAAGATGTTCAAGAAATCTTTTCTTCTGCTGTTTGCCACTTATTTTGCCATTGCAGCTGGCTCCGGCGATTCTGCTGGCCAAAAAGCTGGTAAGAGAAGGACTTTGATTGAGCTAAGATTTAATTAAACTAACCAGTTTTCTTTATCAGGTCAGGTGCAGCCCCGTTTGCTGTGGCTTAAACGTGGCGAGAGCAAACCACAACAGCCCATTGTGATTTATCAACCTCCTAACTCCGAGTCCGACAGACATCATCATCACCATCCCCCCCACTGGTCGGACTACTACCCGTATCCACCACCACCCCCAAGGCCACACCGTCCGCCCTTCAATTATCCCGGGCTATCGGAATATCTGGGCAGTGGACCGTCCATTGTCATAATTAACCCGAATAACGCACAGAATCTCACGTTCCCCGCAGCAGCAGCAGCTGCGGCCGGAGGAACAGGAGGAGGAACGGGCAGGAATGGCGCCAATCGCCGCAGTTCCAATCCCATTGTGGATCTTCTGCAGGAAAGCATTCTGGATGATGATACGGAGGTGATCAGTGCCCCGGAAAATGTCGAGCCTGAGGAAGTTGCACCTGTCCCCCAACAACAACAACAACAGTTGCCAGTCGCTCATTACGGTAACGAGGAGCGGGATGAGGATTACGGCGAGGATGAGTTGGCCCTGTTGGAGCGCCAGGCAGCACGTGGATTGAATCCCAAGCAGCTTCTCTCGTTCCTGCTGCAGGACAAGCGACGCAGGCGCTTCCAGGAGGCCGTCGCCGGCATCTACTTGAGGAACTACAATCTGAGTCGCAAGTGAATCGAGTGAATGAAACGAATACCGAGTTGTCCACTGTGCAGAATCGAAGGCAAATAAATTGAAATTATACCTGGCCAAAGCCAAGCTAAAAGCCAAATCCAAATCCGCTACTCTTCTCTATTTGTCTTCATTATGGAGCACACTTTATCATAGATCCCCGGAGAAATCTAAGCTGAGTTCTCTCCGACTTGTCTCAGCAGTTTCTGGCTTTGTTTGCCCCTGTTTCAGCTACTACGAGTATTTTTTATTTCTCTTATTCCATTTTTTTACTTTGTTGGGCCAACATTCGGTTCGTTGTTACGACTTTTGGAGCAGTCGCAGCACTAAAATAATCTGCAACTGCAGTTGAAATATTTATTTGCAATTCCCCAAACTAACGTGTGTTTCTATCTCTTTACTCCCTCTCTCTCTCTCTTCGCGTTTTTCCTTCCCTTTCCCACTCAGGTGGCCTTGGCATGTCCCTGGCTAAGCTTAGTTTGAGTTCTCCTCGGTTGGACTTACATATTCATTAAGTTATGCGCATGGAGCTTTGAGCTCTTGTTGTTGCATTTACTATTGTTTCAGCCACAAAACTTTTGGAATTAAAACATAGCTTTTGAAAATGTTGCACAGTAATTTCCGTTTATTTTTATTCAGTTTTTCGACATTTGAGAGAAAAACATAAGTTTGTTCATTATTAGAACTATTTTTTAGGAAAATAACAGAGAGCGTATATGAAGTTAAACGCTTGTACAAATGAAATTGTTTTTTTAGGTTTCTTTAAGTTAAAAAAAATGTTAAATTGTATTTATTAATTTTTCATTATGCTTTAAATATTTGTTTATTTTATTATTCTATGTAGTTTGAAAAAAGCTGGGTTCGAATCCCCCCGTCAATGTAGTCAAACATGTGTTTTTAAGTTCTTCGGAATGAAACGCAAAAATATATATACCTCCCGTCATATAATAAAAAAAAAAAAAATGTATTTTGTGGGGAAAACAACGAATTTACAATTTTTTTATTTTACGACTAATTTTATTCTGATTTCCTCAAATATATCTTTCAATTTTCAGTCCTTTAACTCTCCTTCTTCAATGACTACAGATTGTTGTTAGCCAAACGACCCATAGAAGAGTATAACAAATTTTAGGTATGCACAAAAAATATTCAATAAATTGCATGTTAGCTTGTGGCTTATTTTTGTTGTGTATAACTTTCCCTATTTGATTGCCAGTTATGGCAAAAAACAAAACTTTGCAGACTTTAAAAGGCGTTAAAGCCGAGGCATATTTTGTAGATGGCACAGACTTTTGGCCAGAAAGAAACGACTTGTTCTGTATTCGTATTTGTGGTGGATGTAGCTGCAGATCCCAAACTATGCTCGGCTCACATTCCTGTAGCTTAGTAGTTGGCCATTTCGTTGTTGCAAGCATACAAAGGGAAAGGCAGGTGAAGGAAAGCGCTTGCAAAAACAAAAGTGCTGAAAAAATGCTACCTCATACCTGAATGTCTAGGAGTCCAGAGCTCCTTTGGCAGATTCTTTTTAGTCAGCCCTTGTGCACACAAGGGATAAGGACAGGGATAGGAAAGGAGAGAGGGAGAGAAGTATACGGTTGTTCGGTAGCTGCATGCTACCGTTTGTTGCATGTCCTGCGGCGGCCGAACTTGTTTGAAATTTGACGTGTGTAGTTTGCTGTCCTGGCGGGTCGGAGGAGCTGAGAGCTGAGAGCTTATAGATGGGCGATGGGAGCTGAAAGCCAGGAGCTGTTGGAGCTGCTGGAACTGCACTTATTTTTGCAAATTTATATGCAAGCTGCAGCGCCAGGACGAAAAATGTTCGTTTCAATTTCGCTTTTTTGCTCGGCTTCGCTTAACAAATTGATGAATGTCTCGACTTCGCCATGGGAAAGAAATACACACAGAGAAAAATGCTCAGGAATTTTAATATTTAAACTTTAATATAACTATTTTGTCTTAATAATAAATTAAGTCAATTTAAAGTGTGTGTACTCAACTATATATAATATCAAATATTAGCGCACTGAATTTAAAGATACCCCATAAAAATTTAATTAAAAAAATTGTTAATTTAAAAATATTATAATTTTAGTATAAAATTTAATGACTTAAATTAAAGTCGTGTAAACTTAAATTGATAGTAAAAACTATTGTTGAAATATAATATATTTATTTACCAATATTTACATAAAATTAAAAAAAAATAAAATTGTTTGTCGACTTTAATGCATAGCGCTATTTTGAAAGTTATTTAAAATATGCGCTAACCTGAGAAATTAGCTTTATAGACTTCACTCGTCAAGCTGATTAATATGACACTAGACGGCATATTTAAGATAACTTATCTTTGATTCTGAGTCGAATAAAATATTTAAAAATAAAATAATTTGCATTTTTTAACAAAGTAAAATTGAACTAAATATGTCAATTTTGTTATTTCAATTGTTATTTCAATTGCATTTACTATATTAATGCTAACCTTATTGTTGTTTTATCTTTAAATTTTATTTTTCCTATGCATATTTTCTCCAAGTGTAGCTGCTGCTGGCTGCAGGAGGCCGGTTTTCGAGGGTATTGTTGTTGCTGGCCCTGCTGACTGGCCAAGTTTAGTAAGATGAATGTTTGCCCAGGCAAATGACAGGCAGCGAGTGCCTTCCATCTTGATTTTTGAGTGCATAATGACAGGAGGAGCCGAGCCGAAGTCACAGCCACAGCCAGTGCATGAGATCGAGTATGGACCTGGTCCAATGGCCAGCCATGTAATTGGTTAGCACCGACCAGCAACAACTAACTACGGCTCTTAAAGTGCTGTCAGGGCCAGGCAAAAAATAGAGAAATACAACAACAACAACGACAAAAACAACATGCGGAAGCACTGAGAAAAAAGAACTAGCACCATCAAAGGCAACCGGATAAGCGTCCGTGGGATGGAGGCGTCATCCTCATCATCGTCGCCGTCGTCGTCGTCGTGGTTTGTCTCGGTTTGCAATTTCACAAATGGATTTGTTGTAATTTCTTTTGCCACAGCACCTGATGCTCACACAGCGACAGATAGATAGACACACAGACAGACAGACGGACGGACATTCAGACAGTGCAAACAGACAGAGAAATTCACAAAACACAAACAATGTGGAAATAGGAAATACAATAATAACAACAAAAATAAAAAGGCGAACAACGCGAACAACCGAACAGCGAACGGTAGAAACTTTTACACTTTACACATTTTCACATATGAAAATATTTTTTGCAAGTTTTTATCACTACTATTCCAAAAGAGTTCCTTCCCTCTTCCGCGCCGGGGGTGAAACATTTATGGGATTTGTGTTTGCCAGACATGTTTGCATTTTGTATATGCGATATGTTTGAAAATCCCATTTCTGCCATTTCGTTTTCTCTCTTTATTCCCCCTTCTCTCTCTCTGAGAGCTCCCATGCTCCAGGGTGGAAACACGGCAACACGGGGAGAATGGCGCAGCTTAAAAAGCACACTTAAAAATAAGATATAGATTGAGAATTATCACTTTAATAGTTTACTAATAAAGAAACGTTATACAAGACAAGAAGTATTATAAATACATAAAGAAAAGTTATCCAAATGAATAACATTGACTATGCTGATAATGCTGCTCAATAATTAGAAATGACAAAAAAATACATGTTATACTCGACTTAATAGTCCCTGTATTACAATAATTAATTTTAGACCTTTGGTCAAGAATACAAAATTTTAAAATAAAATGATTAAACTAAATAGAAAATTATTTATTTATTTTATTTTTTATTTATTTTTATTTAATGAAATATATTAGCAAAAAAACAAACTGCCAATTCTTAAATCCTAACAACCATCCCATTTAGGAGAATTTTTTAAAGATGTGCTCCGTCTCACATCAAGTGGACGGGAGCAAGGATTTACATTATATAATATTAATTACATATTAACTACATTATCAAATAAATTTTAAACTAACTTAAATAATGAGCTTTAACAAGCTACAAATGGAATAAAATATTGGATTAGAGTTGATCATCTTTATATTTGTTAAGATTTATTTAAATATGATGCGATGATTGATGATTTATGTGATTTATTTTAAATATTTAATCTTTTGTTGGATAACTTCTTCCCTAACAGGCGTTTACTTCTTTTTAATTTACCATTTCAATTTACACTTATATTGTACGCAGATTATAAAATATAAAGTGAGTTACGAAATCAACCGAATACCTTTAATCACACTATTTTCAAACATGTCTTTTGAAAATACTCGTGCATTTGTCTCTTTCGATTGTTCGATTCGAGTAATGACGGAAAAACTAAAAACGAACCCGATCATTAGGCTGCCCAGGTGACCAAATATTTTTCTTTCCTGGTGTCTAATGAAAAATGATCACATTGCGTGTCAGTTTTATTTGTTGGGAGTTCGAAAAGTGTTGAATATAGTAACCATATTTATTATTAATCTGCGAGTCCAAAGTTTGCAGCCATAATGACCGCAACTGACCATCACTATCGCCCCCTTGCCCCTTGCCCCCTTGACAATTCCCCCCATCTTGAATGTTGCTGTTGTCGTCTGTTTCTTTTTACAAATGACTTTCGTTCACGTTAGCCTGGATGTCGTCGACGACTTGGCCAACTTAAGTCATAATTTCCCATCATAATTTTCTATTTTTTCTATTTATTATGTCCAAGTTGTTACTACTATTGTTGTTGTTCTACGTCCTTATTATGGCTCAGCTTGATTAGTTTCTCTTTGAGTTTCTGTTGTTTTGTGCTTTGTCTCCTTCTTTCGTCTGAATGTCTGAACGTCGCCATTTTATATTGTATTTAGGTTTGCCAACTTAATGCCACTATAAGCAAATTGAGGTTATGTTGACTCTGTTTAGTGCTTTCGCTTTATTGTTGCTACATCGCTTTAGCTTTGATTTTAGTTCTCTCCACTATTTACTTGATTGATGTGCCCGATAGATAGATAGATAGATTGTTGATTGAGTGCTGAATGCTACAGTTTCAGATACGAAATAAGTTTCTCTAAGCAGTTTGCTTTGCTATTTATGATGACTGTGATATTGCTTGACAAATGGGAAAATCTATCAAAGTGTATCTAAGAATAACTAAGATTTGATTAGGAAAAAAAACTGTTGCCCATTGCAAAAGCAATGTTTATTACAATGATAATTGATTGAAGAAATAGTGTGAAACTGATGCAGTCATATTTTGAGACCCTTCAAAATGAGCGAGATTTTCTCAAGAAACAACAAACTTTATATATTTGAAGAGAGAGGTCAATGAAAAAAGCTAAAAAAAAATAGAAACAACTGTATTTTAAGTATAATAAGAAAGATAAAGACATTGGAGAAGAGAGATGAGACAGATATAGATGCAATGAGATAAATTTAAAAGAAAACTTATTTTTAAAAAGGGAGAAAATTAAAAAGTCACAAAATCCATCAAATTACAAAAATATTTATAGTAATAATGTCAGATTATAAATAAGAAATATTTATTTTATTACCATAGCACTATATAAATTTGTTGTGTCTGCGAAACTTAATTGCATCAATTTAATTGAAATTCCTTAACTTGAAAATAATTTCAAAAAATAAATACGCCAGCTCCTTCATTTCGCAAAGCCACTACCATAAAGAACCAAAGTATGTTGAGGAGGGACAGAAAAGGCAAATAAAAGAAACCATAACCGAATGTCCGCCCACACGAACGGCAATAAAATTATACAGAAATCACCGAGGGCGCACAATAAATTGTAAAATGAAATGAAATGTGCCGCCAACTGGCAACAACATTATGTCAAGTGTGCAGGCAGGCGACACCTACAACAGAAATCGGAGGGAAATATACACAGAACCAAACGTTCAACTGCGGAAGCAATGCATTTTGGGGCAGACACACACACATATATAGTATTGGCTTGTTTCCGCGCTTTGTAGGCTGCTCCGATTACAAGCGAAAATACCCAAAAAACAAACCAAAATAAATGTAAGTCTTAGCATCGGGATGCCTGTGATTTAATACCCTGCCCATGATTAATACCCTTTTTTTAAAACATGTTTAAGATTTTCTATACATAAATTTAAAAAAAAATAAGTATGTCGCACTAGGAAATAGTTAATAAATAAATAAATATGTTAAACAGCACATATATTTTTTATAGAAAATCCTTACTACAGGAATATACAAATATGCTTTATTAAAAAAATATTCGCCTCCAGTTAAAAAAAATGCAAAATATCAAATAAAATAAATATTAGGCTTATAGCAGGGACCGTAACGATAATAATTCTTAAAATATAAATTATTATAACATAACTTATTTGTTGATTTTTATCAAAAGAATTAAATGCAAACTCTTACTTTTTGATCTAAATAAATAAATGATAAAGTAGTAGTTAAATTTCAATTTTTATTTAAAATTTATAATTTGATTCTTATGCTCAATTTTTATTTTAGCAATTGAAAATAAAAGTTATTTTTAAAATTTTATTATAAAAATTGAATATAAAATTTTTTTTCAATTTTTATTTAGTCTTCAACTTTTATTATATAAGTTGAAAATAAAATTTGACTGTAAATCTTTTTTTTTTATTTAATTGGGAGGCGTATTTCCAACAGTGACATGTATAAACAAAGTCAAAGCCAAGGAGAGTCGGAGCGACATTTCCCTACCATCCCTCACCACCCCCTTGTGAATGAAATACACCTTCCGGTTCAAAAGACATTTGCATTCAATTTTTATTTATCAACTTTTATAATGAAAATTGATAAATAATTTTAATTTTTAATTTTTATAATAAAAATTGAAATATAATTAATTTTTTTTTATTTTTATAATAAAAATTGAAAAATGACTATTATTTATAATTGCTAAAATAAAATTTGAAAAATAATTTTTATTTTCAATTGTTATTATAAAAGTTGAAAAATAACTTTTTTTTTTAATTTTTTTAATAAAAATTGCCTAATAACTTTTATTTTATAATTTTTAAATAAAAATGTAAAATAGAAGTTTATCCAGTTTCTCATAACTCTTGTTTACTGTCTCTGGTTTATAGTTTATCGGTATCACAAAAAATGCAATACACTGTTAATATAATAGTTATTATTCATTATTTATAATTTTAAATTATTAAATAAATAGATAACTTGTGCAACAAACTCAATGATGAAACTAATATACCCTATGTAAGTTATACATGTTACTGTTGAAAATGCAAACAATGCTTGTCGCAATTTATACTTTGATGTGGCATAGCGCATTTTGTGTGCTATTTTTAAGTGCTTGCAGCATTCGCACAGCAGGTGGCTTGACTGGGCCAAAAAAGACCTAAGGAGGCCTGTGAAGTACCGATCCAGAGAACGTGACCAGCTAGCGATGTTGACAAAGTTGCGTCCACTTGAAACTGTTAATAAATCAAAGAACATTTGTCATGCACACGCCCGAACGTTGCCTCAAGATTTGCAGCATAGACCCAGAAGGTTCCTGGCGAGAAGAGAAAGAGGAGGGTCAGGGGCGAGTGCTGAAAACCTTACAGTTCTCTCCATTTGGGTTTTATTCGAGTACCTGTTGCGCAGGCGCCACGGAGCACAGTTTATGAGGGTGCTGTTCTGGTTGTTCTCGAAGTCAGTTCAATTGATTAGATTAACGGGCTGAGATAACAACTGCTACAGTTTTGTTACTGACCACAGCAATGCAGACTTTGCTGGACCGAGTTCTCAGGCCGACTTCTCGGTTCTCAGTTCCCAGTTCCCAGTACTCAAGCCTCAAACATCTGTCCTCCATTCTCCGTCCTCTGCTCTCCATGTCGACTGCAGACACATAAATCATTTCTGTTTATTAATATCTTTTTGGTTTTGCCTTCGTCTGTCCTCTCTTTTTATTTTGGCAAGTTTGTTTTGTTAGTTTTCAAAATCGATTTACAAATTTATATGCAACTTGGAGCTGGGGCTGCGCAGCATTTTATTATTCTCCGGTTTATACGAGTAGTTACTCTGGTTATGAGAATATTAAAAAGAGCAACATGGAAATACTGAGATTGGATTTATGGATGAATGCCTAAAGTGAGGACACACTCACTTAACTAGCCTTGAAAATATTATTGATTATACATACTAGAAACCTTGAACAGTAAGGAAATAAATCAAATAAAGGGCAAAGTTCGTTAAAACATTTAATGTTAAACCAGGGTGTAAAAAAGCCCTTTATTGAAGTCTCACTGTACTTTTGAAATTTGTATGCATTTTTTCAACAATTAACTATATGGAAAAATTCTGTTAAAAATTACATAAAGAGTTCTATAAATATTAAATTATAAGCCCAAAATAATTATCAAAATACAAATTTTTCAAATAAAATCTCACGAAATTAAATTATAGCTAAGCAAATAATATAAAACTATTTTATAATTTCGGTAATTTTTGACTATATACTATTTTATTCAACTTTTCTTTAATAAAATGAATGTTTATTTAACTTGTGAGGCAGAACATAAACAAGAATGTTGAAAAATCTCTAAATATTAATTATTTACACAATATAAGACACGGTCTGTATATAATTTAGTAAATTATTACATTGTGCAACGCCCCGTTTATCATTTTAATTTGCCACTTTAATACATTTGAAAATAATGCCTAAAAAATGCAAAGTAAATAAACAAACGGCGTAGCAAGAAAAATGTTGATTGAAATGAATAAACATTAATAATACCCCACACGGCCTAACAAAGATATGCTATAAATATTCATACCTAAAGAGAGAGATAGAGAAAAAAGCGAGAGAGAAAATTAAACGAAGCGAAACGCAGCCGACATTTCGACTGACCACTTGAAAGAAAATCAGATAAACGAATTGAATTGAATTGAATTTAGTTTAGTTTAGTTTAGTCAGTCAGTAGGCAGCTGAAATTATAATACTCGAAATGCGTTACACATTGTGTAGGCAGTTGAGCATCGACTTGGATGACCCCTCGGTTCCCATTCTGTCTATTTACAATAGGTTTATTTGATTCGTTTTCTCTTCTTCAGCTTCTTTCGTCCACTAATTAACGTAGCTCAAATTAGCGGGACCCCCTGGCCGAGATCCATGCTCGGGTAAACAATGGAGAGTCAAGCGAAGATTTGGAAACCCATGAGCTAGGTTACCTCCTGGTCAGCCCCCGTGGCGCATATGAAAACTGATTAATAAATTAATTAGCCCAGATATCATCAGAAATCAAGTGGCAAGCTATTTGGGACATTTTCCAAATACAAATTCTATATTTAGTTCCACTGCGTAAAGTTCAAAGTTGAATGCAGGTTGTCATGAGCTACAACAATTCGAATGGATACTATGGAATTTAAAGTTGATTCAAAATGTTGAGATTCTGATATTTTGAGAAGTATAATTTTAAAAAATGTTATTTATAAAATTTCAATTTGATATAGTAACCAAACATAATAAGATAACATATAATAATTGTGATAATATGTGAAAATTATCATATCCAAATGTATAAATCCTAAGATTTCTTAAGACTGGGAAACTTTTATTTCTTCAAGTCATTATTATATAATTTTCATTTGAAAATTTATGTCTTTGTCCATTCTCAATAGAAATATTACACACAGAGCAACATGTTTTTTAGAAACTTATTAACTGAGACTTTCCAATATATTTATTTCCACGAGTAGTAGCGCATTTTAGGTATTTTCTAGCCTAGACCACATACTTAACTGTTGGTTTTTTGGGTCTCTTTTTGGTTCCATATCACTTTGAAAATCTAAGCCAATGAAAATGATATGATTAAATTGTTTCTTTGATTCTGTGAGTGCCCTCAGCGCAGAAGGCATTGTTGTCATCGTCTTCATCTCATTGTGTGTCATAAAGAGAAAAGTTTATTTTCTGCATTCTTTTATTCTTTATTTTTTAACAGAGGAGGGAGAGTGAGAGAGAGAGAGAGAGAGAGAGACAGAGCGAGGGCTTGGCACCGGGCAGCACTTGTTTTTTTAAATTAATCTTCATTAAGGTCAGCCGGAGAATAAAACAACGAATGGTGGGGGCATTCGAGGTCGCTGAGGCAGTCACATTATGTGTTGCAAGTTTGCCATACACACACACACCCACACACACACACACGCACACACACGCACAACTGTTGGTTGACGCGAACTTTGATTGAATTTTCATTAATTTCTGCGCTGCGGTCGCAACTTTATTCGGCAAATGTGCGCCATAAATCATAGTTCTATAAAAACAACAACTAAAAAATTTATAAAAATAGCAAAATGAAAAGTTAAACTATAGTAGAGAATGTTGTCAACTTTTCACTTTTAATTAGTTGGCAACCTGAAAAATTTGGGTCACGTTACACGAGCATAAATCAAAAATGCACTTGTGCAAATATTTGTGCAAAAATTTTGTGTCGCTGCATGCCACCTAAAAGTATGCAACACTGTGCTACAGCTGGGCGTGGCCACGCCCACTGCAGTGCGGCAAAAGTAGCCTCAACAGCTGTTCATGCCTGTGGCTTTCGCTTGAACTACGAGTACTCGCATATTAGTTGAAAACAATGTAAAATAGCTCATAAAAATTAATTTACAGCACGCACACAATTTATTTCAATCAACGCGACAGGCAAATCCTTCAAAAATAACGACCAGATCGGACCGTTTTTGATTAACTTTGATAAACTTGCGTCCAAGCCGAATTGAAGACTTAACTTTAAAGCACCTGATTCCCGACACGCGTTTGTGCAACAGCCGCAACAACAACATCTATAACAAGAACAACAGCAGCAACAACAACAACAACAACAACTGTAACTAGTCTGGTTTAACATGGCCAACAGACTGTTCAAATGGTCCAGACTGTCCAGACTGGATTCTGTTCCACTCCTCCCTCTATTCCCTCCTCATTTCATTTCTCTCTCTATGTCGAACTTATCCAGCAGACATGTAAATTATGTTGGTTTTTGGCCAGTTTGGGAATTTGCAAGCATTCAGACCAAACAGACTGACCCCCCCCCCCCCCACAATCCCGTCTAAAACAGTTTGTTCCTCACCCTTCTCATTTTTCAGTTATCTGTTTCTCTGCTCCTCTGTCTGATATTGCGACTGCTTAAAGTGTTTCTCATTTTTGCTTGTGGTCTGCAAAGAGAGGGAGAGAGAGAGAGAGAGAGATAAAGACAGAGAGAAAAAGAAAGAGGGAGCGAGGCAGCGATTGCTATGGAAAGCATTTAATTTACAGCGTATGTTATACAGCTTAAAGTATTAATTCAAAGATAACATATTGAATGTATTGAAAGATTTCAATAATTATTAGAATTTAAAGAATATGAAAGCAAAGTTTTTGTTTCAAATTTAAAAACAAATTAAATATTATATTGAAGTACAGTTGAACTTCCATAACTCGAACTTCTAAAGCTCGAATTTCTATTTAACTTGAACTAAATGAGTGGCAGAAAAATTAATAGACTTTAGAAAAATAACTCTATAAGTCGAATATCTCCATAACCTGAACCTTTTCTTTGATAATGGTGATTCGAGTTATGGAAGTTCGACTGTATTTTCACAATCGTAAAGTCTGCTATCATTAAGTAGAAACCCCTTTCTAGGAAGTATGATTGCATGTGCGGAGATAAATTTCAAAATTTAATTAAATTAAATTAACAGTGCTAGAATTATTACAGCAAATATATTCCTGATACTCGTAATCAAACACTACCTGAATAATATAGATAACTAATATTAAAATTGATAATAGGCAATCTTGTTGTCAAAAACTCTTAACGGAGACGATATGCTAAGATACTGATATTACTATAAGAAAGATGTTTGGTCATCGCATGTCATTCTTATCAATTGAAGTACGTCACTTTCAAGTATCAATAAACTCGCCTGCTGATTATCGCAATGACGAACACAAAAAAAATCGAAGCAAAAAATAATAATAGAGTCTTCGTCACGACTTCAATATACCCGATCGAAAAAAAAAATTTTAAAGTATCTCAGCAAACGAACCGGAACGTTTTAAACATCACTGTATATTTATAATATTTTGTTTTAATTATTTTATTAATATTTTATGGAGTCTGGAATTCACTCTACGAGTACCAGGAATAAAATCAGAATTTAATAGTATTTGAATGGCAAATCAACAATATGTTTATTGGTAACTATTAAATCCAATTAAATGATAAGGTTATAAAATTATTTGTTAATGCAAAAATTAATTTAATAAAACGTGACAAACAGTTGATTTGTATTGCTTTGAAACTTTAAACAAAACTATTGAAAGTATTTACTCTATATTGACAAATGCATGCATTTTTTTATTATATTTCAAGATACTTTCCTAGTTACTTAATGGAAAACTAAAAAAGTATAGGCCAATTGAACTGCGAAATTTTTCTAGTGTCAATTTACTAGCTGACTGATAAGATGGGCAAACAAACTAATCGCAATTGTAATTTAGATGCACATGTGTAAGGCGATAAGACAACTGCAACTGTTAACTGCACCAGATAAGCAGACATATAAATAGTGGTCAGTGGACGGTGTAACTTGCATTGCAAGTGTACAAAAATAGAACTCAACATGTCCACGGAACTGGGCTCAAAGAATGGCATTCTCATACGGATAATGACTGTGAAGGACTACAAGCAGGTGAAAGTCTTCATGGGTGGAAACTTCTACAATGGAGAACCCCTTTGCGCCTCCTCGGGAGAAGATGTTCAGAAGTGCTATGAGAAGGAGAACGATGAATATCACATCTCGATGATAGAGCAGGGCACCTGTCTATTGGCCATCAACGAGAACGATAGAGGACGCATTGTGGGACTGGTTTTAGCTGGTTGCCAAGTGCCCAGCGATCTAGAGAAACACCGAAAGGAAGCCGATGAAATGGAACCAAATACCTGGGGACGCATTGCCGTCTTCCTCTCCGAAGTTGAGAGGAAAGTGAACATCTTTGAGCGTTACGGAGTCTCCAAACTCTTATACTCGCACATCACCAATGTGGATGCCTCCATGCGGGGCAAGGGTCTGGGTGCACGGCTCGCTGCCGCTCTAATGGAGGTCGGCAGGTCCAAGGGCTTCCCCATGATGATTGCCTACTGCTCCAGCTTCTATTCGGCGCGGCAGAAACAAGCTCTGGGCATGGAGTGCATATATGAGGAGGCCTATGCGGACTACAAGGATGCCAGTGGCAAAGTGGTGTTCAAGCCACCAGCACCTCACACCCATCTGCGCATCATGGTTATCAAACTATAAACATCATTTGTTGATTAGCTGTGTAAATCTTTAATCTTAATTTCGATTATGTTGATAATTAAATTTGTATTGAATAATGAATAATACTTGAATAGAGAGAATATTTAATTAAAATATAAAATTTAATAGGAATTGCAAAATGTGAAGTGAAAGTTTTTTTTTTTAAATATTACACTATTAATCTATAGAAGTCAAAATAACACATGTATCTGATCATCATCAAGATGTATTCCCATACCGATCTATATTATAATATGGACGTCTAAATATGTTTATATAAGAAACCAACAAAAACATAGCATTTACCTTTAATTTGTTTCCTATGAACAAGTACTCTTCATTGTTCTAAGACGATATTTTTAAAATTTTGTGTGACAATTTTGAAATGTAAAGAATAAAACAATATATAATCTATTTTAAATCGGGCATTAGATAGCCTGGACAAGAATCTCACAATTTTTTCGGTCCGTAATGCCCAGGAAGTTATTTGACTATCCGGTTGACCTTTCAACTAGTCTAAAATATTGAGATTTCAACATGATAGTTTAACTTAATATTCCAAATAATTATAAATTGGATGAATTCGACATGCAGTTTATGCCAACTATGTTACACTTAGTTTCATCAGTTGAATAATTTACTAACCAAATACAAAGGATAATTGAACGAAGCTATAAAGTGATTCTATTTTGTTTTGGACTTCATTTGATTGAAGATGTATTTTTATTTTAGCTTGCTCTAGCAATTTTTAATTTTAATTTTTTTTTAAATTTTGGGATTTTTAGTGTAAAGTTTTGGCAACACTGACTGCTCCAATATTTCTGCACAGCCATAGAGACCCAAAGAGAGTAATGATGCGATAGTGCCATCCCCAGTTGTTCAGCCTTTTTATTTCTTTGACTGTATTTGCATTCTTTATATAAATGTTTTGGAGAGTGCTCTGTGATAAGCAAGATTTGCCACCTCTGATCTGCGGCAGAAACACGAAGCAAGCAAGTGAAAGCAGACTATTTTCGACCGCAATTATGCTGGCTGGCTTATAAGATGAGCGAAGCAAAGCAATTGCAATAAAAACTAAAAAGTTTATGTGATCTGATAATGAAACGGCTGATAAAGAAAGAGAAGGAACCATTTAAATAGTGAAACCTGAAAATTTGCACATCGCACTTCAAGCATAAATACCAAAAACACAGCATGTCTTTGAATTTCGGCTCCAGAGATGGCATTCTCATTCGGACCATGACTGTGGAGGACTACAAGCAGATCGATCGAAATATCTATAGCGAGGAGCCACTTGTGTCTTCAGTTAAAGAGGAACTACAGGATAACTCTGAAGCCCGTCAACAGAGATTCGATGACTACCACATCAGGCTGATAGAGCAAGGAACCTGCTTGGTGGCCATCAATGAAAATGACAACGGACGTATTGTCGGACTAGTTTTCGCCTATGGTCAAGTCCCAAGTGAGCTTGAGAAACAACGCAGCAGCGTAACTCCAAATCAAACAGGACAATATACCCCAAGACAACACATTATTTTGTTTTTGTGCGGGGCTAGAATCAAAGCCAATCTCTTTGAGCGCTACGGAGTCTCCAAGCTACTATTTTCACACGTTACCCATGTGGATGCCACCATGCGAGGAAGAGGAATAGGATCCCGTCTAGCTGCCGTTCTAATGGAGGTGGGTCGATCCAAGGGATACTCCCTGATGGCCGCTTCCTGCACCAGTTTTTATTCGGCTCGACAAAAGGAGGCCCTGGGAATGGAGTGTGTTTACTCCCAAGCCTTCGCAGACTACAAGGATGACAACGGAGAAGTTGTTTTTAGTCCCCCGGCACCTCATACCCATTTACGAATCATGGCTATCAAATTGTGAGCAACTGATATCTGGATCTTTTCTTAAGTAGTAGATCGATACAGGCTATTTCGGGTAGAAGATACATGCTACTCTCAAGTCTGAAACAATTAAAATGTCATCGTGCCAATCTAATCTTCAAATTAAGTCATATCGTAGGCAGCTGTTACTCAACTTTAATTATGTATCAGATATATTGTCCCATAAGCTAATAAATATCATATTTTAATCGATTGAAAAAATCATACATAAACTAGTCGGCTGTGCTACAGTCGAGCGGTACTCGACTGTCGGACACACCGCACTTATTATAAAGATATCTCAAACAACAAAAAGATTTTCATACTAAGACTTTATTTGGACTGATCGTTCCTATGGCAGCTATATGATATAGTAATCCGATTTCAATCAAATTTGGTCAGTATGTATGGGACCATCTTTTATGCATATTCTGTGAGTTTGGTTGAAATATCTCAAACAGCAAAAAAGTTTTCCATACTAAGACTTGATTTTCAACTGATTGTTCATATGGGAGCTATATGATATAGTAGTTCGATTCCAACCAAATTTGGTCAGTATGTATGAGACCATCATTTATGCATATTTTGACAGTTTGGTTGAAATATCTCAAACAGCAAAACAGTTTTCCATACTAAGACTTGATTTCCAACTGATTGTTCCTATGGGAGCTATATGATATAGTGGTCCGATCCAACATCTAAAACAAACTCGATCTGCGTGCAATATAGACGAAACTTCTTACCAAGTTTGGAGTCTCTAGCTCTTATAGCCTCTGAGATCTAGGCGTCAATACAGACGGACAGACGGACATGGCTATATCGACTCGGCTGTTGATGCTGATCAAGAATATATATAAATTTTTTGAGGTCTGCCACTCCTCCTTCTGCCTGTTACGCACATTTTTTTTGGGACAAAGTTAATAGACCCCTTTACTTTTTTAAAGTACGGGGTCTAAATATAATATAATATTATAAGTTAAGATGCGAGCGACAAAAGTGTATAAACTATGGCAACGTTGATACATTTAAAATCAGGGACCGTAAGGTTTATAATTTTTAAAATATAAATTATTAAATAAAAGGGTTTTGTTGACTTTTATCCAACAAATTAAATGAAAACTCTTATTTTTTGATCTAAATAAAAAAATTATAAAACAATAATTAAATTAAAATTTTTATTTAAAAATCATAGTTTAACTCTTATTTTAAATTTTTATTTTAGCAATTGGAAATAAAAGTTAGTTTTCAATTTTTATAATAAAAATTGAAAAATACCTTTTATTTGCAATTGCTAAAATAAAAATTGAAAAATAATTTTTATTTTAAATTTTTATTATCAAAATTGAAAAATAACTTTTATTTTTAATTTTTTTATAAAAATTTAAAAATAACTTTTATTCTATAATTTTCAAATAAAAATGTAAAATAAAAGTTAATACAGTTTCACATAAATCTTATTTGCGGTCCCTGTTTAAAATAGCTTGTTATGCGTGATGGGCGGCAACAAATGAGTGATTTTAAATTTCGCGGTTCAATATGTGAAATAAAACTCGTTGGAATGGTTGCAGTCGAGTAAACTCAACTATGAGAGTCCCTTTACTTATTCTGAAAAAAGAAAATTAGAAAATAAAGCAATAAGAATACATGTCCCCATACACAGAAAACATACAAGATGGAAAGCTTATGTCCAGAGGGAGTGACTTCGAGATGCCCGGAGAAACTGTGTAAAAGCCACTCAACGGTTTCGATCTGGGGACCTTTAACGTGCTTATTCGCCGCTCATCGAAGTAGACTTATTCACCTCAAAATTACTATGCTAAGAGACAGTCAGTTAAATGTTTATGAGGTCATTTATAATGAGTAGTAGCATAAAGATTGCCCATATCTTTACTATCTCTGATACATAATACTGTTATGTATATACTTTATAAGCACTCCTGATACCAACATTTCCCTGTCGACAATCCCAATATACCTATTATACCTTTTATACATATAAAATACTGGGTCTACTGATTAGACAACGGTCCATCAAAGCATTCCAGTATTAGTGTCAGTTGTTTTAACCTATCTATCACATAGCGCCTTTATGTATGTTGAGGTTACACGTGCCCGATCTTGCGAATTTGACGGAAAGCCCCATTCTTTATCTGAAAGCTTATCTATCACATAGGTTTTCTTGGGATATTGAAAGATCGGACTTAAGAATCGAATGATTTTGATATAGTGGAAAAGTACAAAAGCATAAATGTTCAGACGACAGGCCTCTAAATTGAATGATAAGACGAAAACGGAAATTTTGGTACTCAAACTTGTACTCGCAGATAACCGACCACATAAATAGTGCCCTGAGATCGGCATACATCGCATTCTATTAGTAAAATCGTTCAAATCAACATGTCTACGCACTTCGGGTCAAAGGATGGAAGGATGGATGTCTGAATAGCATAATTTAATTATGATTAATAAAAGACTAAGTTCTATGATTTATTTATCAATAAAAGTGAATACCCTTTAAGAGTATTTTTATTTTCATATTCATTATTTATTTTTAATAACATTAAATAAAAGAAGGCTTGGTCTACTTTATGAAGAATGTTTATATATTATTTCGCAGCATTGTATGTTAGCCCTGAAAAGCCGTTGTTATTTTAATAAAGTAAAGAATCGAGGACATAATATGCTATTTTAAATATCATTCAATATTGTTTACAAGAAATTTTATATTTTTATTATTTCATTTATATATTTCTAAGTCACCTTTTCCAAGTCTTTAATTTATAAATAAAGATATCACAAACTAACAATAATGAGAAAAAAGGTATAAAAGAGTCGTTGAAACGACGAAAGAAAGAATGACGAAAGAAAAGAAAGGCTGTATAAAGTGGACCTAATATAGTGTCTGGCTGATAAGATTTTGCAAAGATAAGAAATTGCAAAAAACATAAGTAGGTGCCAAAAAACCCAACCACTGAGCATTTGTTGCAGAAAACCCAAGAGTCAACATGTCAACGAATTTGGGATCCAAAGATGGCATTCTCATTCGCACAATGACACTAGAGGACTACGGCCAGGTGAAAATCTTCATGGAGGAGCACTACTACAATGACGAGCCGCTTTGCGCACTTGCAGGAGAGGAAGCTGTGAATTTTTATCAGCAATGCTTTGAAGACTATCACATCTCGTTGGTAAAAGAGGGCACCTGCTTGGTGGCAATTGATGAGGAGGAGCCGAAACGTATCTTAGGTCTGGTTCTAGCCGGAACTTCAGTTTCGAGCGATCTGGAGAAACAACACAGAGAGAACATTGAAAGGGATCAGTGCCTTCTAAGAACCCTTTTGTTGTTAATTTCCAAAGTTGAGTTAAAAGCGAATGTATTTGAGCATTACGGAGTCCCCAAGTTGCTCTACTCCTGCTCAACCAATGTGGCTGCCTCAATGAGAGGAAAAGGCTTGGGAACTCGACTAGCCGCCGCCCTAATGGAGGTGGGTCGATCCAAGGGATTCTCCCTGATGTCGACAACCTGTACCAGCTTTTACTCAGCACGACAAAAGCAAGCAATGGGAATGGAGTGTATTTACTCAGAAGCTTACGCAGATCACAGGGATGAAAATGGTCAAGTGGTTATCAGACTGCCAGCTCCTCATACCCATATAAGTGTGTTGGCAATTAAATTGTGAGATCTATTGTACACATCAATCATTTTTATAGTGATCAATCATTCAAAAATATTATCCAATTTAATAATATAATATTTTATGATTTCTATGTTACCTGAATATTTAAACACAAATGGTTAATTTTGCAAATAAAGAAAATGTTCAAGGAATTTTTTTCTGTAGCTGACTCTGTTAATTTTTGATAAACTTTAGAAGTGATTAGATTAAAGCATACCTGTTAAATAATGATTAGTAATCATAATCATTAGTAATTAAATTTTTTTTGTTTTAAAGTCGAACCAATGATTAAATTAAGATTATTTTGGGTTTTTGCCCAATTATTTAATGATTACGATTACCAATAATAAAAAAAAAATCATAAATTATTACGATTATTAAAAAATAATCAGAAAAATAAAAAAAAATAAAAAATAATCGTTTTGACTATTTCGGATTATTTTTGATTTTTTCTGATTACTTCTGATTTTTTAGATTTTTTAGATTATTTAGTAAAAATCAAATTATTTTAAATTTTCACAATCAAAGTAGCCAAAGTAGACAAAGATCAAGCGTTACATAATTGTTATCTGTAAAACAAAAGTCAATATCAACAGACTTGACAGAATAAAAATAAAGATTTCCCTACTTAGACAGGGGATATTCAAGTAGGAACAATTAAAGTTGGTTTTAATCTTGAAATGAACTAGTTAAACTATATACAAAAATTAAATTCTATTAAAAAAAAGTGTAGCAAACTCAATTAAATTAAATTAAAAATAAAACAATAAGTTTAAGTATTATTGCGAAACAGAGAACAATCGAGTTCAGAACATCGGCTCTCTTGATAAACTCGCTCGATAAGCTCTCTCTTCATAAGTTCTCTCTTGATAAGATTCGCATAGACCCAAACTAACTGGTTTCAGTTCATTGTTGACGCTCGAGTCATGACGACGATTACTGTTACTCAACTTTAATTATATATCAGATAAATTGTCCCATAAGCCAATTAGATTTCATATATTATTCGATTGAAAAAATTATATAATATTTTAAGTGACAAAAATTTAGAATGTAATTTTGGATAAAGTATAGCAACGTTGATACATTTAAAATAGCTTATTATGCGTGATGGGTGGCAACAATAGAGTGATTTTAAATTGCGCGGTTCAATATGTGAAATAAAACGCGTTGGAATGGTTGCAGTCGAGTAAGCTCAACTATGAGAGACCCTTTACTTATTCTGAAAAAAGAAAATTATCGCAGCAATTAAATAATGTGAATAAAGCAATAAGAATACATGTCCCCATACACAGAAAACATACAAGATGGAAAGCTTATGTCCAGAGGGATTGACTTCGAGATGCCCGGAGAAACTGTGTAAAAGCCACTCACCGGTTTCGATCTGGGGATCTTTAACTTGCTTATTCGCCGCAAAATTACTATGCTTAAAGACAGTCAGTTAAATGTGTATTAGGTCATTTATAATGAGTAGTAGCATAAAGATTGCCCATATCTTTACTATCTCTGATACATAATACTGTCATATATATACTTTATAAGCACTCCTGATACCAGCACTTTCCTGTCGACAATCCCAATATACCTATTATACATTTTATACATTTATACAGTACTGGGTCTACTGATTAGACAACAGTCCATCAAAGCATTCCAGTATTAGTGTCAGTTGTTTTTACCTATCTATCTCATAGCGCCTTTATGTATGTTGAGGTTACACGTGCCCGATCTTGCGAATTTGACGGAAAGCCCCATTCTTTATCTGAAAGCTTATCTATCACATAGGTTTTCTTGGGATATTGAAAGATCGGACTTAAGAATCGAATGATTTTGATATAGTGGAAAAGTACAAAAGCATAAATGTTCAGACGACACGCCTCTAAATTGAATGATAAGACGAAAACGGAAATTTTGGTACTCAAACTTGTACTCGCAGATAACCGACCACATAAATAGTGCCCTGAGATCGGCACACATCGCATTCTATTAGTAAAATCGTTCAAATCAACATGTCTACGCACTTCGGGTCAAAGGATGGAAGGATGGATGTCTGAATAGCATAATTTAATTATGATTAATAAAAGACTAAGTTCTATGATTTATTTATCAATAAAAGTGTATACCCTTTTTAAGGGTATTTTTATTTTCATATTCATTATTTATTTTTAATAATATTAAATAAAAGAAGGCTTGGTCTACTTTATGAAGTATGTTTATGTATTATTTCGCAGCATTGTATGTTATCCCTGAAAAGCCGTTGTTATTTTAATAAAGTAAAGAATCGAAGACATAATATGTTATTTTAAATATCATTCAAAATTGTCCACAAGAAATTTTATATTTTTATTATTTCATTTATATATTTTTAAGTCACCTTTTACAAGTTTTTAATTTATAAATAAAGATATCACAAACTAACAATAATGAGAAAAAAGGTATAAAAAAGTCGTTGAAACGACGAAAGAAAGAAAGACGAAAGAAAAGAAAGACGAAAGAAAGGCTGTATAAAGTGAACCTAATATAGTGTCTGGCTGATAAGATTTTGCAAAGATAAGAAATTGCAAAAATCATAAGTAGGTGCCAAAAAAACCCAACCACTGAGCATTTGTTGCAGAAAACCCAAGAGTCAACATGTCAACGAATTTGGGATCCAAAGATGGCATTCTCATTCGCACAATGACACTAGAGGACTACGGCCAGGTGAAAATCTTCATGGAGGAGCACTACTACAATGACGAGCCGCTTTGCGCACTTGCAGGAGAGGAAGCTGTGAATTTTTATCAGCAATGCTTTGAAGACTATCACATCTCGTTGGTAAAAGAGGGCACCTGCTTGGTGGCAATTGATGAGGAGGAGCCGAAACGTATCTTAGGTCTGGTTCTAGCCGGAACTTCAGTTTCGAGCGATCTGGAGAAACAACACAGAGAGAACATTGAAAGGGATCAGTGCCTTCTAAGAACCCTTTTGTTGTTAATTTCCAAAGTTGAGTTAAAAGCGAATGTATTTGAGCATTACGGAGTCCCCAAGTTGCTCTACTCCTGCTCAACCAATGTGGCTGCCTCAATGAGAGGAAAAGGCTTGGGAACTCGACTAGCCGCCGCCCTAATGGAGGTGGGTCGATCCAAGGGATTCTCCCTGATGTCGACAACCTGTACCAGCTTTTACTCAGCACGACAAAAGCAAGCAATGGGAATGGAGTGTATTTACTCAGAAGCTTACGCAGATCACAGGGATGAAAATGGTCAAGTGGTTATCAGACTGCCAGCTCCTCATACCCATATAAGTGTGTTGGCAATTAAATTGTGAGATCTATTGTACACATCAATCATTTTTATAGTGATCAATCATTCAAAAATATTATCCAATTTAATAATATAATATTTTATGATTTCTATGTTACCTGAATATTTAAACACAAATGGTTAATTTTGCAAATAAAGAAAATGTTCAAGGAATTTTTTTCTGTAGCTGACTCTGTTAATTTTTGATAAACTTTAGAAGTGATTAGATTAAAGCATACCTGTTAAATAATGATTAGTAATCATAATCATTAGTAATTAAATTTTTTTTGTTTTAAAGTCGAACCAATGATTAAATTAAGATTATTTTGGGTTTTTGCCCAATTATTTAATGATTACGATTACCAATAATAAAAAAAAAATCATAAATTATTACGATTATTAAAAAATAATCAGAAAAATAAAAAAAAATAAAAAATAATCGTTTTGACTATTTCGGATTATTTTTGATTTTTTCTGATTACTTCTGATTTTTTAGATTTTTTAGATTATTTAGTAAAAATCAAATTATTTTAAATTTTCACAATCAAAGTAGCCAAAGTAGACAAAGATCAAGCGTTACATAATTGTTATCTGTAAAACAAAAGTCAATATCAACAGACTTGACAGAATAAAAATAAAGATTTCCCTACTTAGACAGGGGATATTCAAGTAGGAACAATTAAAGTTGGTTTTAATCTTGAAATGAACTAGTTAAACTATATACAAAAATTAAATTCTATTAAAAAAAAGTGTAGCAAACTCAATTAAATTAAATTAAAAATAAAACAATAAGTTTAAGTATTATTGCGAAACAGAGAACAATCGAGTTCAGAACATCGGCTCTCTTGATAAACTCGCTCGATAAGCTCTCTCTTCATAAGTTCTCTCTTGATAAGATTCGCATAGACCCAAACTAACTGGTTTCAGTTCATTGTTGACGCTCGAGTCATGACGACGATTACTGTTACTCAACTTTAATTATATATCAGATAAATTGTCCCATAAGCCAATTAGATTTCATATATTATTCGATTGAAAAAATTATATAATATTTTAAGTGACAAAAATTTAGAATGTAATTTTGGATAAAGTATAGCAACGTTGATACATTTAAAATAGCTTATTATGCGTGATGGGTGGCAACAATAGAGTGATTTTAAATTGCGCGGTTCAATATGTGAAATAAAACGCGTTGGAATGGTTGCAGTCGAGTAAGCTCAACTATGAGAGACCCTTTACTTATTCTGAAAAAAGAAAATTATCGCAGCAATTAAATAATGTGAATAAAGCAATAAGAATACATGTCCCCATACACAGAAAACATACAAGATGGAAAGCTTATGTCCAGAGGGATTGACTTCGAGATGCCCGGAGAAACTGTGTAAAAGCCACTCACCGGTTTCTATCTGGGGACGTTTATTTTGCTTATTCGCCACAAATCGACGTAGACTTATCCAACGTAAAATTACTATACTTAGAGACAGTCAGTTAAGGGGATATTCTAGTGTAGAATTTTGAAAAAATCAAAATTTTTTTTTTTCATATTTATGCAGTTTAGACATTTAAAAATATGGCATTAAAAGGATTTTTCAAAATTCCTTTTATTTCATGACTCATGAATCATGAGTTACAGCCGATTTAGTGACGTGGCATCGGTTCCGGTCTTCCCTTTCACAAAACTTTGAACGCTTTTTTCGAGCTGGCGGTAAAGATATCTCGAGTTCTAATGGACCGATTTACTTCACATTTAGAGAGAAAGTTCTTTATACATCTCTTCATCGCATGAACCTTGCCCAAAACTATTATTTCTCATTTAGTAATTTTCAAAAAAAAAAAAATTTGTTTAACTTATTCAGGGTTCATACGATAGCGGCATCTATAATAATTTAAACCCGTTTGCCCATGTCTTTACTATATAAGCACTGCTGAAACGTGCATTTCCCTATCGACAATCCTAATATACCTTTTATGCATTTAAAGTACTGGGTCTACTGATTAGGCAACAGTCCATCAAAGCATTCCAGTATTAGTTCTTACCTATCTATCACATAGCGCCTATAAGTATGTTGAGGTTACACGTGCGCGATCTTGCGAATTTGACGGAATGCCCCATTCTTTATCTGAAAGCTTATCTACCACATAGGGTTTCTTGGGACATTGAAAGATCGGGCTTAAGAATCGAATGATTTTGATATAGTGGAAAAGTACAAAAGCATAAATGTTCAGATGACAAGCCTCTAAATTGAATGATAAGACGAAAACGGAAATTTTGGTACTCCAACTTTTACTCGCAGATAATCGACCACATAAATAGTGCCCTGAGATCGGCACACATCGCATTCTATTAGTAAAATCGTTCAAATCAATATGTCTACCAATTTCGGGTCAAAGGATGGAATCCTCATTCGAATTATGAAGCTGGAGGACTACGAGCCATTGAAGGTCTTTATGGGAGGTAACTTCTACAACGGGGAACCGCTTTGCGCCTATTCAGGAGAAGATGTTCAACAATGCTGCGAGAAGGAGGACAATGACTACCACATATCGATGATAGAGCAGGGCACGAGTCTATTGGCGATCAACGAGAACGATGGAGGACGCATTGTAGGCTTCGTCCTGGCCGGGTCTCAAGTTCCCAGTGACCTGGAGACGCATCGCAAGGAAGCCGACGAAATGGAGCAACATTCCTGGGGACGTATTGCCGTCTACCTGTCCGAAGTTGAGAGGAAAGTGAATATCTTTAAGCGATACGGAGTCTCCAAGCTTCTCTATTCCCACATGACCAATGTGGATGCCTCCATGCGAGGCAAGGGATTGGGAACTCGATTGGCCGCTGCTCTGATGGAGTTGGGTCGCTCCAAGGGGTTTCCACTGATGGCTGCCTATTGCACTAGCTTCTATTCGGCGCGGCAGAAGCAGTCCATGGGCATGGAGTGTATATATGAGGAGGCCTATGCGGACTACAAGGACTCTGCGGGTCAAGTGGTGTTCAAGCCACCAGCACCACACACACATGTTCGAGTTTTGGCTATCAAACTATAAGCAAATGATGTTGGAATCTTTTGCTGAATATTTCAATTAAGTTTAAGTTCAGAAAGCTAATTGATTAGACAACCGCAGCTCTGGTTCTTGGCTTTCATCAAATCATTGTTACTCAGCATAAACGTAGAGACAATTATGAAATAGTATTATGCTGACTGACTGATAACATGAGCTTAATAAATTATCTGTAATAGAAGCTGCAAACTGTATGTTAACTGATAAGATAGATAGAGAACTTACCTTCTAAATAGCATAATTTAATTATGATTAATAAAAGACTAAGTTCTAGGATTCATTTATCAATAAAAGTGAATACCCTTTTTGAGGGTATTATTATTTTCATATTCAATTTTAAATAAAAAAAGGCTTTTTATCACTGCGGACGGCAGTCCGCGCTAGTGACGAAAGCAGCACGAAGGGTGCGAAGGCGACTAGCATATATACACAGGAAGAATGGAAAATTTGCTATGACAGTCCGATCAGGTCGACTTATATACCGATTGAAAGGTATTAACTTAACTTACAAATGTTCATACTAAGACTTTTGGAAACTCACCTGGTTCGTGAGATAAACAGGTATAAGTGGGAGGGGAAAAATTTAAATGATTGGAGCTAGTGGGGCCGTTGGAGCCTTTTGGTCAACATTTTTAATTTTTTAATATTTCTCATAAAAATACGCGTCGAATGACACCTCAATCATCAAAATCCGACTACTGGTTCAAAAGATAATTAATTTTGAAATTTTTAGGGGCCTTCCGAAAATGAGATGAAAAGTCAGTCTGTTTGTTTGTTTGCTTGTTTGTTTGTTTGTTTGTTTGTTTGTTTGGATCAAATCGTTGATTTAGCTTAAATTTTTGAATGAGGACTTGTTCCTGTTAAAAAATCTAGAAACGTTTGTTCTACGACTTTTTCGAAAAATCGCTAGTTTAGCGGGAAATCGCTAAAAACCGCCAAACTTAAAACCGCCATAGCATCCAAACGATAGAAGCTACAGATGTGATCTATATTACGTTGAAAAGGTATTTTGAAGGGCTCTTAGGCATACCTTCAAAGTTTTTTTTTTAGGTAAATAGGTAAACAGCTACAGGTGAAATAAGGTATTTTTCTTCACATATTGGCGGTTTATGAGAAAACGCCGCTAACGATGTTTTTTAAATTTCAATATGTTATAGTTTGTACAATTTCGCGTTTTTTGATGTATCATGCATAAATTGTAGTCGATTGGTTTGGAAGATATAACCAATTAACTAAATATATACATTTTACTTTGAATTGCAATAGGACGGCAGCAGCAATTACATTTGACTAACAGTCCAGTAACAATGAAATCTATAATTTGACAGTCGTTCCTAAAGATCGCCAGTGGCGCATAGCGTAGAGCGTCCGATTTTTGTTTGAATTATCAGCTTGGGGTCGGGGTTCGAATTCTGGCACGGACAAAAATTTTTTTTTTCTTTTTTAAATGCAATTCATTTGTTAGTAGATGATTATCATGCATAATTTTTTGTTGATTGGTTTGGAAGATATAACCAATTAACAAAATATATACATTTTACTTTGAATGAAATAAGGTATTTTTCTTCACATTTTGGCGGTTTTTGAGAAAACGCCGCTAACGATGTTTTTTAATTTTCAATATGTTATAGTTTGTACAATTTCGCGTTTTTTGATGTATCATGCATAAATTGTAGTCGATTGGTTTGAAAGATATAACCAATTAACTAAATATATACATTTTACTTTGAATTGCAATAGGACGGCAGCAGCAATTACATTTGACTAACAGTCCAGTAACAATGAAATCTATAATTTGACAGTCCTTCTTAAAGATCGCCAGTGGCGCGTAGTGTAGAGCGTTCGCTTTTTGCTCGGCTCGGGATCCGGGTTCGAATTCTGGCACGGACAAAACTTTTTTTTTATTTCTTAAATGCAATTCATTTGTTAGTAGATGATTATCATGCATACATTTTTGTTGATTGGTTTGGAAGATATAACCAATTAACTAAATATATATTTTACTTTGAATTGCAATAGGACGGCAGCAGCAATTACATTTGACTAACAGTCCAGTAACAATGAAATCTATAATTTGACAGTCGTTCTTGGAGATCGCCAGTGGCGCATGGTGTAGAGCGTCCGATTTTTGCATGCGTCCGATTCAGCTTGGGGTCGGGGTTCGAATTCTGGCACGGACAAAACATTTTTTTTAAATTTTTAAATGCAATTATATTCTATTTGCTTAAACTGATTTTGATAAAAATATAATATGTTTTTAAAAATTTTTGGGTGCGCATATTGAAAATTTCCCAGCAAAGTAACAATGCCAGAAACATATGTTATATTGTTGTGATGCAAAAATAACCAGTGCTGCCAGACAGTTTGGTTTTTTCTTGCAACAATGTGCCCTTTAATTTTTTCAAAGTTTTTATATGTATATATAACATAATTATATTAGTAAAATTGTTATATAATAATTATAAATATTGAGTTGCTTAATATTGCATACCAGAAAATTGGTCTTCATACATGTGCATTGCAAAAGTACCCAGTGCTGCCAGACGGTTTGATTTTGTTTTATAGGAATGCGGGAATCGCAGAGGCGATTGCAAAAATTTCTGATATCCCCCAAAAAACCTCTTTACGCGGTAAAAGTCTAGTGACGAAAACATTTCCATGCCACAAAATTTCTGATATCCAATTTTGTGACGAAATATATAAATTTTTTTATATATAGTATGCTTAAAAAAATGAACATAAACAAAGTTAAAAAATAGGCATTCGGCACTGCGCAAAAAGTTTTTTTAAGTGCAAAGAAGCTGAACCTTTTTGCGCAAAGTGCGGAGTGCCTATTTTTTAACTTTGTTTATGTTCATTTTTTTAAGCATACTATATATAAAAAAATTTATATATTTCGTCACAAAATTGGATATCAGAAATTTTGTGGCATGGAAATGTTTTCGTCACTAGACTTTTACCGCGTAAAGAGGTTTTTTTGGGTACTTTATACGTGTATAGAATGTTTATATACACTAGACAGAATATTTATTTTGACAACATTTAAAGTTAAATCTACTTGTAATTTGAACCTACTTTATGTACATTTTGGCATCAATTGAAAGGTTATTTCAATTCCGTATGAATTATACAAAGCTTTCCTTAGTTCATTAAGTACCCATTGAAAATTTTGAATTCTTGTAAAGGTCTATTTTGAAACTTTTTTCCTTGATTTAAAAAAAAAGTGTATTTTTTACGGAATTGAAGAAGGTTAAAATTTCGAGTAGATTTAACTTTAAACGTTGTCAAAATAAATATGCCGTATAGTGTCATATTAATCAGCTTGACGAGTGAAGTCTATAAAGCTAATTTCTCAGGTTAGCAGCATTGTATGTTAGGACAACATATTTTAAATAAATTTCAAAATAGCGCTATGCATAAAAGTCGACAAACAATTATATTTTTTTATTATTTCATTTATATATTTTTAGGAAAAATCATTTTTAAGTCACCTTTTACAAGTCATTTATTTATAAATAAATATCACAAACTAATAATAATGAGAAAAAAGGTATAAAAGAGTCTGAAGGTCTGAAGGGCTGAATAAAAATTGGACCTAATATAGTGTCTGGCTGATAAGATGAGATAACTTTATGCCAATGTAATATGATAAGAGTCTTGCAAAGAACATAAGTAGTGCCAAAAATCCAAACACTGAGTATTTCGTTTTAGAAAATCTTAGAGTCAACATGTCAACGAATTTGGGATCTAAGGATGGCATTCTCATTCGAGCAATGACAGTGGAGGACTACGGCCAGGTGAAAATCTTCATGGAAGAACATTTCTACAATGACGAGCCGCTTTGCGCATTTGCAGGAGAGAAAGCTGCGACTCGCTTTCAACAGTGCTTTGAAGACTATCACATCTCGATGATAAAAGAGGGCACCTGCTTGGTGGCAATTGATGAGGAGGAGCCGGAACGTATTTTAGGTCTGGTACTAGCCGGAACTTCAGTTTCGAGCGATCTGGAGGAACAGCACAGAAAGAACATTGAAAGGGATCAGTGCTTTCTAAAGCCCATCATGTTGTTTGTGTCCAAAGTGGAATTAAAAGCGAATGTTTTTGAGCATTACGGAGTCCACAAGTTGATCTACTCCTGCATCACCAATGTGGCTGCCTCAATGAGAGGAAAAGGTCTAGGAACTCGATTAGCCGCCGCTCTAATGGAGGTGGGTCGATCCAAGGGATTCTCGCTGATGTCGGCAACCTGTACCAGCTTTTACTCAGCTCGACAGAAGCAAGCGATGGGAATGGAGTGTGTTTATTCCGAAGTTTACGCAGATCACAGGGATGAAAATGGTCAAGTGGTTATCAGACTGCCAGATCCTCATACCCATATACGTGTGTTGGCAATTAAATTGTGAAATCTTATAGTTTAATGTAATAATACAATACCTTATGATATCTATGTTAATTGCAAATTTAAACACAGACGGATAATTTTATAAATAAAGGAAATAACTAATAAACTATTTTTTGAAGCTAACAGTGTTAATTTATTATAAGTTTTAGAAGTGATAAGATATGTTTCTGGAAGTGGAAACAAAATATATTTCATTTGACGGGGTATCTCTCAGTACGTCTACTTGAAGTATGTAAACACGAATTGTGGGTCATTGGATTGTTGACAAAGATCAAGTGTTACATAATTGTTGTCTGTCAAACAAAAGTCAATATCAACAGACTTGCATCTTGTACACTCAGAAAAAAAACAGGGGATATTCATAAGAAACGATTTAAGTTGGTTTTAATCTTGAAATGAACTACTTAAATTATGTACAAAAATTTAATTCTATTATATAATTAAAAATATAACAATTAGTTTAAGTATAATTGCGAAACAGAGAACAATCGAGCTCAGTGACATCGGCTCTCTCTTGATAAACTCTCTCGATAAGCTCTCTTCATAAGTTCTCTCTTGATAAGTTTCGCATAGACCCAAACTAACTGGTTTCAGTTCATTGTTGACGCTTGAATCATGACGACGATTATACGCAAATTGAAAGCGGATGATATCGACGAGTTCTACCGATTTCTAGGCGAACACTTCTACGGCCATGAGCCGCTGCTGCAGACACCCGGAGATCATAAGAGGAGCCCCGACACGCCGGAGAGGAGGGAGGCTCGTCTAGCGATCCTACAACAAGGACTCTCATTGGCTGCCATCGATCCCGACGATGGAGATCGCATTGTGGGCATAGCGTTTGCCGAAGATTTGCTTCCCAACCATTTGGAGGAAAACTGGATGAAGGTCGCCGAGAAGAAACCAACGGGTTTCATTGAACACGTTCACTATTTCATAACGGGCGTTGAGAGACGCGCCCAATTATTCAAGAAATACGACGTCCCAAGGGCTCTATACTTAGATAACTTAACCGTGGACTCGGCAGTGCGTCGTCAGGGATTGGGTCGTCGTCTGGTGACCGCCTTGATGGACTTGGGTCGCTCCAAGGGATATCAGCTGCTGGCGACCTGCTGCACAAGTCTCTACTCGACGCAGGTAATGGCAGCCCTCGGCATGGAATATGTGCACTCGGAGAACTACGCGGACTACAAGGATGAGGATGGCAATGTGGTCATAAAGCCACCTGCACCACACACAACCGTCAATGTCATGGCAATTCAATTGTAGGGTATTCCAACTGTATTATGAGGCTAAACAAAATTTTAAATTAAATATGAAATTCAATATTATTTCAAAGATAAAATCAACAGACTTTCATTTTGAACACCCAGAAAAAAAAAATATTTCCGTTCTTTATATTCAAGTAGAGCCGTTTTAAGTTGGTTTTAACCTTGAAATAAACAGTTATATTGCATACAAAAAATAAAATACTATTAAATAATAGTGTCTTTTGTAGCGTACACACAACAACTTTCAAAACACTTGCACAAATTTAAGGAACATTGTTCGGCATTCAGATATTTCAAGAGATCGTTTTATTATTAAAATGTTAAGACCAAAACTGTAAAAATTCAAGTACGGATGTAATATTTTTCTGAGTGTACAAACTTTAAAAAGTCTTACAAGCCGTGTTGATTACTAAACTTAATACACTTAAAAAAATACAACAATTATCTTTAGTATTATTGCGAAACAGAGAACAATCGAGTTCAGTGACATCGGCTCTCTTGATAAACTCGCTCGATAAGTTCTCTCTTCATAAGTTCTCTCTTGATAAGTTTCGCATGGAACCAAACCAACTGGTTTCAGTTCATTGTTGACGCTCGAATCATGACGACGATTATACGTGAATTGAAAGCGGAAGATATCGACGAGTTCTATCGATTTCTAGGCGAACACTTCTACGGCCATGAGCCGCTTCTGCAAACACCAGGAAATCATGATAGAAACTCGGGTATGAAAGAGAAGAGGGAGGCTCGCATAGCGATCCTACGACAAGGACTCTCATTGGCTGCCATCGATCCTGAGAATGGAGATCGCATTGTGGGCGTAGCAATGGCTGAGGAACTACTTCCCAGCCATTTGGAGGAGAATTGGACAAAGTTCGATGAGAAGAAACCAACGAAATTTATTGAGCACATTCACTATTTCATATCCGGCATTGAGAGACGCGCCCAATTATTCCAGAAATACGACGTCCCAAGTGCTCTCTACTTAAATATTCTAGCCGTGGATTCATCGGTGCGTCGTCAGGGATTGGGACGACGTCTGGTAACCGCCTTGATGGACTTGGGACGCTCCAAGGGATTTCAGTTGCTGGCAACCAGCTGCACAAGTCTCTACTCGACGCAGGTAATGACAGCCCTCGGCATGGACTATGTGCACTCGGAGGATTACAAGGACTACAAGGATGAAGATGGCAATGTGGTCATAAAGCCACCTGCACCACACACAACGGTCAATGTCATGGCAATTCAATTGTAGGGTATTCAACTGTATTATGAGGCTAAATAAAATTTTAAATTAATTATAAAATATGAAATTTAATATTATTTCAAGATAAATTGTATGGTATTGTTGATGTCAGAAGAGATACAAAATAAAATGATCACAGAAAATTTTTAAAGAGTATTCCTACAGTCATAAAGGTTATGAAATACAATTTTTAAGCTAAATGATAGTAATCTTATAGTCGGAATTGAAGAGATAAAAAGTATTATGGGATATTATTATAGTTGTGCCAATTTTATTGCCACCAAATTGCAGGATATTCTTATGCATATTTGAACAAATCTAAAACAAAATAATATGATTACAATCAATTTACAGGGTATTCTTCTGGTCATAAGAGATCTGAAATAAAAGATTTCCTGGTCTTATCTATTGTTTCATTCCGTTATGAAATAACATATACATACTATATATACATGGGAACATGTGGGGCAGTATGACAAGATCAAGGTCAAGCACTAGAAAGCTCTTTGCGATAAGCTCGCACGGAAAGCTCATTTGAAAAGCTCACTTGATAAGCGAGATACAAAATTTGTAATTATTGTTCGTTCTTTCAATTGGTTTCTGTTGTCGATAAAGTCATGCTAATAATATTTAAACATGGCTGATACAAACAATTTGGAATATCTATCTATCAGTAGATAGGCCACTTTATTGATCGGGAGGAATTAAAATTTAAATAGCGATTGGTAGGTAATGTTTTAACTGAGAAATGGACCACGACCGCCTCTGGACGGCCTGAAATCCTCGCACGTTTAAGCGCTTTACACTTTTAAGACCGATAAAGTTGCATACGAAAGCTTCTTCTTTGAAATTAAAGCAATGTTTACTTTCCTAATAGTATTATCAATACGCCAATAATTTGTTTTTCCAGCTGCGAGCATTTCAATTTTAGTTTTGTTTTTTTTTATAAATCTCGCTTGTGGCCAAATAATTAATTTGTCCGAGCATAAAAGCTCTCAACATGTGTGGCAAATGCAGTGACAATAATTTTTGGGATTCCCCAAATTGAGCAGAGTAAAAAAACAAAAGATAAAGGAATTTTTATAATTGTAATAAGCGTGCAATGAATTCATCCCGTTCAGAGGTCACTAAAGGGTTAAGACTTTTGATAACTTTTTTAACTTCAAGTAACACTAACTATAAGTTTATTTTGATTTGTATTTTTAAACAACATGTAAGAATATCGATAGTATGTGCATTAAAACATTTATATCTTCTATGTATTTTAATAATTAAAGCACAAAATGTCAGTAGCTATGTATATTGAGTCTGCTGAGATCCTGATTATAGAAGGTCACTATAATCGCTTTTCCGACTTCAACCTTCGAGTATAATCTTGCTTTTTAACTTTCAAGTCATATTTCACTAAGCTGCATACGCTATTAGTTCTTGATTTGTCAGCAATATTTTTAAACGATACATGATCAAGAGCATTTATCGGATTAAGATATTGTGGACAATAAAACATTTTATTTTTAATTTTCTATTTTTTTATTGTTTATTAGGTCCTAATTAAAACAAGTTTTCAATTAATGTAGATGAGAACCCATTCAAATTTGCATCGAAACATGAAAAATCATCGAAAAATGTATAATCAGTGTTAAAATACTGTTTTTTCATGTTTTGATGCAAATTTGAATGGGTTCTCGTACTCCGATTAAGGTGAAAACTTGGTTTTGAGTTCTTTAGGACCTAATAAACAAAATAAAAAATAAAAAATTAAAAAAAAATAAAAATTTTTTTTTTGTCCCATATAATTTTAAAATTTTCCGATCCAAGTCGGCACGGGTTATCATACTCCGATTAAGGTAAAAATTTATTTCTGAGTGCTTTAGGACCTAATGAACAGAACTAGCCCGTATGCGTTTAAAAATATTGACTTTGACCAAATAAGGGACACCCTAATATGCATACATATGTATTTTAACCCATTGACAACGCCTCGTTGCTCACATGCAAAATGCAGGTCATTAGTGCAACGATTTCCCCTTCCCTCTTTCTCTCTCTCTTTCTCCATCTCTCTCCCTGTCTCTGTGTCTCCTGTGAAAACCCTTTCATGTCAGACGCATGCACTCATTAACCCTTTGACAATAAAAAAGTAGTGCAGTTGCACCACACCCAATCCCCTTTTCCCTTCACTTTCCCCTGCCCCTCCCCGCGTTCAACCTTGACCAACCCATTGTCAACTTTGTTGTGCGTTTGTTTTGTCTTATGACAAAATTTATGGATTTCGTTTACATCATCTGGTGGCAGTTCTTTTGCCTCTATTGTCTGACTTTAAAGTGAGTCAAATTTGTATTTTCATTTTTATTTCTTATTGATTTATTTTTATTCATTTGACTTTGCACATTTATGGCGATTTAATTGGATTAAAAAGCTATAAAAATGCTCGAAAAATCATTTGGCATTGGGATTTGTGTTTCGTTAATTATTTTAAATTATTGACATTTAATTTGTTGCGTCATTTGGCAGGGCTTACGTGTGGAGTAGCCTTTAAAGATGTTTCCCATAAAGCAGACAAAACGACTGAGGAGTACATATAAAAAATTCAACTTTATTGATATCGATTTGCGTGGCACAAAAGCTGTTGCCATTTTCATTGAGTTTAATTTTCGATTTTTATTCTCGTGTTGATGACAACACACAGAACGGAGCAGAACAGAGCAGAAGAGGCCTGTGGCAGTTGGCCAAGTGGCAGGACGGGCCAACTACGTGACCCGCTTAACAAATTGACGCGTGTCGTACCCGAATCGCAATTCTAGATACGAATGCGATAGCAATACCAACACCAATTCCAATAGCAACAACATCAACGCCACCCATCGATCGTCGTTCAGTTTGGCCCCAGTTTAAACTGCTCTTTATAGTTATTGCAGTTTTATCTCTCGACCATTTCAAAAGTCACTTTTGCTCTTTTAATTAAAACCAAATGCATTTCATTTCACTTCACTTCATGTCCGTTTTTGGGGCGTGTCTCTTTGACCTTGTCGCGTTTTTCTATTCACATTTTCATGCGTTCCCACGCTACCCTCGCATTTTCCCCAACCTCATCCCCAACCTCATCAATATTCACAACTGTTTTTTCCATTGAAATTTTCACGCTCATTTCATGTGGTCAACAGTTTCGTCATATTTGTCAAAGTTTTTAAGCCATCAATTAGCATGAGCTGAAGGTTAAACTTAGGGAACTACGACTTGAATAGAGCTCATTTGCTGCAAAGGTATTCGGATTAACTATTTAATATAATATCTCACAGATTCCCTTGTTTTGTTGTCTCTGTTAATCAATTTATTATTAGTCTTTACATTCAAAATTATGGAATTAATATTAATTGACTTATTTTAATACTTATCGCAAGATAAAAAAGATAAATACAAAATTTGTAGTTTTTATTAAGGGAAAAAGTATCTTTTAGTTTATTATTATTATTATTATTTAATTTAATTTTAATTACCATACTCCCTCTCTGGGAGAAATCGAAATTTATTTAAGATTTTTTATTTCAACTTTTGCTTTAATCTCGTCCAGATCGCGGCAAGAGTTTAAATTACGAATAATAAAGAAATACGCAAATCCAAACTGCTCGACTGGGATTACCCTGTAGGTATATTATTTACAATTCGGTAATAAAATGTTTTCATTAAATTTAAACTACATTTAATTTAACTATTTTTAGCATTATTTTTGCTGGATATTCAAAATGTTAATAATAATGTATCCTAACTCAGATTATTGAAGATCTTAACAATATTTTTAGTAAGTGACTTAAAAGAAAAATTTAAACAAAATTGAAAAAATGCAGTAACTTTTTATATGCAATTTTATTAAGATTCAAAGCAACAACTAATTTCCCTGTCCATGTAAACGGAGTCAACGTTGATGCCCCATTTTGAGTAAGTACAGGGTATAGGGGGTAAAGTCTACACCCACGAGTTTTACTTTCCCGTAATTAAATTGACATTAGACATCGTTTAACTTATCTAATTCAGTTAAATGGCCATAAGCGTGCGTTGCGGGTTTGCCGCTCATTCCTCCGTTCGGCGATTTCAAGGGCCCGGTCAAAATTGAATTTAGATAAAGTTTTCGATGCCACTGGAAAAGGCAACAGAAACTTAGGTTGCAAGTTCGCCACGCGACGCGACGTGGGGCAGACAAAGTGAATTAAAAACTCGTTACAAGTTTTTAGAAATATTTTTTATTGCTTCGAGTATCTTAATTTCGTTGGCTTAAGCTTACCTGGCAAAGGTTCTTTGAATGATTCAGGAATATTTGCAAATATGTTGTAATTAATTTTTAATAAATTTTTGTTGCTCTTGCGGCAGAGGCAGAGGCAGCGACAACGGCGGCGCCCCACGCACACGCATGCAGCATGGGGCACTCACACACACACACACGCACACACACACACACGTAAACGAGACTGTTGCGCGAATGTAACACACTAATTGGCAGCCCCACTCACACACACACGTTTATCCAAATACACACACACACACACACCCACTCGCGAATACGTAAAATGAAGACGAAGACGTCGACGACGACGACGACGAAGCTGACGCTGACGCTGGACGATGAAAACGCCGCCAATTTCAATTGCGCGACACGTTACTCCAGCAAAAGTTTCGCAACGACTACCGTAAGCCGACAACTGGCGCTGCCCCAACGAGCGCCGCAATGTCATCCACATACACACACACAATTACATGCGAACCGAATGGACGTAGAACATTTTGCCATTTCCTTGCGACGTTTCCTGCCGCCAAGAGAGAGCGACCAACCGAACGACAGAGAAAGAGAGCGAAACATTCATACCGAGGAGCTGAGCAAATTCATGTAATGTTATGGGTTGCGATTGTGTGCGTAGGTGCCGAGCAGCGAGGGAGTTAACGGACGTGCACCTGTGTGTGGACTGCGACTCTTTTTACCGTTGGTTAGCTCAGCAGCAGCGCGCAACTCAACGAAGGCTGCAGAGAGAGCCGAAGAGCGAGAGAGTTATTTCAAGTGGAATGCATGTGGAATGCATGCTCTTGGTGTGGATGGCAAGTGAGACAGAGCACTGCAGGTGCCAGAGCCAGTGCACAGGTAGCTTTTGTCATTTGTTTATATTTATTACAATGTTTATAATTTTAATATTACTAAAAATATTATTAAAATTTAGCAATATTATTCAAATTTAATTATAATTGTTTACCAGTTTGTTAGGGCATTTCAGCACATATTTTAAACATTTTTCTACCTGACACATTAAATATTTAATATTATTGATTACATTTAGCGCCCCCACACAAAAGCAAACAACTTAACGTTACATTGTATTCAACTTCGAAAGAGAGCACGATTTGTACTCTTATTATGCGTCGCTCTTTGTGCTCGCATTCTGCTACGTTCCAATGCCAAAGCGTTGCGTATAAGACGGAATGTTTTGGCATGCGGCACATGCTCTGCGACGAAGAGAGCGAGCACGAAGAGCGTGCTGCCGTTTAAGCTGTTGCCTGTTGATAAGCATTTTGCTCTTTATCTCGTATGGAGTTTTATTTAATATATTATTTTAAATAACAAGTTAATTTTTAAAAAATTTTACTAATATGACAAAATATTACCATCAAGTAAAATGACTTATTTCATTATTATAAATATTTTTATTATTTTTAAATTTGTAAATGTCTACTACATATTTAAAACAAAATACAAAGTAAATTTCCCACCTTCTTCAGCAATTAGGGCCAACTGGTTCTGTCTGGGTCGGTCCCCGCCCCTTGCCAGAGATAACTGTACACACGTTCGGGTAATCCCCGTCGACGTCGTTGCCAAACATTCAATCAAAAGCTGTCAAAAGTTGCAGCGCCAAAAAGCTTAGGAACTTGAAATTCCAATTCCAAGACAAACACAAAATATTTCAAATTGTTTTCAAAAGATAAACAATAACAAAAAGTCATATCAATGCGTTGACTTAATAAAAAGAAAGAAACATAATCAATGAAAAATTGAAATACGTATAAAAATAATAATAAATATAAAGAAAAGAGAGAGACAGAGAGGGAGAGTGAAAACAACAAACAATAGGTGGCATGTGAGTGCTGGGAAATCGGCCAAGTTATTTATCTTTGCTCCACTTAAGTTTGTTCAATTCCTCGATTTGATAACTTTGCATGCGATTCGTAATCACTTCTGTACATATTATATATTATTTGCCAATGGATTAGTCTGTTAAGTTTTATCAATGAAAAGCTTAATCAATAATCATTATTCAAAGTTGTCAATTTTGATGCATTTTCGTACTATTTTTACAATCGATGTCAAAGAAGAATAGAAGAAGAATGTATCTTTTATTCTTAACATATCAAATTCTTTATATACTGAAAAGTTTTGTAGTTTTCATAAATTTAATTATATTTTTTTTCCTTTATTTTCTGGATTTTACAAGATTATTTAATAAAAGATTTGCTAGATTAATTGAATTTCATTTAAAGACGTTACTTTTAAAAAAAATTTTTATAAATTAATTAAAGATTATTAAGGATTTTCTCCACTGCTAATGTTTCACTTTGAGCGATAAAAATAAAAATTGTATTATCATTATTATTATGATTTTTATTTTTCCCGCCTCAAATAAAACTTACTTTTAAAAAAAGAGTACGTAATTCTTTTAAATATATCTTTTGCGTTCGATGGATCCGTTGGTTTCTTTTAGAGGAATTTCAAAAATATTGGTAAAAAAACCTACACAACAGCCATGAATTAAAGGTGAGTTTAATTTTGATCGAACGATATAAAAATCATAAATATTGATTATATGTACATATGTGAGTTTTATTTATTTTCATTCAACATTAATCACTAGCATTCTATTTTGTATATGTAACCTAGTCATTGTTTAAACGATTGTTTAAAAACTTATATTATATGTTAATTTTTAACCCTTCGTGCTGCTTTCGTCACTAGCGCGGACTGCCGTAATATTATTAGTATTCGGTTCTAAAAAACATAATTCTTATCATCCAGGTAAATTAAAATAATGACCTTCAATTACGTATTTTTTATACTATAAAGAAAAACTGATTAGTAAACAAACAATATACTATTGATATAATTCTACTTCGTTTAATATCTGAATGAATCGATCTAATGAATTAAAAACTTGTTTAATAAGTATTTTGTTTAAAATATATGTTTACTAAAAAACAAATACCTACCTATAAGATTATAATATTTTATATTTTCTATATTTCTTTATTTAATATCTAAAAGTTGGCGAACTTGTGAATTTAAGACAAGTTATACTATCATTAAATTTATAGTTTCTAAAAACTAATACACCCCATTTCGACAAGTTTATGAGGTATATCTGATAATAAACAACTATATATGGAGATATTACCGGCTAATCAGACTCAGTACATTGCGAGCTGTTCGGGACTTAAGTGAAAAGATTATAAATAGAAAAAGAAAATGATGTTCGAGACGAACTATAATGAAGAGGAGAAACTTTGGCATGGACCCCAATATGATTTGGTTTTCCAACCCCACGTAACCATAGGAGACGTTATATTCGAAGCCTTTAAGGATAACCCAAAAAACAAGAGTCAGGTATGGAAAATATTAATTGAGATCGAGTGCAGTTAACTGATGACATTTTATTCTCTAGATTTGGCATGAGAATGATCAAGTTGTTACCAATGAGGAGGCACTGCAATTCTCAATACGTTTGGCCCAGTACTTTAAACGCGAAGGATTAACACATGAGGATGTCGTTGGCATCTTATGTCGAAATAATGTTCATGACGCTCACGTAATATTTGCGTGTTTTTTCAATGCCACGCCCTTTCATGCCGTTAATCCCAATCTGGAAGTGGAGGCCATTACAGCCCTGTTTGCGATAACAAAGCCAAAACTAATATTCTGCGATGGCAAAGATTACAAGCTTATCACGTCGATAAGTGCCGAATGGAATCCAACAATTTGCACGCTTATCAATCATGTTGCTAATGTTTCGAAAATTGAGGATCACTTGGGACCAACGGGCACTGAAAATGTTTACACGTTAGTAAATTATAATTACTTTAACTTGAAATCGAAAGCTCGATTTTAACATTTCGGTTCATAATTCGATTCATATTTTAGATATACATCGGTTGTTTTAAGTAATGTACATATGACTTTAAAGTACCTTATATCTTACAGACCCACGAGACTTGTGCGAGGTGCAGATCAAACTATGGGAATTATTTGCACCTCTGGAACAACTGGAACACCCAAGGCCGTGACTTTAACCAATGCTCAATTGGTGCTCTTGGCAACGTGTGTTAGATCATTAAACTATTTGAATCCTTTGCTAATTCAGTTTCTCTTCAAATTAGATCTGGTGGTCAAAGTGATATTACATACACAGCCGCTTCTTTTTACTGGATAAGCGCTATCAAAACCGCTCTATTTGGTGTTGTGAGTGGAGCACCTCGTGTTATTTCTACTCAGCCCTTTAGTGCGGAGCGATATGTGGAGCTCGTCAAAAAACATAAGGTGACAACTTGTCATCTGTCGCATTGGCAATTCCATGAGGTCTTTTCAAGTCCTCTGGCCACTCTGGAGAACCTCTCGAGTCTTCAGCTAATTGGCTATGGCGGCGGTTGGGTATCGGCGAGTGTTGTGCGAACTGCTCAAAAAATTCTTGAACACACTGTATTTGTTTTTATATTTGGCACGACGGAAACGGACATGATATCAGCTGCTATAAATCCAACAGAAGATAATTTGGTTGGCCGTTTAATGCCAACAAAAAGCGTACGCATCTTGAATGAACAGGGCGAATGTCTGGGCCCAAATGAGGTTGGAGAAATTGTGGTAAAGACAAACCAGCACTGGAATGGATACTATGGCAAGGCGAAGGAAACTGCCAATACTATGGACTCAGATGGTTGGTTCCACATGGGCGATCTGGGCTACTTTGATGGTGACAATAATCTCTATGTTGTGGATCGTAAAAAGGACTTGCTGAATTACAAATCAATTCATTATATGCCCAATGATATTGAAAAGATCATTATGGAAATGCCAGAAGTTTATGCTGTCTGTGTGGTTGGAATTCGGGATAAATTCTTTAACGAAGCTGCTGGTGCTCTAATCGTCAAGAAACCAAACAGTCTACTATGCGAACAACAGGTTATCGAATATGTGGCAAAGCAGATTCCAGTTGAGCACAAACAGTTGCATTCGGGTGTTAGATTCGTGGACAGTTTGCCACTCAATCACAATGGCAAACTGTTGAGAAATGTGGCCAAAGAAATGTTTCAGCGGCTGAGAGTTCCAAAAGCTTCGCTGTAAAAGCTGCTTTAATCATAAAAGTTACCAAATTAATAAAAGTAAGCTTAAAAGCTACTAGAAATACAAGCGAACGATACAGGTTAACTTTTAAATTGTTTTCCATAACATTTTTATATTTAAGTAAATAAATATAATCTAATAAAATGAGAAAAATATTGTATTTTTGTCTAAAATATTAAACTCTTTTTTATTGACAAAAGTAAATAATCCTCTGCTAATATGAAATTTGTTTCTAAAATATTTATATGTAATTAAACCTGTCTTAAATTAATAGTCTTTGTTTGAGTCAGTTAAAAATCAAAGAGTTGCCAATTTGATCAAGTTGTGTTCTCTGCTTTTTATTGCTTTCGTCACTAGACTTTTACCTCGTAAAGAGGTTTTTTTATGGGAGATCAGAAATTTTTGAATAAGACATCAGATATTTTGAAATTGCAATATTTTTTGACAGTATAGCTTTGTCAACTTTGTTTTTTGTTTGAACAAGCTAGAACACACTGTCTGGCAACACTGGTCCCCTTTACAAAAACACATGCCCAGCGCAAAAGCTATCAGCACTCTTAAACTATGGCTGCTATGACACTTTGCTGTTGCTGTCCTATTCCCATTCTAAGTAAAATGTATGTATTCAGTTAAAATGTGGAAAAAAAAAATACCTTATTTCACCTGTAGCTAGGGATGGCACGATTAATCATATGATACACAATAATCGATTATTTTGCTTCCATTGGCGATTTAATTGCATCGTAAAATGTGTTGCGATTAATTGAAACACTAATCGATTATTCGTTCAAATAATCGCGTCGTTGCCAAAATTTTTTCAGGGAAGCACACATGGAGATTTTATTCCAAAAAAATAGTAGCAAAAATATATTTGAAAATTTTTGTTTGCAGTTACTCTTAGAATTGTGTAATAAAATTTTCTGCATCAAAATATTTGTTGTGAAAAATCGAGGAAAACAGTTAAAAAAGTAGACTTTTACACAAATTTGAAATTTTCGAAGGGTACTTAATGGGTTAAAGAAAGTTTTGCGTCATTCAAACGAAATTTAAATGACCTTTCCATTGATGAAAATATGTTAACGATAACGGCTCAAATAAGCCTTCAATGTCAACAATTTGACCTGCATACTTTATGCTGTGAGCCACTGTATTTATATTTTTTGGGCATTTTATTATTGTTCTTAATTTTGTTTGCTATACAATGGCATTGCATTACACAATATTTTAAAAAACTATAACAAAAATTAATCATTTGATTAATCGATTATTTTTATTTTTCGTCGATTAATTGCAATTAATAATCGCGTAGCTTAAATTAATCATATGATTCAATAATCGATTAATACATTTTTTTTGCCATCCCTACCTGTAGCTGTTTACCTTTTTAATAAAATAAAAACTTTGAAGTAATACTAATGAAGTAATTAAAATAGTAAAAAATTCAAAATGGCTCCAACGGCCCCATTAGCTCCAATAATTTAAATTTTTCCCCTCCCACTTACACCTGTTTATCTCACGAACCAGGTGAGTTTCTAAAATAGTCTTAGTATGCACATTTGTAAGTTGAATTGATACCTTTCGATCGGTATATAACTCGACCTGATCGGACAGTCATAGCCTTCGCACACTTTGTGCTGCTTTCGTCACTAGCGCGGACTGCCGTCCGCAGTGATGTAAAGAAAAGAGAGAGAGAGAGAGGGAGGGTGAAAACAACAAACAATAGGTGGCGTGTGAGTGCTGGGAAATCAGCCAATGGATTTATCTTTGCTCCACTTAAGTTTGTTCAATTCTTCGATTTGATAACTTTGCATGAGATTCGTCATCACTTCTGTACATATATCATTTGCCAATGGATTAGTCTGTTAAGTTTTATCAATGAAAAGCTTAATCAATAATCATTATTCAAAGTTATAAATTTTAATGCATTTTAGTACTACTTTTACAATCGATGTCAAAGAAGAATAGAAGAAGAATGTATCTTATATTCTTAACATATACATTCCTTATATACTGAAAAATTTTGTAGTTTTCATAAATTTAATTATATTCTTTTCCTTTTTTTCTGAATTTTACAAAATTATTTAATAAAAGATTTGCTAGTTTAATTAAGTTTCATTAAAAGACTTAATTTTTATTTTAACACTGTTTCATAATCTAGCTGTAATAATATTTTTAGTAAAATGAGTAAAAAAAATAATTATATACTTCTTTTCTTGACAGTTATCATTATAAATTTCATTATAAAAATTACACAGTTATGATTAATTAAAGGATTAATTTTAAAGGATTTTCTTCAATGAAAATAATTAATTTTGAGCGAAAAAAATAAAATTTATAAATAATGATTTTTTCACTCAAAATAAAACTTTCTTTTAAAATAATACTACGTTATCTATTAAATAAATTGTTTCCTTTCGATGTATCCGCTGTGCTTCTTTCAAAGGGTTTTGCAAAAGTATTGCGGAAAAATTCTACAGAAAAGAAATGAATTAAAAGTAAGAGATAATTTGTAAACATGTAACATGTAATTTTTTAATTACTTAGATTGAAGTAAAATTTTAAATGAAACGTTGAAATTTCACATTGATGATGATGAAAATTTCACATTGTTTATTCCAAATCAATAACTTTGTTTCAGTATTTTCAGTGTGACCTTTTTAAAACATATTTTCTGTAAGTAACTGAAACTTTTAAGACTTGTTTTAAATTTTAAAATTATTTTTGTTTGCAAAGTTTCCAGTTTGCTGCTTTGTCTATCGACTGTCTGAATTGAGCTGAGTTAAAAATACATAGAAGAGACTTGCAGAAACTGGTGAAGATGAAGGGGAAACAACCTTGGCACAATTGCTGACCTTTAGTTCAAGGATTTCAAATGTCTGGATGCTGTGTCCCAAAACAATTAGTCGCAATGATTTGTAAAAATATACAAATCCCGACACCTACAACGATCCCTAACTGGAACCCTGGGCCTAAGACTGAGACTAGGCTTAAAAGCCGTGACTTGACAAAAAAATGTACCGCAGTCAGCCACATGTGACCAAAACGAAGGAGATATGAACAAAAGGCAACAAAATTCTTAAGAGCTAAGATCTAATGTGTGAGTGTGTGTGTGTAGGTGTGTGTGTGTGTGTGTGTGTGTGGGAGGTGGCAGTCTTAAAGTCAAGACATCAAAGTGTTTTCTGACATTTATGAAGAAATGCACCAGGCCAAAAGTGTTGGGAAATCAATAAAAGAAACACAAATGTGGACAAAAATGAAAAGAAAAGTAAAGAAAATAGAAAATAGAAAATGCGGCGCTGCCAACTGACGTGGCAAACTATTTTACACCTGAGCTGTCATTCTGTCAGAAAGGCCTGAAAACAAAAAAACAGAACAAAATGTGGAAAAAGAAAAACAAATAGAAAAGCGCTTAAAGTCAAAGAAGGAAAACAAAGCGAACAATTCATGGGCCTCGATGAGTTGGCAGCGTAATGAAGATATTAGAACGGGGTAGGAGAACGGAGAAAGGAGAAAGGTTCTCTAATAACCTGACAACCCTGACAGCTATAATAAGGCAAGCTGTCATAAGCTGTTTCCAGAGCCAGAGTCAGAGAGTCAGAGCCAGTCAATTGAGTTGTGCACTCTTTAAACTTTTCACCACATTGCACCTGAGACACATTCCAGTCTGAATTTGAGCTGGTTTAGTGGGTGGTGACTGTAGTTTTGGTGCTGGGTGAAAACTACTACTACTAAACTTATCGTCAAACTATGCTAAAATTGCCGTCAATATTTCAATCAAAACTGACGCAGTGTGTGTGGGTTTTTGTTGTTGTTGCGTTTGTAGACGGAAGTTAAACGGCAACTGCAATTCAGACTGAAGGCATTCAGCCCGGCGAGGGTCAATCGAAACGTAACTTAAAAATATTATTTAAGTGTAGAAAATTTCATTTATTGCTGTTCTTAAATGAATGTAACCTTTTCTTCATGCCACACTATTTTTTTCAAATTACCAAACGCCTTACGGGTCAATGATAAGGCATTTTTTGAGAATCAACACTATTTAAATTGCTTGAATGAGCACTTTCTCAGACATGGACTGCATTTTCCAGATCCTTAAGATATTAAGAGACTCAGCTGCACAGTATAACTATAGATCTCTGGGAACATTCCTTTATTAAGATATAACAAAAAGATTATCAAAGAAAATATCTTTAGAAATGCATTTATTAATATATAGACTTCAGGAGTTTGCTTCCAATTAAAGTTGTTTTTAAAATCATAAAAACAAGCTAGAAATGCTACATTCCCTGCACCTGTAATTACTTATTAGTTAAATAAACTCATTCTCGGGCTCATGAAATAATTGAATCTGAATCTACATGCAAATTTGGTATTTCTAGCGCTTTTATTTTATTGTATTATAATTAAATATATTCCTTATGTGTGGTTCAAATACCTCTCATTTGATAACAATTATATTAAATCATTTTTTTTCTTCAGAACAAAAAAAAGATTTTTTCACCCTTTTTTTCTATAATATTAAATGTTTGTTTGCACAAAATAATATTATTCTTTTTCAAATTAAATTAAGTTGACGATTAACTATTTTATTTAATTATAATTAAGTAATTATTCAGTTAACTCTTCTCTATTCTATAGCTATTTGGCCTCTACATAAGAATGTTTTCATAATTATAATAAAACAATTTTCGTGAATTTTTTTTAATTTAAATTTAACTATCATTGTTTTATTTTATTTTTTATATTTATATATATAAGTTTTCTTAGTTAGTTTTCTTTCTAATATATAAAATTAATTGCTCAACCTTAACCTTTTTTTACCGAATCTTTGCAAGCTTTTTAAACTTTATACTAATTGTTTATTAAACATTTGGCTTCTTTTTGTCCTGTTCCTAATTTTAGATAATTTTAGGTACTCCCCTCGCTGGACTATTTGCCTTTAAAGCCGTTCAGCCGCAACACGGCACTTGCACCCAAAAATAAAAATAGAAAAGTGAAGGAAATCCAACAGCAACAGGAAGAAGAGAAGAACGCTTGCCAAGTTGTCAGCTGCCTGGTAGGCGCCAGACTCAGAACACAGGTAACCACTCCATTCCACAGCAAGTTCTCTCGCCTCCTTCTCTCCTCCTCTCCGTTCTCTAAGCTCTGGGCCATGTCAAGCGACTTGCCAATGGCATGTCGGGCCAAAAGGTGCCGGGGAAACGAAATTCAAAGGCTGCCAATTGCCAATTGAAGCCGTAAAGTATGCTAAGCAATTTGATTCGCAACGTGAGTTGTGCATGTGTGTGTGTGATGCGTATGTGTGTGTGTGATGCGTATATGTGCATGTGTGTGTATGGAAACGATATTTATTGTTGTTTTTTGCCAAATTGTGATGCTTGAGTAGGGGCTGCTTTAGGGGGAGGGGTTGACTAACTGTTTACCCCCAAAAGCAGCCCCTGGCACCTGTCGCCTGTCGTACTGTGCCTTTCATAAGTCGCACAGTTCAGATTTGAATTTTTTGGTATTAGTCTTGCGAAGAGGAAACCATAAACTACCCCTTTAATACCCTGTAAATCAAATCTCGTTAATAAAACCCAAAAAAAATAAGTTATTTTTTGTTGATAAGTTTGTTTAAAATTAATTGATAAGGGAAGGAGTGAAGAGGGTTCTTAAATACATATGTATATATTTTCTGTTTGGCATTATAAAATTTAATTTGTGTTTAATTTTAAAGACTGAAGAATCCATCAATTTCTTTTAAAACATTTAGTTAAAATTATATGCAATAAATTATTTATCTATTGGTTATCCACTTTACTTATATTATACCTCTTACTTATCCATTCAATACCACATTATTTTCTAATATTTTTGTATTTTTCGTAATTATAAGTCTACTTTAATATAGTTAATTCACTAAAAGTTATTTCATAACTTATATTTTTCAAATCAAAAATCTCCCATTTCGGTATTTTTAATTGTTTGTAAGTGTTGTGCATTTGGTATATCTAACTGATCTTTCGATCTATCTACCAATATCGACTCTATATATTTTGTTTTTCTGAGATATCTTGAATTTCTGCCGTGTGGTGGAAAGTGTTAAGGGATATCTCAAGAGTCAAGTACTTCTGTATTTCTTGTTGTTGTTGTATTTGCCATTTCCGGCATACGTCCAGGCGTAAAGCTAATCAAAATGTCCAATACACACACTTCAACCACACACACATGCACACACACGCACACATAGACAACGCACACACACTCGAATTGAATGCGTTTCAAGTGCAAAACTTTGCCTCCTTTTGGACATTGGGCGGCACACAGACAACGTTTCACATTGAGTTCCTTCTCCCTGTGTGTGTGTGTGATTGTGTGTGTGTGTGAGTGAATCAAAGACACTTCATTTCAGGGGGCCTATTGGTCGTTGGTCAAGCGGAAGTGCCGGCTGACAGCTTCTTTTTTTTTGCCCATTATTATTAATATTTGATGGCGCGTTATTAGCCCCATTATCCGACCACTCCAACTGGCCAGCAAAACACTCCTGTCACCCCTCAACCCATCGTATTACTCTCTCTATCTCTCTCTCTCTCTCTCTCTGTCTCCCTCTATTGCTTCTCGCTCCATTATGACACGTAGCTTTATGCAGCTTCCGGCAGTTTCCGTTTCCGCTAGCGAAAAATATTTGATAAATTGCAAAACCAATGAGGGGCTACATTTATCCAAGAAGGGAAGTGGAGACAGAGACAAAGTATAAGTGTGAGGGTTGAATTTAGGGATGGGTATTGAAATTGTTATGATACAGGGAAATAATATTGAAATAAGTAAGATTTCTAAGACAATATGTCCAAAAAAAAATTTTATATGTCTTACATTTTTTAAATAAAAATAATGTTAAGAAAAAACAAAATAAAATGTAATAAAAAATTAAAAAAATATAAAAATTTTACTAATAATAGTAATAATACAATCTATAATTCAGGTATCACAATAGATTCTTAAAAAAAATGAAATTGTTAACCAAAATGAAAATTAAATTAACTTAAATTAATTTAATGGTAATTTATTGCTATTTCGCTTTTTTTATTAATGGTGAATTGTTTAGTCTTAATAATCTTTTAAAATATATGTTTATAATAGTTACTAGTGCCTTAAATAAAAATCGTTAGCACTAGGAATTCAAATAAGGGAAATGAAAAAAATGTAGTCAAGGTAATTTAATATTGAGAAGAGTTTAGATGTAATTATACTATTTTATAAAGCAACTTCAGTAACAATAATATGCGAGTTTTTAAATATTTTAATTAAAATGCAATAAATTTTATATTTATAACGATACGATCTCTTCTTTTTCTCGATGTCAATATCTGTACTGTTATTTTCAGCACTCATCCCTAGTTGCAGCTGCTTCCGATGGTGAGCTGCTGCACATGCAGATAATGGCAAATGTGTTTGCATTTTTTGGCTAAAGTAAACAATATGTTAATAGCAAAAGCCACTTCCATCACATCATAGGTGTCTTGGGCGGTTAGAACCAAGGGATGGCAACTGTTTTTTGAAGATTACGGCCAAGATTTATGATAGAGTTTCGTCTACGATGCTGGCTTAATGGCAGTTTTATGATTGCCTTTCCATCGCTTGATTGATAGATGAGACACGGAGACCCTCGGCTGCCTCGGTTGCCTCGGTTGCATGCCACTGCTGCAAGGTGCAAGCAGCTTTCGAGCAATTGGTCTCAGCTGTTGTCGAATTTGTCACAAGGCACTCGGAAACTTGGAGAGCAACTTACACATGTAATAGAATACATCAGATGGGACTCTTTCTTCCCTTTAGCCAGCTAAGTGCAACTGTAAACCAATCCATCAAAGGGGGCATGCAGCAAACAACTACTCGAATTACCAACAATAACAACAACTAGTTAGATACACAGACTCTTCTCGCAGCCACATATGCAACACGCACAATCCAAAATCCCAAAAACTCAACCCCATTTTCAATACACATCCTTTTTCCCTTTCCCCTCCCAATTTCCTCTTCTCTTTCTCCCTCGCCCCTTCGCTTGATGTGGCGTGTCGTCTTCTCTGAGATCTGCTGCAGATGTTTGCATTTATTTTGTAATTACTGTCACGCAATGCGACCATCAAATCAAATAAAACAAATTCCCATTGAGTGAAAGTGAAGCGAAACTCGAGTTTCCACACAACGGTTTCAAGTTCTTACCCAGAAAACTTTTCAACCCCGTCTTTAATTAATAAACATTACTTGAATCTACTGAGAACTTCAATGAATCCATTTGAATAGACAAGTCTACTCAATGATTAAGTAATGAATTAAACTCTGACCCAGTTTTAAAATTGGGGAAAACACATTGCCAGATTTATAGAATACTTTTGGTCCTATTTTTTTAATTTTCAAGGATTTGGAAAAACTTTATTTACAATGTCGAAAAATCTTTTATGTTTTTTGGTTTTATTTTAAAAACAAATGAATAATTAAATAATTGAATCAATAAAAATACTTTAAAGGGAATTTTATCAAAACTTTAATTGCAGTCTATTTTATGTATCATTTCAATATAAATCAAAATCTAAATATTTAAAAAATTGCATTAAGTTGCCAAAACTTGTTGACTAGTTTAAATAAATATTGGCATATCTTTTGATAAATATTAAGTATATTATTTAAGCTCATATGATAAGAACTCGCGTTAGCTCGAGCTGTGTAAACAATTCGACACTTTCTTGAGACTAAATCAACAAATTTGGAAACACTTTGAGCTCTTTTCAGTGCATGTCTCATAAGCAACCCGGCAGACAGACGCGGAAATCCTCTGCCCAAAAACAAAATATAAAAGAAAAGGAGAACAAAGTCTGGCATTTAAAACTAAACACGTCTGCCAATATTAATATATATTCTTTTTTATATATGTACATATATATTTTTCTTTTTCAGCTTGGCTGTCGAAGAGCTTCCATTAATGTCAAACTGCGGCAATGTCGATGCTTTTTCCCCAATGCGAAACTCAACCCATTCGGCGGCTCTCAACTCTCAACTCAACTCTGTGGCATGGCAGTTTTTCAAAACTTTTCCACTCACTTTCCCTGTCTCTCTCTCTCTCTCTCTCTTGTCTCGTTCTAACTGTGTGTAAAGTTCAATACGTTCGATGCTTTTTAGCGAACAATTTCAAATGCAACACAACGCGGCAAGGATATTTTTCACTTTGTGCCGAAGGAGGCTCCCAACGAAAATTATATATGGAATTCACGGCCAGGGCCATTCGACAGTCGCGACGCGTCGACTGCCACTTGTTGTTTGGGTTGGACCAACTTCCCCTCTCCCTCTCCCCACTCGATATCTACTCTCCCTTTGAGTGTTGCCAATGTTAATCGAAGTTGTGTGCGCGAAGGGAAGAAGCAACAAAAAAGCGAAAGAAAAAGGAACAGAGGAACTCGTCGCGTTATCTCACGTATATGGGCAGACATAAAAACAAATTACATGTCAAGGGAGGGAAGGGGGTGGAGAAGGGAATGGGAATGGGAATGGGAATGGGAAGGGGGTTGGGGGCAGGTCACAGAGTGCTGCTTAAGCGGCTTTATGTACAAAAATTGTAAATGGCATTTGTCTCTGGTGTGGCAAGTGCATAAGTATGTGTGACTCTGTGTGTGTGTGTGTGTATGTGTGTGTGTGTGTGTGTGTGTCTCTGCATGCAGCTATTTCCGGTGTTATGGCGGCCAACGGAAGCGGCTGCCGTTTGTTTTCCTACTTCATTTTCAGTTTTTCTTTCCTTTTCTTTTTTTTTGCCCCTTTTCCAATGTGCAAAACTGCTGAAAAAGTTTAGCAATATTGAAAAGTTTATCGTGTATTTATTGTTGTTGCCATTCGAGCCGTGCCTGGATCACAGTCATAACAATAAACTGTGTCCATAAATAAGTTATTAGTCAATGTCTTTCAGGTTTGTGTCCATGTTATGGTTCAGATGGCGCCAGAATTGCCCCTTATTGATGTCCCCGAGTTGATGGAAAGTGCGTTTGATAGACACCATCAATTATATGTTGGCATTATGTGTCTATCAGAAATGAAAGTTAATAAACATTCCGCAACTCTTTAAATAATCAAATACACACAGAGAAAATCGTTATGAAATTCACTGGTATTGGGGATAAAAGAGATGATCTTGATGTTAAGTAACTTTTTGCAAGTATTTGCATGCTAAATAAACTAAATACAACACAAATATATATTTGAAAGCTAATAAAACCGAATGACAACTGATTAAACAACCAAATTAAAACAGTCTTGGGTAATCCCAAGAATACCATATAAAGACGAAATATATATAAAAGTTATAGCAAAGTTCCTAATATAAAAGCTCCTCCGATTCGATACAGCTCATCATTCACCAGTTGAAGACACAGGAACTACCATGAGATCCAATATCATCATATTGAGCTGTGCTCTCTTAGCTTTTTTAATTACCCATCTGCCAATGGGCCAAGCTGTCAATTGTGAACTGGATCCGAGTAATGTGCATTGCACTGACTGTAACCTTCCAGAGAATGCCGATAATGTCGACTGCATGATATGGGAAACTACCACATCGCCAGCAACTACTGAGAGGTGGCATCGCCGTGGTCGAAGAGGAAGCAAGCTTCTTGGCAGAAGGGGCAGCCAGCCCGTCTTCAATTTCTTTTTCTAAAACATAACAAAAGATTTTAACAAATAAAATTGCAAAACTTTCGATTCATGTTTAGTTGTATACAATTGTAATTAAAAAATGTGCGAAATACTAAATTAAATTTTTTATAATTTTATTCCATTATTTCCTAATGAAAAAGGTAGAATAAAGAAACTTACAATAGAAAATTGCGTTTTTAATTAAATGCTGTACCCGATCAGATTTTGACAGACATATATAGATTAAAATATAAATATATTTTTAAGAAAATGTCAAATATACAAAATTAATGATATAACTAATTTAAAACTAATTTACGACATACTTTTTGTACAGCTGAAAAATTAAATAACACATTCTACTGCAAGAAAAATATTTAAAATTTTTGGAGATGACAAATTGAGCAAATGGATTAAAAAGCTGTGTTTGCAATTTAATTTTAATTGAAATAATAAGACAGCTTATTAAATATTTATTTAGTTTGAGTATTCAATTGCATTTGTTAAATTTAACAACAACAGCAAAAATAATTTGATATTTCTATATATTTTTAAAACATGTACCTAAAAGTTCATAAAGTCTATTAGATTTATCCATGTGGGAAACTGACAGTATATATATTTTTATATATATTTTGATATATACTCCTAAGAAATATTCTAGAAATTTGTTTCATAATATTTAAGAGTATATTCTATTATATATATTTATTCTATTGATCAATAAGCATCAATCGTTTCTATATATTGTTTACTTCTATAAAGATATTTAATTTTTAATTACATTTCAAATATCACTTTAAATAAACTTGTGTACCTCTGTGAAAAACAATCTTTGATTAATTTAAAGACAAATAGAACGTCATTAAAAATAGACAACTGATCAAACAACCGAATTTATCTCTGACGTCTTCGAAAATCGCTGACGAACGATATTATTTGACAAATAGAATTGGATAGCAGCTGTGTTGGCTTTAAGAATGTTGTAATGGTATAAAAGTGCTTTCGATTTGCTGAAGTTTATCATTCCCAAGTTGATTATACTCGAGCTAAGATGAGAACCAATATCTTTGTACTGAGCTGCGCTCTTCTGGCCATTCTGATTGCCAACCTGCCAATGGGCGAGGCAGTCAGTTGTGCTGTGGATCCCACCAATGTGGATTGCGTGGACTGTACTCTTGCTGAAAATGCCGATGATGTCGACTGCATCACGGTAACAACTACAACAGCCGCCGCTGATGATGATGATGACGATGATGATGATGATGTATCCACAACAACAGCCGCTGTTGATGGCGAAAGTACAACTGAGAGGAGGAGAGGATGCGGCGGTGGACGCAGAGGTGGACGCGGTGGACGAGGTGGACGTGGCAGACGCGGTGGCAGATTCGGCCGTGGAGGCCGTGGCGGACGTGGCCGCGGTGGGCGTGGCGGAAGACGCGCTGGCAGGGGAGGCGGTAGAAACTTCCGTGGAGGTTTTTAAAAACACTTTTCGGCCTCAAACACTTAAAGCAATTTAATAAAGATTTTGGATCATAAAAAATATTTGATTTGTTTTATTATCACATTTGACTTTTCGTTTCGCCTTTTCCAATGTTATAATTTCCAACCCTCCGAATTTAGTTCAAAGTCAGCGAAAAATCTGCATACGAGCTTGCCAACAATTGGTAAGTATACAATTTTTTAAGTTGCCATCATAAAGAAACCAGCAATGATTAAAACGTCTTTTCTGTTAAAGTTCGAAATTCAAAATTAGCAAAGTGATGCGAATTAAAAGATTTCCAAAAATAGTTAAGAGATATTGCTCTAAATTTAGTTATTTAAATGTAATAATAATTTAAATGGCACATAATAATTAATAATAAATTTAATTTAGAGGTAAATTAGCTAGAATTTAGCAAACTCTCTGTTGTCAAAGTCGTTGAAATTGCACAAAAGAGTAATCAATAAAAAAGAAATTGTTCAATTTTCTAAGGTTACCATAAACTAAGTAAATTCAAATTAAACATCAATTAAGAAGGCAATCAATGATTTAACAAATTTTAATTTGACAAAGTGATGAGAGAGTTTGAAGTTTGAAGTTGAGTAAAGTATGTCAAATATGAACAAATCTCTAAATAAGGTAATTTATACTATAAAGCATCAATTTAAGTTTTAAATAATAATTAAAAATAGATTTCTCATTAATATTAGCTTGGATTTGGAAATTTTGATAATACATTTAATTTTCTTTTTTAAATTAGAAACAAATGTCACACATGTTTTTTACCCATCTAGCAAAACATTAAAACAGTGTTCATATTATAAGGAGAAAAAACTCTACCTGCAGCTATTGCCGTCTGTAAAATGGCCCAATCAGTCATCAAACATCAGTTAACAATCTGTTGAAATGTGCAATCACAGTTCAAAGTCACAAACAATATCGAGATAATTACGAGTATAAGTGTGTGTGTGTGCGTGTGTGTGGGCTTTGTGTGTGTGCTTGGAAAATGGTATATAAATTTCACGTCTCCGAGCGCAAAATAAAAAATGAAGTGAAATTTTAATAAGCTAAATAAAGCGGCATGAGGCAAAGATGCCGCCAGGTGAAAGCAGCTAAAGAAAACAGCACGCAAAAGAGAGCAGCTATCCAAGAGAAGGAAGACAAAGAGAAAGAATGGGGAGAGGAGGAGGAGGACATCGCATCGCATAATGCAAAGCCCCAGACAAATATGTGAGCTCCGATCTCCCTGCAGCTCTCCCCCTCCGCCGTGTGTCGAGGAACGGCGACGGCAACGCGATGTGAGGCGAGACAGCGCCGAGATGTATGCTATGCTTTTCTTTATGCATATTTAAAAAGCCGCCCACCCAATAAGTATGCTACAAATAATAAGCGTAGTGAAGCGGCGCGCATTATAAACCAGACCAGGTTAACGTTATGCCTCAGACCATTTTAGCCCAAAGTCTACATGGAATTATGCGAAGCTTCTGCTGCTGCCTGTTGTTGTTGTTTTTGTTAATGGAGCAAAGGTCTCTGGCATCAATGCTGCTGCTGTTGTTGTTGTTGTTGTTGCTGTTGTTGTTCTTGATGCTGCTGTTGGTATTATCCTGTGACTGTGATTGTCTGTACTGTTTGTAGTTAAAATGAGCACAACAGCAACAACAACAACGAAATCAACAAGAATGGAAGCAACAACCACCAAAAAGGAAGACACGACACGAAGCTCCATTAAATGCGCAGCAGAAGCTAAACAAAAATCAGCAGCAACACAAAGAGAATATGCTAAACGTTTGACAAGACTCAAAAATATGCAAAAAAAAATAAATAAGACAGCTTAAAAAAAAATAAGAATATTTATATTTAAAGAAAAACAAAGAAAAATCTCAGCACGCAATAAAACGCATATAAAGTCAAGCTTGAGGAAATTCTAATGAATTTTTCGTATAAATACAGGTGACTCCATTGAAAAGAGTTTGAATTTTAAGTATAAAATGGAATTTATTTATTTATGAATTCCCAGAAACATTTACGGCTCTAGGAGAGTATTGATAAGCACATTTTGCATATATTCAAGGCAGTTGGGAATTTAATATTTTTAATATTCTGCATATAATAAAGAAAAGAAATTTTTTAATCTTCGATTTTTACTGTTTTATTATTGTTATGACTTGAATAGAATTTTAATTATGTTGACAAATGTTTTCTTTGAGTCTTCATTGAATTAAAAGCTCTTCTAGCATTAAGCCTTTCCCCATATAAATTTATTTTGAGAGTACTGTATGAGATCGACAATTAAAATAATAAAACCAATATCATTATAGCACGACTTTACTTAAAATCAAAATAAATGGTTTTTCAAATATCCCCCAAAATTGAGAGCCACAAAGTGTTGTCTAATGATGTGTTACGCCCTCAATTTTTGTGTTCTGTGTGTTTTTCTTTGTTGTGCACACCCCACAAAAGGTGTCAAAAAACGAAAAGGCATAAAAAGCAAATGCCAACTTAAAGCTGTGTGGTTTAGTACAAGTGGGTTTACAAAGAGCAAAAATGTGAGAAAGGGGGGGAAGAGTGTGATAGAAAGAATGACAAAAAAAATGAAAAAAAGTCTGAAGCGATGAGCAGTTTTTAGACCCTTGCTTTAGATGCTGCCTCTGTGGGAAACAGATAGAGCACAGCGGCCTGGGCTGGGTTATTGAACTGCCTGGATGGATCTCTGGATGGGACACTAAAAAGTTCTACCTTATCGAAATGACAAACAAATTTTAATCAACATACAACACGGCACAGCTGTAATGCATTCCTGCTGCCTGCTGTCTGCTGCCTGCTGATGACATCCTTTACGCTGTGCGGCAGGATACGAACCAAACATCACGTCGATTTTAAGCACATTGATTAGAAGTGCCAGGAGGGGAATTCAAAACTCAGGACTGAGAACTGAGGGGTGATGTGAGGAGTACGTCCACCGGATAATAATAGCTGCTGCTCATGATGCCACAAAGTGCTGAGCCTGTTTGATGTTGATTATGACAAAGTTGCTACCGCCTGATAAGCCTCAAAACTCTCAAGCGATGAGCGTGCAAATTTGTATAAAAAAATAAAAAGAACGGCATTTGAGAAGCCGAATTTGAAATGCTCTAGCTATTAAAAAAATATAGACTTGAATAAATTTAAACAAATAAATAAATAAATAAATAAAATTAAATTTATAATAATCATAAGTAAGCTTATAAGAATGTTAATGACAAAACTGTTATTTAACTTATCAGAGCTTAAGAAAATCAAAAAAAATTAAATACACAAGGAAGCAAAATTCACTTATAGAGATGTTTTGAAATGTATAGAAGTTTTTCACTAATTTGAGGTCGCTAAGTTCAAATCTGAACTCCATTTATCAGCTCGCGTTTTTAAGTTACAGGCAATAATCGAATATATCACTTTTTTGGATTAAAAAGGGACAAAACTCATAACTTTACTCCTTAATAAGCGATTTAAAAAACTTGACTGTTTTTAATGATAGTAATTAAATAATCTGATTAAGTGAAAATAATCTTTGATTAAAAAAAAATCGCCTTATGAGGAGTAAAGTTATGAATTCTTTAAACTCAATTTCTTGGAGAAAAAAATCAAAAGATCGATTAGTACCTGTAGCTTAAAATCGCAAGGAAAAGAAATTAGAAAAAAATATTTTACGTTAAAATTTAAATAAATTATATGCAAACTTAAAGCTGAATATGTAAAGCACTTCAAAAAAAACTGCGTTTTCATTGATTTTACCAAGGAGCAAGGATTGGGATGGTCCAGAATAGTCAAATTATATCTTAATAGACGTTAATATTAGTTTATAAGGGTTGATTAATAATGAATATAATATATACACAAATCTATGATTAAATAACCAAATAAAAATTAATGTTTTCTCATTTAACCGTAGGCAGCGAAAATGTGTTTATACCCGATGGCAAAGGGTATGCCGTATACGATTTGGAAAGCGAGGTCGGGAAAACAAAACAGGATGCGTGGCGTTCTTGTTGTTGCCTCGATGGTACACTGCCCCCTGCCCCCTGCCTCCTGAATCCAGAGTCCTGCCCCCGTTTGCGTCGCACGTGTCGCCCTAAAAAGGCGATCTAATCAAATGGAAGTAAAATGTGTAAAAGGTGGAAAATTTACGCTGAGAAAAAATAAAGAACAGCAGCCGGAAAAATAGACCAAAAATATAAAAATAAAGAAACCACTCAGTGTGGAAAATGTAAAATCATAACTCGTCGACTTTTTTTCCATAGATGCGAGCACAAACTAAAGTTCGTCGTGTCGCATGACTAGACATTTTATATTTACAGTGACTTTAAGCTTTAAGTTTGTACTTTATGAGCGGGGAATGGGAAAGAGAAGGGAGTCCTGGAAGAGCCCACAAAATGGGTATCATATGCTAATTTCCATATGGTCAACCCTTTTCGAGCGACGACCCAACAAGAGAAATTTTAATAATTTTCACTGAAGTTTTTGCCAGGCTTCCCGCCCAGTGCGTTGCCTTTTGGGCTAATTGTATGCTAAACGTTTGAGGGGGGCGAAATTTTGGAGCGCGCCCCTGTTTGGGGACGGGGGCCTATCCAAAGTTTTTGTGGCAGCTTAGAGTTGGGTCCACCGAGCACAGGCGACACACAGGATACAGGACACGGGACACGAGACACAGGACACGGGACACATGAGACATTCGCTTTATAGCCAGCTGAACTATCAACATGATAGTCGGGTAATGACTTTAATTGTTCGGGACACTTGTGATATTTTAGATAGAAAAGTTAATATGCTATATGATGAAGCGTCGCTTAAGCTATTCACGTTATTCTTGTTGTTGTTGGGTACATTTCATTTCATGATGCTGCTGAAAGATGTTTGGGAGATGTTCTGTCAAACGGAACCAAAACAGTTTTCTGTGCGGAAATACAGTTAATATTTATATCATCGAGTTGCGTGGGATGAAAGAGTTTGCCAAGATTAATTTAGGCTTACTACTTAAGACTTTAGATCAGCGGTGTGCACGAAATCTGAATTAATAACAACTACAGCAGTAGTCGGAAAAATAGTTGGAAGCAGTCGTTGCTCCCGGAGCCACTGCGTGCCCACCGCTGCTTTTTTTTTTTTTTTTTTATTTGGACGTTGATGTACTAAACGGGCAGTACATTCAAGTGGCCCAAACGACACCAAGCACGGGCTTGTTGACGCGCGGACAATGAAGGACAAACATTGTATTAAACAACATTAAACTAAACTAGATGAGTGTTTTTATTTATTTAATTATTTTGTTTTTATTTCTATTTATTTTATTCAACTTAGAGCAATTGACCAAAAGTATCTTTTACTATTAACATTAAATTAAGCAACTTAACATGATATTAAAATAATTTAAAAAACATATTAATTTTTATTTAAGCTGAAATGAATAAAAATAAATTAAATATTAAAGTGTTAAAAGTTGAAAATATTTCGAGTTCTTATAATGGTTTCGATTGTATTTCGCTTCAAGGAAACCAGTAAAGAATTAACGACTATCGTTTTGGGAATATTTGTGATATGAATCAATTTGCCGATTTGAAACTACAGTTTGAAAACATGTAACAGTTTCCGAATGCAAATTTCAACCGAATCAAAGTGTTTGAAGGATCACATAAAATGTCGTGATTTCAGATATTTCATTTATTTGACTAATTTTGAAATTCACAAAATTGGCTGTCATACATTCACTTCAAATTTCAATTATATTCAATATTATTTGAAATTTATACAAAAACGTTTTTTTTTGTAGTTTTAAAAATTAATAAATAAATAAAATTATTAATAAATAATAATTTATTTAACTTATATCGCCTTTTCCCTAAATTTCTTATTTAATTTTCTCAAATCATATTTGCTCATTGAGGAAACATTTATATAATGATTCCCACAAATCACAAATCTTTTAAAATTTTGTTAAGCTCCAATGAGCTAAATCTTACACTGCGTCCTGACATTCCCACCCCTTCCCTTTCCCATTTTCCCCCCCAAAAAACTAACTCGAGTAGCCGCGTGCAGTTGCAAGAAAAAGAGTCAGAACTCAGAGCCAGGTCGAGGCCATTATTTTCACGGTTCAACGATGCGCTAATGCAAGGACAACGTTTTCCACTTTCTCCCCGCCTTTCTCTTTCTCATTCTTTTGGCTGCTTTCTTTTACTCCTCACTGTGTGTGTGTGTGTGTGTATGGCACCCACGTGCTGTGCCATAATTAGGCGGACTGTGGCAAATCCAATAATTACCGAGCGTTAAAAAAGTTTCAAGTGCGTCGTGCACACAGAGAACCGCAGAACACATGTCGCTCTGAAGTAGGCGGTGGCCAGGCAGGGGGCGTGGCAGGATATGAAACATACGAAAAAAAACAAATTGAAGAGGCAACATCCGCTTGACTGGCTGAGTTGGGTTGAGTTGGGTTGAGTTGAGAGCTGATGTTGCACTGTTGCAGCTTCCCTTTGCTGCCGCTGCTGATGACGTCGTTGTCAATGCAACAATGACGACAATCAAATGACGTTTGCATCAATGAGCAATTGGCAAACAGGCAAAGCGAAAGCAAGGGGCAAGAGTAACGACGACAGCATAAAAAAGAGACAGGCAGACAGAGAATGAGATAGAGAGAGAGTGGGAAAACGATAGCGTGGATTAAACGATTTTTAATGAAAAGCCTTCAGACGGCCGCATGAATGAATGACAGCAACTGACACACGCACACACATAAGGATAAGGGCTCACAGATACACACACACGCACACACACAAAGAGCGAGAGACAGATACACATATGGCTGTGGGACAATGAGGAAAACGAAGCCTCAGCTGCAATTGCTGGCAAATGCAGGGCAAAAAATTGCATGATTGAAAATTGCACTTGAGGCCGATCGAGCGAGTGGAACTGGCAAAAAGGGGAAATGGGTTTACACAGGACGAGTGTCCTATCTCGACCCCTTGACGAGCTGTAGAAAAAGAAAACAGCGGCTCAATTGTTGTGAAAACGCTTTTCTTAACTGTCCAAAAAAAGAAACGTTGCTATGATGAAGGACTCTGACTCTGGCTCTCCCCAAATTCATCTGCTCCTGAAACTGACCCCTGGCATCCTTTGGTACCTTTGTGCTGTTTTTGTCAAGGGTCTCGCTGATAGGGTTACTTCCAGAATCCCTTTTGTTGTCAAGGTGCGGGCAACACAAAGAAAACTGGAACTTGGCCAGAACTGTGAAGTGGCCGACCTGGATATGCTCGGGCTGAGAAGGCTTTGAAGTGGTCCAATGTTGTGGCTAGCTTAATGAAGTGGACATATCTGCCAGAAGCTGCTCAAAAAAGGGGGAACAATTGTGAATGGCTTATGGAAAGGCAAAGGGAAAGGGTTAATAGAACAAAACGATTGCTTAGAGACATCAAGTGAAAGGCAAGAAGTGTACAAACAAAACGACAAATCTACATTTAAATGGGATAAATGAAGCAGTTCGAAAGATAAGAAATCTTTTCACTTGGGAGATCGCAAGAAACAAGACCTAAAATAGTTTCATTATCTATCGATCGCCATATGACTTCAGTGTCATATTTTATCAGCTTCCACGCACATGTGGCCAAAACAAACAACAGCTCAAGTCCATTACCATTACCATTAGCATTACCGACCCGCCATGCTTCAAAGTGACCAGTTTTCTTTATCCCGACAACAATTTCCCGCTGTGCATGTCCCGAAATAAATAACCAAAATTGTCGACAGCATATTACAGGGGACAGGGGATAAGAGGTGTCTCATTATGCAGCGTTGACAAAAACAAGCTGAGACAAAGAGAGAGAGAGAATGATAGTGAGTGTAAGGCGCCAGGACATTGGGGAGGCCTTGGAAACTATTAAGAAAACATATTTCTCTTCTTTTTTTCAGAAAATTGCGCACGCGGCGCGTTTAACACTAATCATTGTCATTATTATCTTCGGGGCTGTTTTCCTTCCTTGGCTGGGTGCCAGGACAGAACAGAACTGGATAGGGGACAGGACTAAATGTCTGGCATTACAAATTCATGATCTCAAGTGGATATTTGTTAGTTCGAGTGTCATATTTCACATTAGACGACTGCAGACAGTAGCGTCGCCTTCAAGTGTCTTTCAGTTTTCAGTTTTTCCCTGGAACTCGCTGAACATGTGGAACTGTTCCCAAAGTCAAAGCCAAACCCCTTTTCACCATTTGATTAAAGAATCAATAAAATACCAATTAACATTAATTTTCACACGCAGACCGCATTTTCTTCCCCTTTCTTTCCCTTTCTCCTCCTCCATCCAGCTGCGAGTCATTGTTCAATTTGTCAACTAATGTGAAACGCAGTAAAACAATTAAAAACTCTTATTGTGGGTTCCATTGGGACAGGCAGACAGCCATGAAATTTGAAACGTTGGCTCATTGTTTTGTCAGCTACCAAAAACTCGAATGAAACACAATTAAAATTTAATGCAGCTATTTGAATTCGAGCTGTCCATGTCCAACTCCGGCTCCAGTCCAAGTCAAGAGTGTATCAATAAGTAAGTAGACAGTGCCATGAGGCGTATTCGAGTAAAATATTTAAGCGTTTGTCGTTGGGGTTTTTCCTAGGAAAATTGTCTCCTTGCATGCAATGCAAACGTTTCCCTCTGCTTTCAATTCTCCATTTCCCTGTCTCTCTCTCTTGCACAATTAAAAACAAAAGACTGCAGCAGAAAATGAAGATAGAGCTGAAGATGTAGCCAATTCCCCCAGGAAAATAGCCACAAAATGATTCATGACGACCTAATGGAGCAGCTGTGGAGTCAAAAACTAAGAACAAGAGTGTGTCTCTGGGAGTCGATAGTCTAATTGATTTATTTTGACTTGGTCACTCAAAACAAAAAAAAACTTAGAATAAAGATTAGATGAAGTGATATACTCAGTAGTAACATTGTCTTAGAAATAAATAGAATTTAAATTGAAATTCATCAAATAAAAGACAAGTAGATATATTTAAAATTAAACTAAAAAGGTTAAGTAAAATAAAAATGAAAATGGTAGAAGAAAAATGCTTAAGGGTTTATATAATATTATATTATAATTTTCAACACTCACTACACAAAAAAAAGAGTAAGATCTTAAATTAAACTGAATAAGTGGACAGATAAATGTTTTTCCCCCATTATTATTAATATTTCAAGTAATTAGAGTTTTAAAAGTTCACTAAGGAAAATTTAAAAAAAAAATGGAAATTTAAAATGGTTGATTTAAAGAAAACTATTATACTAACAGATATAAAAGAAACTCAATAAGGACTACAAGTTCAGATTATGCAAAATTGTGCTAGTCATGATTTAAATTTCATTATGTTATATGAAATTCATAATGAAATTTAAATCATGACTAGCACAATTTTGCATAATCTGAACTTGTAGTCCTTATTGAGTTTCTTTTATCTATAATCTATCTATAATCTATAATCTGTCGAAAAAATTAAATCATAATAAAAAGAGAATTAACAATTCGTTAACTCTAAAGCAAAACTTATAAATAGGTAAATATAAATATAAATATTTTTAGATTATTAATAATATTTCATGATGCTTTGTGTATAAATTGTTTCAATCGAAATTCAGGTGCGTTTTTCATTATTGTCAATTCAATAGAATTTCGAATCTAATATCAGGAAGCGACCACAAATCCATGTCCACTTGTGTTGCCTCTCTAATGAAATTGAAGCTGGTCATTGTAAATTATTGAACCTTGTTTGTCAGTCGTTTTGAAGTTGTCTGCCAAAAGCTGTGCCCTATTTATGTTGAGTATTCAGATTATTTTAGCCTTACCTGAGCACATGCAACCATTCACAGAGCTGTCAATCATTTGTTCCACACACACATGACACTTATCCCGCAGTTCTCCCTACCTCTCTCTCTCTCTCTCTCTCTCTCTCTCTCTCTGCAGAGTGACAAGCAAAAGTCAAGAAAATTAAAAGTGCCTTGCAATTGAAGATACTCGTACTATAGAGAGTACACGACAAGGAAATGCCAGAGCATAAATGTCAAACCAGAATGGAGCCATGGGGCAAACACCTGCCTAATGTCAGGTGAGGTGACTGACTGACAAAATGAAAGATGGAGAAACTGCGAGACTGAGACACTGTTAAAACGGAATGACATAAAATTAAAAATGAAAATCGAAAATGGAAAATGGAAAACTACGCAAAGATACTTTGGATCGCACTCAAGTAAGTAAGTAAGTATTTCCGGTGTCAGTTGTAGTCGCAGAAAGTGCAGATAAGGCATGCCCCGAGCGTGTGGCAACTTATAAAGAAAGCTGGCAAACATTTCAGCCAGAAAGCCCGAACGCAAACAAATTGCCAAGTGTGATAAAAAAAATATAATGCGTAAGCCATGATAATAATAAGTGTGGCTCGATTTTCCACTTAATTTATGGCAAATATCGGGGGTGTAGAGGGGGGAACGTGAATTTATAATAGACTTTTAATAACCCATCGAATGTGGGGGAGAGTCTACTGTTCTGGCTAAACAGAAAGTGTAATGAACCGCAGCCGCACATCGTGCAGACATTTTTCCAAATGAAAAGCCATTGAAAGGCGTTGCCAGTGGGCAAACAATGGCGCGGCAACAACAACAACAGCAACAACAGCAACGAAAAAATGCCAATGCCAATGCCAAAGCCAAAGCCAGGACAAGAGGACACAGGACACAGGACATGGGACGAGACGATGGCAGACAAACAACAATAAAGATAGAAATCAACGCAGACGTGTGCATAAAATATTAATTATCAGCAGTTTACGGGCAGCAAACTGTGGCACAAACAGCGGCAGCTGTGGCAGTGGCAGTGGCAATGGCAGCTCGACATATTGGCAATGACTCTGAAAAGGCCAGGCCAGGGAAAAAGCCAGCAGCAACAGCAGCCAGCGACTTTGGGCAAAAGCGACACGCAATATAGAATGGCAAATCAGTTGGCAATGGCATTGGCACTGCCTGCAACATACACTAAAAATGCCAGACGAGTGACTGGAAGAGAGAGGGAGAGAGAAAAGAGAGAGAAAGCAGGAAAATAGGGTGCTTAAAATTAGTAAGCTCAGTGCAGTTAGAAGCAGGCAGCTGCAGTTGGCGCCATTGTTAACTGACTCAATATAAGAGGATATCTCTATCCAACTGTAGCTTCTTCCTTTCCGAATGAGGCTAGAGAAGATTGCATTAGACGCAGATGTGTGCAACTGGGAAATGCAATTGACAGAGATGTGGATAAAACAGCAAACAGGCGAAGGGGTTGTGACTGTGGAGGCAGCTGTATTCGAGCGACTTCTCAAAATCAGGGTATTAAACGGGTGTGTGGATCAATGCTGAAATAATTGCCGATAATTTCGTGCGATACAATCACTGTCAGCACAACTGTAAAATGTAGATCAATTAAATAAAATTAATCATAACATTAATCAAATGGAGTAAAGTAAATATTTAACAACGAGAATACATTTATCCTATACTCAAAGTATTATATCGAGCCCTATTTGCGACAATAACGTATGCGCCATTTTCCGAAATTTTTTTTCTTATGCCAATATGTTTATAAACACCACCCGCATCTGCACCTAAAATATTACATTTTTATTTTATATATTTACGGAGATATTGACCTGTGAATAATAACGTAAGCGACAAATGACACGAAGAAATCAACTTAACGAAACCTAAAAAACTCTCTCCTGTAAAATTGCGTTTTGGCGCATACGTTATTGTCGCAAATAGGGCTCGATATTTTTAAATTTTTTTCGGATTATTTTGGCTACTGTGAAAATTTAAAATAATTTGATTTTTAATAAATAGTCACAAATAATCTGAAAAATTCAAAAATAATCTGAATTAATCAGAAAAATCAAAAATAATCCGTAATACTTAAAAAGATTATTTTTGATTATTTCTGATTATTTCTGATTATTTTTGAGTAAGGGTCGGGTCAGACGAGAACTTTTCCACCGACACTTTTTGTCAAAAAGCTGTCCGTGTCGTGTAACCACACAAAATTTCAAAGCGTCGGTGAAAAACCGACGCTCACCGATGGAAATAGAACACGTTCTATTCCATCGGTGACCGAAAGTGAGCGACACGGACACGAAAAATCCCTTTTTGACAAAAAGTGTCTCTGAAAAAGTGCTCGTCTGAAGCTCCCTTAATTGTAATAATTTTAGATTATTTTTTATTTTTTGTAATCGAAATCATTAAATAATTGGGCAAAGCCGAAAATAATCGTAATTGAATCAATAGTTCGACTTTTAAACAAAAACAATCGAATTACTAATGATTATTATTACTTATCATTATTTAACAGGTATGAATCAAACTTGACTGCGAAATGAGCATCAATCTATAGAAAATACTTTGTTACTTAGGATTCTCTGTCTACATTAGGGAATGTTATCGAATGAAGTACATACCTGTTCATTTATTGCAAATAAATAAATAGATTAAGAGTAAATACCTTTCTAAGCACTGACCCCAAGCATATCCGAATGAATAACATTACAAAAACAAGTATTTACAAAATAGATTTATTAACTTCCAATTAAATCTATTAACCCATCACTCTTGGTCGTGGCTGTTGCAGGCGATTCAAAAAGTCAATCTTCTTCTGTATAATGCTGCCCAGGATGGTTCTGGGTCTGACAGTCGTAGTGCGCCTCCTCCACCAACCAGGTCTAGGCCTTCCCCAGCCAGGTCTAGGTCTGCCCCAGCCAGGCCTGCGAGTTCCTCTGCGTGTCGGACGTGTTCTTCTGGTCGTAGATGCTCCGGGTGCCACTGTGGTGGTGGTTTCCTCCTCTTCGGCCAGGCACTCGGCGTCATCGGCATTGATCGGATTGGTGCAGTCAACACAATCCACGTTATCCGGCTCCACTGCACAGGTGACTGCGTCTGCAGTTGGCAGCTGGGCAATTAGTATTGCCAACAGAGCACAGCTCAAAAAGATGCTCATCGATTTCATATTAACTGCCCCAATAATTTGCACTGATCGAATGATGATCAACTATCAAAAGAATGGCCTTTTATAGTGTCGAAAACATTCCCATGATTATATAAGTTTGCGCAGCTGTTGGCCAATTGTTTTTGCCAAATATTTAAAGTTGGCAAATTCGAAAGACAATCTAAATAATAGTTTTATTGACATAAGTTCATAATAAATATTTGTACATATGTGTGTGCATAGATAAATACTTATATTATGGGAAAAGCCTTAACAGATTATGTTCTTTGTGATGGGAATGGTATTTTGAAATTAAATAATATATATATCTAGTTTAAAAGCAGTTCGATCTCTGATTATATAAACATAACAAGGCTGAATAGCTGTGCAAATATTTTATTATATTTTTGTGAGTAAGCAACATAATAAATAAACATATCTTAATTTTTAGAGAAGCGTTTGAATAAGACAAGTATCTGATGAGTATTTTTTACAATAGTTTGATATTTATTTATTTAAGGAATTTATATGTATAGTCCCACTTCTCTCCTTCTCTTTTTCCTGCATCTCCACTTCCATAACCTCCCTGACATTAATACTGGTGTATTCCGAAAGGACTGTCATCCATCTCATTTATGTTCAAGCTGTTCAAGTCTTGTTTTTCGGCTCATAACAAGATGGTTAATTAATTTTTCTGCACTTTGGCTGCAGGCGTTACTAAGCAGCCAAAAGCAGAAGCCAACAATGACAAAGCCCAGCACGGAATATATAGAGCCAACATATCCAAATCATGCGTGAACATTAATTCGATTTGCACAGATGTGTGCCAATCGAGAAACCATCAAACTACGTGCAGGACACAAACAAGACAATGAGACGGGTGCCGAGAATTTGTGAGTCGACAGAGAGAGAGAGATGAGAAGAGTGAAGTCGAGAATCGTCAGCTTTAATTTCGCATATTGTTGACAACAAGACAGAAGTTGATGCAAGAGTGAGAGAGAGAGATATTCCTGTACCTGGCATTCAGCGCTATCGGTGAGTGTCCCCTGTACCAGGGAATTGTCCACTTGGGTCTCTCAGTGTCACTAATTGTGCACAATATGAAAGATACCTGCGAGTATGCGAGTGTGTGTGCGAGTGTGTGTGTGTGTGTGTGTGTGGGTTATCCGTCGTGCTGCTGTTGACTGGTGGTTGCTGTCCCTGTTGTCTGATGGTTTTGCTGGTTCTGCTGGTCTTTTCACATCCCCCTGCCTCCTCCTTTTCCTCACTCAACCTCCTCGCCACCCTGTCCATAGACAGATGCGGCTTTGGTCTGCCATTGACCATTAGCTGTTGAGTTTTTTGCCTTTTGATCTACTGTGTCCGTCTGTCTGTCTGCCTGTCTTTCTGTCCCTGTGTCTGTTTACTGTGTGTAATGCAATTAATGTGATTTTTGGTTGCAAATTAAACGTATTTATCAGCGTTTATCAATTAATTTTCATTTTCATTTACGGTCGACCGATTCTCTGAGGCTTGACAAATTATCAAACAATGATTAAACATGGCACTTTTAATGTGTTCACATCGTATTTAATTAAATATACATGTGTGTGTGTGTAAGTGTGTGTGTGTGTGTGTGTGTAAGTGTGTATATTACTTGCAAACGGAAGCTGTCTACAGGTCAAACCTTGATCCATTTCACATCTGACAAAATCGCAAATATCCTGAAACTAACATTAAGCTTTATTTTATGGTAAGCTGTTCAACTTCTCTTTCTATGTTAGTTTCCGACTTTATTCTACACTTTGTGTGGTACATTTTATACCCTGCATCGACTGCTTAAGGGGTGTGATAGAAGTAAATTTATTATTACCAGGAAAAACTATTAAAATAAAATACAAATGAAATTAAACGTATCAAATTTTTCGATTTGTCTTGTAGATATTATACTTTAATTTTGGAATAAACTCTGACTGTTAAATCAGTCGACTTATATAGATAAATATAGTCGATTTTATTAAGAGTTATCAGTAGAATTTACAGTCTCAGAAGGGCATCATTCAGTTGACCATGTGGCAAATTTTGGCAACTGAACTTGTTGTTGGTAATTTATTTGATTTGGACATGGCTGTGACCACGCCTCCTCAGCTGAAAACCATCTATCGATCATCCCTCCTGGCTATGCTAATAATGTTTTGTAATTTATTTTCAACATGTTGACAGTCGACGCGCATTTCGAGTCGTAAATTTGTTGAATTTGCCATTATTATTACAGGCAGTTGTCGATGTTGCTCTTGTTGTTGTTGTTGTTATAACTATTGTTGTTGTAGCTGCCGTTACACATAATTGATTAAAAAAAATTATATAAAAGGTGCAAACTGCCTCAATTTGATGATGCATTTTGATGGCATTCGGGGGTTTCTCGGATTTCCATTTTGCAGCCACGCGTTTGGGTTGAAAAATAGGGAGATTCCGATTGAAATTCATGGGTGAAAATAATAGCAAAAACTGCCAATATATATGCACCTAAATTAGGAGTAATCGAGCCATAGAATCATATTAATATTTTAGAATATTCTCGTTTTAGTTTTAGTTACTCATCTCATTTTATGAAATTATCATAGCTGATTGGTTTAAGCTTAAATTATTACTGTAATACTCTTCTTTTCTTTTATTTTTCAATTATAACTAGTCGGCGGTGCTACAGTCGAGCGGTACTCGACTATCGGAGACCCCGTACTTATTATGAAGATATCTCAAACAACAAAAAGATTTTCATACTAAGACTTAATTTGGACTGATCGTTCCTATGGCAGCTATATGATATAGTAATCCGATTTCAATCAAATTTGATCAGTATGTACGGGACCATCTTTTATGCAAATTCTGTCAGTTTGGTTGAAATATCTCAAACAGCAAAAAAGTTTTCCATACTAAGACTTGATTTTCAACTGATTGTTCCTATGGGAGCTATATGATATAGTGGTCCGATCCAAAATCTAAAACAAACTCGATCTGCTCTTAATATAGACGAACCTACACACCAAGTTTGGAGTCTCTAGCTCTTATGGTCTCTGAGATCTAGATCTTACAGACGGACAGACGGACAGACAGACAGACGGACAGACGGACATGGCTATTTCAACTCGGCTGTTGATGCTGATCAAGAATATATATACTTTATGAGGTCTGCCACGCCTCCTTCTGCCTGTTACGCACATTTTTTTGTGACAAAGTTAATAGACCCCTTTACTTTTTTAAAGTACGGGGTCTAAAAAAATAACGTAGCATTTAGGTATTTTTAAATTATTTTATTCTGTTTCTCGTCCCATCGCATTCACATAAATTTCTCAACGATATTCGGAATTTACCTTTCTAGCTAGTTATGCCAAAATACACAGGTAAGATATAAAAAATATTACGGAATTTTTGTTGAAATTCAATAAAACAAAAGGCCAAAGCAAATAACAATAAATCGAAAAATGTGACCAGAGTGCACCGAAAAATATCCGATTGAATGCCAAAGTAAATACCAAAGGGAATGCAACAATTCAATAAATTTAAAGTATTTGAGAGAAACACAAACACCTCTTCTCCGCCTGCCCCTCCTTAGATACCCACTAGATGTGGCACGCCTCCAGGCGGCCGCATGCCACACAGAAGGCAAAGCAACAGAAGAAAAATTAAATTAAGTTTATTGACATATTGCTAATTAGACAGAACATGACAGCATATCAAGATTTATAGCGCCCGATAAGCCACAGCCCCAAAATGCAGGGAGTCTCGGACAGAGACCACAGAGACCCCAGTCCCAAGTTCCCCTACCCCTGCTCGTTCCCAATCCCCGACCGAAGGCGGATCAATGAACGCATTCATTTTAATTGGAGACATGGAAAATATGCCAAACAAAGAAAATGAGAGGAAAACATACATATAAGAAAATGCGCTGCTCTCTAGGAAAGACGACGCTCTAATTAAATGCACTTGAGAATGCCACAGCAACAACAACAACAACAGCAATTGGAGTCTCTGTGCATGTGTGTGTGTGTGTGCTATGGTTCATTGGAATTTATGTGCTGCCCCTCAACTGTCTCGTAAATCTCACAAAAATCCAAAATTCGTCGTCTGCAAAATACGATGAAAAAAAAAAACGAAACGCATAAAAATTGTTCAGTTGTTGTCGAACATTTTTTTGGATTTCAGTTTCGAGTGATTTTTTTTATTGTTTGCCTCGGCAATATTTACCTTTTAATAATGCTCGGTGTCTAGTCGTCACCCCGCAATTTCAGATATCCTACCAGGAACCCCCTGGGCACGAGGGGGAATAGTTGCATTGCTGCCACGCGATAGCAACAATTTTTTTGTTGCTCCTCTCTCGGTGTATGGCACACAAATTGCTGGCGTGTGTCGTAAATTTCGAGAGCATAGAACACTCCGCGCAAAGCAAAAAATGGACGGCAAAATAACTGAATATGACTGCCACTGAAAATGAGAGAATTTTTAACGCAACGACATTGCGACAGCTGAATGCTCTCTTGAGTTAAAAACTACTGGATGGAATTGCTGTGAGCTATATATCATTAAATCAAATATGATTGGAAAAGGATTGCAAACACAGACCTAATAAATAGTTTTTATATATAATTTTATAAAAAAATTATAATAATTTTATCACATTTTTAACAGATTTTAGGAATCTTTCAACATATTTATGTACTATTTAATATTATTTTATATAATAATTGAATAAAATTTTAAAAACACATTTTAGGTATCTAATAACATATTTATGTGAAGTTTAATTATACTCAGAAAATTTAGTTTTCAGCCTAAAATTTGACTTAAATTGCAAACAAAATTAGAATCAAAAAATTATTCTAATTTCAATTTAATGTCTTGTTTTTTTGATAACAAGATAAGACTATCTTGATTCGTTCATCATAGATATTATGTCGCTTAAATAGGTAATTATTTAACTCAAGATATATGCATATATTTTCTAAAATTGAATATGTTACTGCATTTTGGAAATCGATCCATTTTTGGTAAGATAATTTTGTTGTACTTATTTCTATTTACTTTTTGCGACTTCTTGACTAACAATTAAAAGTGTTTTCGACTGTTTCGAATTTGTTAATGCAATCATTTAAAAAGAATGAGTTTCCCAATAGATGACAGCTGATCAGAGTACCTCTTTGTTAGCTCTAATATACGGGTTCAATCTATCTACTCTATCGGATAATCCAAGTTGATAAAATGCTTAAAGTGCCACAAAGTGGTTATAGTTCCAACCGCGACACAAAAGCGCTCATATTGTCGTACAATCACAAAAGCACGACATCCACGACTATAATTTGACATCAGTATGACTACGATTATATGTTTGTCTGTGTGTGTATTAATTATACTTTTTTTTTCATTTTGTAAAATCGCCGAGCATTGCTAGCATTTTGCTGCCACATTTCATTTACCTGCAAATCGTTGGCATTTGCTTTGTTAACTGCAAAATGACATAAAAAGCCGTATAATTGTCAGTCGTAAACTAAAATATGCATTACGAGTGACATCGACATCGACATCGGCATAGGCATTGGCATTACTTAATGCACTTTTCGTGTTGTTTGACCCCTTTTCAGCCCTCGGCCCTTTCCACAACCGTTACTACAATTAAAACAAGAAATTACTTTGATTTATTTGCCTTGGCTTGATGTAAATTTTCCTAATGCCACATAAATATTTAACCAGATGCATTAATAAATAGTTGCCTCTTTATGTCTGCTTATACTACTTAGTTGTTATACTTACCATATTTTCTCAAGCATAATCGGAAACTTGAATTGATTTATGAACTTAACACTTTGTCTCTGCCCCTTACAATAAATTCAGACCAATAATAAATTATTATAAACAACCAAATGGAAGGGGACACAGACATCTTCTGTGTGTTATTGTTGCTTATAAAGCGCTTTTTAGTGTCTTAATTTGTGTGTGTTTTGATTGTTAAAAGTCTGTTGATTGAAGTGTTGATAAGACAGCAAATAGATGGATATACAATGTATCAATAGAAACAAGCGAACGTCTGGACGGCCTCTAATCTGGTATCATTAATCGACAACTTGATTGAATATTAATGTTTTTGTCGTGCTTGAAGAAAATTAAATAACCTAATCCGAGTAACATAAGTTATAATTTTATTATTTTATATCCACTTAAAGTATTGTTGTTTATTAATTAATTATTATTTATTATGAAACAAATTGTGAAGATATTCAGAATAAATGTTCTACCTTTGAACTAGTTCATATTCCATATTTCAACTATCGATTGTCGACTTTCATTAGTGCATAGCAAATAGCCAACTCAGCTTGGAAATTAAAAGTCAATAAGGCCCTAAAAATGAATCACCTTTTCAGCTTGTGGGTTCAAAATGCAGTTTTCTATGGAAAGCTTTCGAGTAAGTGTTCAGAATTAAGACGCCGACTGCAGGCGGTTGCTACAATCAAATTGCAATTAACCCTTTGTGGGCATTCATAGCAAATGCATCGACTGACAACTTCATAAGTGTGGCATGAAAGGGGGCGGAGCGGGGCTGGGTTCGGGCCACTCCAAATTGTGAATCAAAGAATCGACAAGTTGCACACACTAAACTTGACAGCAAAATTGGCATATGCGTTGAAAAATTTCCGGCTCACAGGACATGCGGAGTGGCGAGGAGGAAAGCACAGGCAGCTAGGACAACTAATAAAGAGGCAGGTCCTCTATAAATGTGTGTGTGTGTGTGTGGCATGTGAGGCATGTGTAGCATATGTGCGTGTGTGCGTTTTGTAATCCTGCCAAAGTTGACACATTTTGCAACGTCAAACGGAAATTGGCTGCAGTCGCAGTCGGCGTCGGTTTCTTTATAGGATTTGCATGGTTTACATTCTGCCCCGGCATATTTGCCAATGGCATGAGTAGCAGCCAAAAGGTGCGTCCATTCCACCCTCCTGGATATCCTGGACCGTCCGGTAAGCCTGCCTGCCTGCCGATGTCCTAATTGGCTTGACTGCTGAATGGGTGCTAATTGAAAATGATTTGCATTTAGCTGTTAAATCGGCTTCGCATCGGTTCTCATTCAAATGAAAATGTCAAGGCGAATCTTAACAGATTTAATCCATAAGCTGGGTTTTCAAGTATAGAGGATTAATGCGGATCAGTAAGATCTTCAAAGGATTACAAAAGTCAACTTAAGTTGTGAAGAAAATGTAAAATTGACTGACAAGATGTTGTCACAATCTGACAACTGATCGGTTGAACATTGTAAACTGAAAAGAAAGATTAAAAAAGAGGAGGTATGTAAACAACAAGTTAATCTGACAGAGGGTAGTGTTGAGGAATTATAAACATGTCTGGAAACACTTTGTTAAAACAAAACTTTTGCATTCGGCACTGCGCAAAACAGTGAGTGAGTTTTATTTGGTATGAAGAATTGATACATTGTAGCGCAATGTGCCGAGTGCCAAAATTTTGTTTAAATAATTTATATGTAAAATTTAATATTATTCGTCACAAAATTGGATATCAGAAATTTTGGGGCATGAAAATGTTTTCGTCACTAGACTTTTACCTCGTAAAGAGGTTTTTTTACGGGATATAGATTACTTTCAGATTACATTTTTATAACTATCAAACTTATTAATTGTTATGTTATAAAATTAATTAATTTGACGTTTTGAATGCAACTTTATAAAATGTAAATAATGTTATTTAAAGCTATTTTCTACCACTGATTATTATCTCAGACCCCTTTTAAGCTTACTTAGCATAGAGTTCACACAACCTGAGGACTTTCGAGGCTTTTGGTTGTTGCATCATTAGCATTTGCTGCCACACGGTGCCGAGGCAGCAAGTCAATCCCAGCTGTGCTCTGATTTCCACCACTTTTGCCGTAGATTTCAGTGGGTGGGTGAGTCGTTTGGTGCTTGGGTGGTTCAAGGTGGAACACCAGTTACACCCCCTACCCCAAACCCAACCCTCGGGTTGCAACCATGGTAATCATTTATCAAACAACAAGCGTTAAATTCAATATTTTTTTTAAGACGTCGCCGCTGAGTTGATGTGAAAAATTAATTAAATTATGAAATTTTATACCCTAAAGCAAATATTTAATTTAATAACATTATTATGCAGCTCGGCTGGTAAGTGGGCGTTGCTGTTGCGATGGGCGTGGACGCACGCACCAGCACGCGGCCGAGCAGGAAGACGAGGTGGACGAGGTGGAGGGCGCACAAATGGAGGCCAAAGAAATATGCAACGCCAAAAATATGTATGTATATATATACATATTTATATACAAGAATCCCTCAGGTTGTGCAGCACAGGATAATAAAGCACGCGCGTGTCCTGCGAAATGGGAAGCATGAAAAATATTTATTCCTTGGCCGCCTGCCCGGCTAATTGCCAAAAATCATTTTTCAAGCGTGCAGCTCTGCTTCAACATTTTTTCTTCAATTTTTTTTTCTCGTTTTTCTCTTTTATTCAAAAATATTTTACAGGCAGTTTCTGTTGGCAGGACAACTGGGCGAACGCGTGGTTGAAAGTCTCCGGCTGATTCCGGGTCCCGTAAATTCGCTTAATCAAAAAATAAACAAGCTTAATAAGAAGCGTGCGTGGCTCCGTGCTGCCTCTTCCCCTGTGCCCTTTCCTTGGTCTGCCCCTGCCACTGCCCCTGCCTCGCTGTGGTCGCTTTGATGCAGTGCGGCCACGCCCCACTCCGCCCGAACTGCAGCAACCTCTTGGTCTGGCAAGAGGTGGACCTCTTGTGGCCTCCGTTGCATGCGAAATACCAAAAATTCAACAACAATGGAAACAACAAAGCGGCAACTCTTTTGCCATTTTGGCCCCAACTGTACTTGCCACCCTCCCCCCACACACGCCCTTGAGTCACTTTGTGCGATACAATATGGGGGCTCTGCTTTAACAGTTGCTGGGGGTTAACTTTGAGCAAGTTACAACTGAAGCAAATATACGAATTTCCCAGAACTTCATTTACTTTTCATACTTGATAAGGTAATTTTAAAAAAACAACATATGTATTTTTTATTCTTTGATAATTTTATGCTTAAAGATTGCATTACTTTTATATGATTTGAAGTCAGCAATCAAACTTAAGAAATATGAATTTTTTTGGATTTATACAACCTTATTTTAAAACTGATGAACGACTTAATTTTGTAATATATTTTAATCAGGGACCGAAACTGTTATGAGGAATAAAAAAAATTATTTTTAATACTTACTTAAAGACTTTTACTTTATAAATCATACTTAATAATTATTTTTGATTAAAAAAAAATTAGAAATAATTATTAATATTGGTTTTTACTATATAAATCAAAAATAATGAGTTAATTTGATTTTTTATTTCATTTGATTCTTTTTATGTAAATTAGGCTATCATCTTCCTGATAACCAAATTAACATATGTTGAAAATTTGAATGTTTATATTAACAAAGATATTAAAAAAAGACTTTTATAAACAATTTCAAATTATAAAAGTCTTTAAAGTTTATATGTTTTCAATTCACAAATAATAGTTATTTTAAACTTTTATTTTTGTTCCTCACAAATAAAAGTCTTTCGAGACTTTTATGTTAATCTTTAATCTTTTATCTCTCTCTATTTTCAGTTTTCTTCTCAAACATTCTATGTGTATAATTCCACTTTACTCAATTCTCTTTGCTAGATTGCTTCTCTCATTTTGTTTTGGGCGTTGGCAATGCAACATTTTAAAGAGCCGATCCCTGGATTTTTCCAATAATTCTGGACTATAAATCAAAACTACAAGCCGACCCGCCTGGGTATCCTCATGTCCATATACCCATTCAAAAACCAATACTTTACTAATTGCTAGGCTTAATAGGCATTAAAAGCAATGCCCAGCAGCGGGCCCATCCACGTCCAGGGCCGAACAATGCCCAGCTGGCCAGCCCTGGAGGGAGTAGTGGGTAGAGGGTAGGGCGGGGGGGAAGTAGTGCACACGCACAGGATAATAAGCGCACGCCAGGATGCTTTTGTACAGAGCTCGAGCAAATAAAATTAGAAATTTTACGTTTTGAAAAGCGGCAGTGAATGGGAAACGCTCCTCACTCTGTGCTTTAAATATGAATGCAAAGCGAATAGTGGCACCAGGGGAACAGGGGAAAGCGGGGGATAGAGAGTAAATGGTGGGTGGTGATGTTGGTGGAGATGGAGGATGAAATGTGAGCCACGGCAAATTGCATAGAATGTGTAAAAGTTGCAACTGCAGCTGATGCCTGTCCCGTATTGTGCCAAGTCCCAATCCCAGTCCCAATCCCAGTCCCATTTCCACTTGCTTCCCTGCCTCTTCCCCCTCTTCTCTGATGCCCAAACAATTCCATGAAATTAGCTAAAAAGTTCTTCTCTTGGGCCTCGCAAAGAGGAAGCCATTTTTAGGCTCAAGCCGCGAGCGTTGAATGAGCGCAAATTGTATAACAGATGAGAATGATGAAAAGACGAAATTGAAATAGGTACAAAATGAAGAGAACAAGAACTACAAAACGAGAATCAGACGAAGAAGAAGAAGAAGCAACGAAGCATTTAAGAAGAAGCGCGTTAAATGTAAAGCTTTCAATTCTATGCCAATTTTAATTGAGAGCAAACGGGAAGCGCAATGGAAGTTAATAAGCTGAAAAGTGGACTTAAAGGCAAAGTGGCCGTGAAAGGGGGGTGGAACGAAGGGGAGAAGCTGGCGAAAAGTGGACAGTTTAGAACAATTGTCAGCAATTAAAAAGGTGTGCAACTAGCAAGGAGAATTGGTTTAAGAAAAAACCAACGAGATTGGGGAAATTAAATGAATTAAAGAGTGGAATTTTAAGCAAAGAAATTATATTGTGTTATGTAAGGCTTCTTATTTATTTGTTTACATTATAATAAAAGAGTTTTGAAAAGGATATATTATAAAAATTCTTTAACTTTTTATTCTACTTGATTGAAAACTTTCACCATTTCTTAAATAATTTCGGATAAAAACAAAATTCGGCGACTTTAGTAATTTTTATTAATGTTTAAAAAATTTATAAAAATAATAAAACATTGCTCAATAGTTGAATTGTAACATACCATAAAGATTTCTCTAATATGCCTTTTTATTACATTATTTAATTCAAGTCTAGATCAAATAACTTAATGACTAGTTAAACTAATTTTATGTTGAAAAGAAAAGGGAATGAAAACTATTTCCTTGCAGTCAATTGAAAATCAAGTGCAGAACGTGAAAGCAGCCTGAAAATCTGTTGAAACACCGCGGGTCACGCGATTTAAAAATGTCGCAGCGCACGAATTTGAAATTGAAATGCAAATCTCGAAAGCAGTTCTTTTTCATTTGCTTTGCTATCTTTCACAGAAAAAGGAATGGGAATCGGGAATGGGCGGCATCCCAATCAATATGCCAGTCACGTCTGGCGATTTGTAATCGAAACGAATCTTATGGTCATGACAGAAGTTTTGAAGTTTGCATAGCCGAGAATCGTCCAGGAAATATTCAACTTGCAGTTGACAGACAGATGCAACAGTGTTGAACGATTTAAGTGTGACCCAAAATGGCAACCCTGGGCTAGTCGAGTGGAAATAAAGAAGCGAGAACTTCAAGCTGAAAGCTTCTTAAAGTAAGCATTAAGGGATGAGAGTTATTCATTTAGAATTCTCGTAATTAATTTATCGTGCGTTGAATTTTTATTTAAATTTATTCCATTTTTATAAAAATCGTTCAAAATATTTTACATTAAAACATTTCCCGAATAATTCAAATCTTTAGAAATAAAATTAAAACATATGAATATTCAAAAATCAGTTTTTTTAAAACAATTTTATTTTAATAAATGCTTTTACTATAATAAAATTTACTATTTTAAATATATATTTTTTAAATAAAAATAAATCAAAGTTGTGTACATAAAAGTATTTCCCAAATAATTCAAATTTTTAAATCATAAAATTAAAATATATAAATATATATTCAGTTTTTTTAAAACAATTTTATTCTAAGAAATACTTTTACTATAACAATTTTCTATTATTTATTTAAATCATGTAATTTCAATTTGCTGAGAAGTTTATGCAATGATTTCTAATTATGACTTTTTACTGCAATCGTTACATTCATTTGGAAAGTTCAAGTTTTCAATTAGCTAGCGGGCCTCACTTTCCACATTTCCCCTTTTCTCCAAGCCTTTTTGTTCTAACTTGAGCAATGCGCATTGAATTCTCGTTTCGATAACAATTAAAAGTTTCGCATTTGAGAAATTAATTTAAAACAATTACAGAGCAAAGAACTAAAGCAGATAGACTGAGATAGGGAGAGAGAAAGGGGAAACTGGTTACTTCTGCATTTGTTGTTATTGATGCGACTTGCAACTTGCAGCTTGCAACTTGGCAACATGGCAAAAATTGGCAAGCTGTAAAAGTTGCTGCCTTCGTACCATCTTCCCTCTGGAGATGCTTCGACTTGCCTTTGGCCCGGACTCGGCTGTGCATCCTTTTCCCTTTTGTGTGTCAAGTTTCATGGCGTTGACCCAATTTGCTGGCTGACTTTTCATTTTCACTTGCTGCAATAACTCTCTGCTATTCAGGACCGCTTCCATATAGACGGCGACCATAAAATGACAACGGTGCCATCGATGATTCTGGTTGCAGCTTCCAGTTGCAAGTGGCAAGTTGTCCGTCGCAAACAAGAGTAGGAAAATTGTCCCCCTCATGGATGCTGATGTGGCACGTTTATGAGCGCTGAAACACTGAAAAATCAGCGTTTTCTCTCGTTGCAAAATCAAATCAATTATCGCCAAAATCAATTACGCCACTGACAGAGATAGAAAGTCTGTGTGCAAAAGACAGAGGGAGAGAGAGAGAGAGAAGGCAAAAAGGCTTTAGGGAAGTGCAGCAATCTGACAGCTTTTCTTCGAGGCTTGCTGCCAATTTCGTTCTACACATTTTCGCAGCAGCTTGGCAAGGAGGAAGGCGAGGCAGGTGGAGAATTCCGAAGGCTTTTCCCCAACGGCGCTAGAAACACGAGAAATGCATCCATCACGTGACTTGTTATGGCTGACATTTGATTTTTGCATGTGGCATGTGGCAGGAGGCATGAGGCAAGATGGAGCCAGAGCCAGTCTCAACAAGCCAGAAGGGGGAGCGCTGTCTAACGGGGCGTGGAAGGTACATGACTTAGCCGCAAATCACCCAAACGAGCGTGTCCAAAATGTCCTGAAGTGGTAACTCGATGTGGTTGTTGTTGTTGTTGCTATTGTTGTTGCTGTTGTGCATGATTTGCAACAAACCAACAACCGCTGCAACACTTTTGAGGATCAAAGAAAGCAGGGCTTCCAATACTGTATTGACTGTAAAACTGAGTAGGCATCGGTGGGTGGCATGCACCACCAGCAGCCCCATCAGCACCACCAGCAGCAGTTGCTTGTTGCCTTTCGATAACTTTCAACTGTTTTTGCGGCATGTGGTTTTCGTTTTGTGCTTCAATTTGGGACAACATGCTAAAGTTTCCCCTCAGCCATTAGAAATTCATGCACCAGTAGAAGGAAAACCTTCTAGTTTTAATCGCTGTAAGGTGAATCAAAGGATTTTAAAGCACGTGCTAAACATATGAAGTTTGAGCTGCCTAGGAATATTGACAAAATTAATATAATGTTAAAAAGAATATTAATATTATTATATTAAAGAATATTATATTATATACTTACCCCTTGTTAGTTTTAGTTTTTAAGCTTAACTATCAATGTTAATAAACAAATAAATAAAATTATGCAGAAGTATACAAAATTTAAAAATCAGAATATAACACTATTTTAGAGAATTAGTTTAAAATTTGAATACCCTTCGTTTATTACAAAAATTAATCATTTTCAAACACTAAAAATGTGCACGTTTTATAAATTTAATATACAAATTATTTTAACAACATTTTCTACAGTTTTTTTTAAAAATTAAACAATCTTTATATACTTACTTACATATAAAAATCATGATATTTTAATTTTTAAATTTTATGATCCCACATTTATGATCCTGTTTCATTTTGAGTATGCCTTTTTAAATTGATCAGCACTTGTTTAACTGAAGAAACCTTCATAAACATATCAAAATATTTACACAAGATTTTGTTAACAATTTCAACTGCATAAACATGCGATCTAGAAGGTCTGGGACAACATCAGAATGCAATGCTCTGAGATGTTGACCAAACCCTATCATATATCAACAGCTGCCACAAATCTAAGCAGATGCCGTCGTAAAAAACTTCCAAGCACTAACAAAAGATCAATGGAACTGCCTTTTGTTGTTAGTTTTATTTGTTGTTGCTGTTGCTGCTGCTGCGCCTTAATTAAAAACCAAAACAAAATTTGTTAGGGCTATGCCATAAAATTGAGAATCTCTTGAAATGCAGCCAAAGAGTTGTAGCTACTTGGAACATGAAACAGTTTTATGGCCCAATGCATTCTGTATATGTCCGAGTTCTTTGGGCATTCAAGTAAATTTATTGGCTCATTAGCCATATTATAGTTGCGGCCATGTTAACAACTTGGCATTTTAATGGCAACTTTACCAACTTCTCAACTAACCCCAAACCCCATAATCTCTCTTCCTTTCTCCCTTTCTCTCCTCTCTCTCGCGCTCTCTACAATACACTCCAACAATTCTCATATTTGCCCAAATTGCACTTTCACTTAACCTAAATTTTGCAAGAGCATTGAGTTCTTAAACAATGCACAAAAAAAAGTAAGTACAAAACTGAAAACTTTCAACTTGCAAAAGTTAACAAACAAATGAAGTAAATTTTGCATTCGCGTCTTCTTGCTGACCTTATCTGTGGCATGTTCGAGGCTTTTGCAACTTCTTGATCAAGTTGGCAAATCAGCGAGATAGAGAGAGAATTTTAATTTTTATTTCAAATATACCTAAGCATAAAAAGTGATTAGTTTGTTGTTATTGATTTTTATAATCGATTGCTGCCATAATTTATATGTTCATTTACCATTGTTTTTATTTAAGTATGTATAAAATAAATTAACATTAATTGGTAGAGTATTCGCTCTTTACCATTCTCATCTGTTACATTTCTGCAGTTTTTATAGATTTGTTCTTTGGCTTGGTTGGCTTGGTTCTTCATTAAAAGTTGCTCCTGTGCCTGTGTTTTCAATTAAACTACAGCGCCTGAGGCAATGCAATGCATTGATTTCATTTCGGCTGGCCTAATTCCAAATTAGCTTCTTTGGCAAGTGCACTCTGCCTCTGCCAGCCACGCCCACCGGCCACTGCCCACCGCCCACAACATGAGCAGCCCCTCAGCCCGGAGTATTTTGACAGCCAGCGGAAATCACTTGCTAAGCAATTAGAAACTGTCAAAAAGTAGGAACAAGAAAAGAAACTTAACCCCAGCGTAACAACAAATTTCTGTGTCAATTTGGTTGACGTCAATGTCAAGCGGATTTTTGGGTAAATCGACAGTTCACAGCAGGGGAAAAGGTGGACAGTGTTTTAGCCCATTGACTCATTTGAATGAAACAAGAGATCGAGAGTTGGAGGTGGAGTTGGAGTTGGAGGAGAACTGCGAGTGCAGTGCACCCATGTCACTTGACAGCTTAGCGCATAATTAAATAACAGTTCAGGCATTAACAACAACAACAACAACAATCATATGTACTACAAACACCTTGTTGTTGTAGTCTTTTTGACATTTGTCGCATTTGATTGAAATTTTAAATGCTATTTTGAATCGATTTGGTTCTCTTGTTTTTGCTGTCAGACCAAAAATATCGAATTACAAACGAGTTGTGAGTACAATTCTCAAATGTGATTTTATTCCCTTACTGTTTTATATTTTGTTCTATTTATGGATATTGACTTGTTAGAGAATGCGCTTTTTTAGTCAACATTATGGCCTAGTTACATTCTTATATAAATTCTATTGTTACCTCCAAGTAGCTCAATCTACTAGCATTATACAGAGTAATGAGCTATTAAATAATTACTTATGTGGCCTACATCAACCAGCTGACACTTGACAAGAAGAGTATGAGGAGAGATTCCTTTGCCATTTGCTGGGCCACTTGACCCGAAGTCCGTCCGTCACAATGTCATAATCTGCGACATATGCCACGCAGCCAAAAAAAGAAAAAGAAAACGAAGAAAAAAAGATATAGCCAAAGAGAGCAATAAATATAAAAAGCGGCGAAAATATCTTAGCCACAAATAACAAATGAAAACAGAAGCTGACAATTGACGGCTAACACACAATGAAACAAACAAGAAGAAAAGGAAAACCGAGAAAAGTCAGGTCCTATGAAATGAGAAAGGACAAGGACAGCAATGATGACAGACAGACAATGCACGGCTGACTGTGAATGTTGCCTGTTGCCCGTTGTTGGCGCCCCGGGACAACAGCTCGTCGTGAACAGAACTGAAAGTCAATTACATAATTACTTCAAATGCTATTTCCCAAGAAAAACTACGTCAAGGCTACCTGAAGACGCTGCCGCTCCTCGTCCTTTTTCTACGTCACATGTGTCTGACTCGTTCCTTCTGACTTGTTCCTTTCCCTTTTCCCTTCCCAGTGCCATGTGTGTGGGCCCCTAACTGGCGGTACCTCCGGTCCATCGACTACCTTCAGTAGTCGACGCAGTGGCCGCACCTTAGCCGCAATTCTCTGTCGCTTAATGATGCCTAATATGACCTTTTTTTGGGATTCACTTCTCTCAATGGGAAAATTTATGCGGCCCAAACGCATCTAAAATTTGTCTGTCGACTCAAATGATGGCACAGAGGTTGGGTTTTCAATGACCATTTTATGGTTTTAACGGCGCCTTTGTAGATTGCCCCCTGGCAGAAGAGGAGACCACAGGTGTTGTCTGACTTTAAAAAGCGCTACTTATTAATATTCCCACGAAGAGTATAGACTTTTTGGCATATCACATAGCTTATGAGACATGCTCATAGAAGTGGACTATAGATTTCATGACCCTATATCAGAGAATATCCATTTAAAATAAATTTTAAATATATTTGGAAAGTTCGTTTAAATTCCGGTTGAATGATGCAAAACCTAAATACCCATTGAAAATATTTAATTTAAAAAAAGTCTATTATTAAACTTTTTTCCTCGATTTTTAAAAAAAAAATATTTTGATGAAAAAAATTCAGGAGTGACTGCAAAAAAAAAATGTCAATAATATTTTTGATAGTATTTTTTATAATTTTTTTGAAAATTGCTTATAAGACGCTAATTTTGAAAAGTAGGAAAAAGGGGTTAAAACAGTAGTTTTTAGGATTTTCAAAAAATTATACAAAATACTAGCAAAAATATTTTTGGAAATTTTTTTGATTGTGTATATTTTTTTTACTGTGAAGACTTGACTTACGTAGCTGGTGAAGTAAAAAAAGTGTGTACGAATCAGGGATTAAAACCGAAACGAAGATCGGTTTCAGTTACGGTTTCGGTTATGTTCGGATTTAGGTTTTCGGTTATAGGTTACGCAAAATCTTTGAATAAAGGTTTCGCAATGGTGAACCGGTTTTTGTGTGTTTCGGTTTAGAAATACCGGTGTGGTTTCGGTTCACAAAAAAAAATTTCTTTGTAAAAATATAATTACATTAACAATATAATAATAATTAAAAAGGCATAACTTTCTTAATGTTTCATTCACACATTTATTTATTTATTTATTTCAAAATTAAAAATAAAAAAATAAAATCAAAAATAAGACACAAAACTAATAACAATAAAAAATTAATTTCAAAATGTTTCGTTTTAAATTATTTTTAACTTGTTTTTTTAAATTTTAACAAAAATGTATAATAATTTAAAGTTATACCATAACTCTTATTTGCAATTTTTAAAAAATATCAATTAAAAATAAATTTTTTTTTCAATTTTTTCTCTAAAAATTGTAAATAAAAATTTATTTTGAGATGTATGAAAATCGGAATTTAACCCTTACAAATGAATCGGTTACTTAACGGTCATTTCGGTTTACAGAGTTTCGGCTTAAAGGTTTCGGTCAGATGAAATTTTTTTTTCGGTTACGGTCTCGGTTACGGTTTCAAATTTCAATCGGTTTTTACCGGTTAAAGGTTACGGTTTCGGTTAGGGTTTTACTCCGTGGTACGAATAAATGTTGGTCTGAATGTTGGTAACCTAAATCTAGAAACTAAGTAAGTTAATATTTTACTGACATATTTCAAATGTTTAAAATGGTTCTTAAACATTTAGCCTAGACACACAAATAATTGATAGATTTTTACTATTAATTTTACAAACTTGGTAATTTTTACACTTCTTTATTCTCTCGAAAGATTACTGAAGCTAAAAACTAATTAGCACTTTCTATAATTTATAAATTATTGGGTAGATACATATAGTAAATTATTCATAAATTATAATTTTATATGGATTATCATCTGTGGAAAGTGCAGCTGTACTTCGGCTTGGAAAACAACTGTCTCGCTTTTTTTAGTCTGGATACATTTTTATGGCCCGCTTTTATGTTCGTTTTGTTTTGGCCACAAAACTTTCAACTTTTAGCGCCACAAGTTGTCACCATTTGGTTTTTGGAAAAGTCATAAAATCATTTAAATAAACAAACCATGGTGCATACCAGACGTACACGGGGAAATGGCCGTAAGGGGGAATAAGGTTAAGCATCAGAATTTCGCGACCCTTTTGCGTCTGTCTCCATTTTGTATTTATTTACGGCTTTGCTGGGGCACTGACTGCAGTTGCAGCTGCAACTACGTGCAACAACATATAAAATTTGCATTAAAATTACTTTGATTACAAATTGGTTGCCGCGTCCAACCGACAATACGAAAACGCGAGCGACAAAAAACGCGTCGCGCAAATCCCTCGCGTTTATTGTGTTTACCTTTTTTGGCTTTTGTTGAATGTTTTTGTTGCAGTTGCTGCAGTTTCGATGGACAGCATATTAAATAACGGAATTTATTTATGCGTAAAGTATTGTATTTTTAAGGATTATTGATTTTATTTGGCCAACACTTTGTGTCCCGCAGATTTGTAAAGTTGTTTTTTTTATCTCGCCATGTGGCCAACTATTTTGCCAAAAGCCCCTAATGGGGTTTAAGGGTAAGAGGAATAGCACATTGGGCTTTTATAAAAACGAAAGAAAAAACTATTTAAATATTGAAGTACGTAAAACTGACTGAAAACCCTTGACCAAATAAAGCTTAGCGTTGGAAAATGTATTTGAAATCAAACGCATGAAAGGTATTTTAATGTAAGCTGTACAAAAATGTAAGTTAGTAGAAAAACATAATTATTTTGTCACGGAAATGATAAAATAATTTAAAGAAGTAAATAAGAATCTTTGGTATTATTACATATGCATTTGATGTACCCACCTCGGTTCTTTACAAGTGGTTCTCCCCGTCCGTAATGATCGGCTGTCCATTATGTGGCGTTGCAAACATCAGCTTTCTCCAGAAATGGGGATCATCGCGTCTGAGATACGTATTGAATTTCATGTAGATCTTCAGCTCGCAGTCCAGGCTGTCAAGGTCTACTTCAGGATACAAAATAGCAATCAAGCGATTGTTTTTGTCCATCGAAGTGGCTTTTATCGCATTTCGGAACTCAAAGCGACTCCAAGATGAGTTGATAAAGCTGTTGCTCATCAAGACGATAATTCACCTGGAATCTGCAATTGATTTCAATATGCATTCCGGAATGGATTCGCCTATCAACCAATCACGTTGGTAGAAACAGAGTTGCTATCCGAGGGATCCTTTCTCCAGTTTCTCAACGTACTCCGACAACAGCCTCAAGTCCTAGTGAGAAAACGTAACAAATGCGTCGATCTTCAGAGCAACGTCATTGCCTTGATGCTGGTCAATTAACAAATTTGTAGAGTGCTTGTTTTTAATGTTGCACCTTTTTATAACTTTTCATCGACGATCGAGGTCTTACCGACCACAAATCGACAAAGCGGTTAACGATTCTCAAGTGGGAATTTGGACAGCTGAGAAGTTACAAGCTGACATTTATTTTCTAGGTCTGGTTCTCGGCAAAAAAATAATAGAAGCTAAACTAGGCTAATTTTTTAATTAGCTGATGGTGGAAGGGTCTGTACATATAAAATCGTGTGAAAACCCCAAATAACACATTAAACAAAAGCAAATATTCTGTTTGCAATTGAAGGCAATTTTGTTACTGTTTTCGATTGAAGCAGCCACTACCATAAATCGAACTGCATGAAATTTCGATGCATAATTCATTTGCGAACAAATTGATTGGAATGTTTATACGCGTTCACAGCATTTCAATTTACGCAGCAACAAATTTGAATTGCCCAAAATTATTCCCCTTACTCCCTTCTCTGATCAATACTTGGACAGACAAATGAAATGAAAACCCGAATAGCGGAAATCCAAGGGAAACAATTCAAAAATCCAGAGTCGTGGATAGACAGCATACATAAAGGTAATTTAAAATTGTACAATTCATGCCCAGCCACGCCCACAAAAACAAGAACAGCAACTAAATGATCTTTTGATAAAAATTAAAAAAAAAAAAAATAAAAGCGAGCAGCAAATTTGTGACAGACAAACCGCAGCAAATGATTTTCCCACGCAACCTTGATGAATATAATCGAAATTGAATTTGAACGAAGTACGCGAAAAAGTTCCGATTCGGAAAAGGGAATTAAAAAGTGGAACTGGACACGCAATGCAGTTTCCCATCGTTAAAATGCTGAACCCGAAAGTAATTGCAATTGCACGGGACACGTGCGGGGTGCAAATTGCTAGATAAGAAAGGAAGGGGAAAATTGGGATAGAGTGATAGAGAGAGAGGGAGGGAGGGAAAGCATTCTTGTAGTGATTGAGACATATCAGTTGCCATTGCCACTTGAGGTTGAGGTTGTAGGGTAGGTTACGCACATCACATGCATCATGAACTGTGCGAGTCCGGGACAGAAATGGGAATGGGAATTATAATGGATATGGGAATGGCCAGGGAGAGCGGTATATAGCACGGGGATCGTATCCCCTGCGGCTTTATGAATTATGCTTCGACGACTACTGCGTAAAATGTTTTCGTTTGACAATACTTGTACCCATGACACGGCAAGTTTCTATAGTTTTATTTTTTATTTCCAACACGCATTCCTGTTTCTGTTTTTTCTATTTTTTTATTTTTGGCATTGTTGTCAAGCACTTGAAGAGGTATTCAATGGAAATGAGAGATTCAGGATCTGTGCTGTTGTTCCACATTTAATTAAACAAACTGCCAACAGCGACACATTAATGGGAACATGCATTGTGAAAATCTCCCTAGATGGGGAGATGTAGAACTGGTTCTTGAGGGTTAGAAACAAAATCGAGCTGAGTTTCATATGCATGAGATGATCCTAAAGAGGCACGTTAAGCAATTAGGTAAATTAAAGTAAAGGTAAATATTTGGAGAGCATTTGCATGAACAGAGGTTGAGGTCGATCAGTATCGAAGATTGCATGGAATTGGACTTCATTAGAGAAGGAAGTTGAATTAGAGAACTAACCTATGTAGAAATGTAAATCTATCAAATATGTGCTACGTACACAGAAAAAAAAATCCGGAATATTTAGCCCGAATTCAATCCGAAACGATGTCAGAAGTGAGGTAATCTCGGATTTTCTTTAACCAAGTATGAAATACTTGATTTTTTCAATCCCGAATTCAATCCTAAAATTCTTAAATTCAGGCTAAAAAATGTTTATTAATTACAGTCGAACTTCCCTAACTCGAAGTTTCTAACTCGAACAAAATCGAGTGGCAATACTAGGCAAATTTCACTTAATTCTACTTCCCTAACTCGAAGTCTGCCTAACTCGAACTTTTTTCGTGTATAATGGTGATTCTAGTTAGGGAAGTTCGACTGTATAATGTTTTTCGTTACATTTAAACTTTTTTTTAAAATTTTTTTTTAAAGATTTTTTTAATGTTTTTTTAAACGGTTTTTTTTAAACTTTTTTTTTTTTTTTAATAGATATTTTTTTAAACATTTTTTTTTTCTTAGCATTTTTTTATTTTTACCTTTTTTTTTCATTGACGGGGGGAATCAAACCCAGATTTTTTTCAAACTGGAGTCGGCGACTCTAACCATTGAGCCACCGGACCGCTTGAAATTAGAGAGGCCGAGAGAGAATTTTTCTCTCGCGCTCAGCAAATGTGTATTTTCACATTTTAATCCCGATACAGGCTTGATTATTCAGCTTAATCCTGAATACATACTTGAAAAATGCGAGCTTAAATTAAGTATTTTATACTTGATTTTAGAATGACATTTTTTTCTGTGTAGTACCTAAGTAAATAACAGGAAATTAATTATTGAAATTATCCTGGTAACCTTCAGTTTGGTTATTTATTATATCGGACTTACAACTTATGAGAGTGGGAACACTTTTTCTATTTTCTTTTCCTCTTTCCTAACATTATTATTTGACTTTTGCTGCCATGAAAAATGTTGTACTAAGAGTAAAGCGTATTTTCATATATAAATATTTTAACGGGTTTTTCATATAAAACATAGAAATTTTACGCATTCTTGCTCTTCAAATATTCATAGAAATGGTAAATAAAAAGTGTTGAACAGAGCAGTGTAGCATTGCAATGAAACTATTGTGAAATTCATAACATATTAATTACAACGTACTATTTTACGTATTTCATATTGCTGTCTGTAAGTGCAAATGGAAATGTAAAAGGAAGTCAAGAAACTTACAGCTCTTTGGCGATCTGCGCTGCAATTGGCATTTCCATACTGAAAGATACAAAACAATTGCGCAGATTGCTGAGATACTTTCGACGAATACAAAAAATGAGCAAAAACAAAACTAAAAGCACCTAATACTCGCACCAAGGACTCGGTTGTGGAGGAAGGGTATTCTGCATGCCTTTCCGTGTGCTATTTCAATTGAAATTTGCTTATTGCAAAATGCTATTTTGTTTTCATTGCGCTCTCGTTGGGTAGTTTGAAGAATTTTCGCCGTTCTTTTTTTTGTTTTGCTAACGTGTGTGGGAAATATAAACCTAGACTACAACATTGCGACGTGCAAAAGTATTTTGAGAATTTCTGTAATAAAGTTAGCCAAGTATTCAGCCAACGAGTGAGAGGAATCCAACTTTGCTTTTCACCAGTTGGCCAAAAAATATTCAAGAGTTACTAGCAAAAGGTTTATATGTAAACTGATTCTCCTGCCAATTACGAGAATGCGATTTTTATTACTACATCAAATGTTTGAACAACGAGCGAACTTACTGATAATTATTGACAACAAAATTTCGTTTAAGTCCCATTCATAGAAGTGACTGCCTGATAAGCAGTTATAACAATGAGTACATAATATAAACAAATTTTGAAATTTGAGCCTTATCAACAAGTTTATCAGCTTATCAGCAAACTTATCAGCAGTTTGATAGGAGAATTTCACAAGTAAACATTGGTATTATTATAGAAAAACTTGTATTATAAAACAAATTAAATATGTGAATAGCATCACTCTCACTTGAAATTTATCGAGTCCATATTAGTTGCAATTAAAAGCCTAATGCTTTTTTATTTTCTTGACATTTTTCGCATTACCCTTGAGTTTTCTGATTATCAGACACAGTATAAACTTGCTTATATAGAGGAATGCAAACAGAACACTCGCTAGCAATGCATAAAGATCCAAGTTATTGGCTGCTATGAAGTTCATGTGCACCAGAGGACTCTGCAGATGAGGAGCTCCATGATGTCGCAGGACATACTCGGTCCAGTAGACGACACTCTGCCGTGCGGTCATGGGTCGATCTCGGTAGAGAGTGGAGAAGGTCTTCACTTTCTGCGCATACTGGGGATTATTTAGGATCTCCACAATGCTCTCTTGGAACGGCTGCTCTTCAAGGGTCAGCAAGCTCAGACTGAGGCCGAATCCCTCATTCACCATTCGCTCAGCATTGCTGGGCTGGTCACCGAACAGGGGAAGTGCCAGCATTGGCTTTCCATGATACTCTGCCTCTGTGATGCCGCCTTTTCCGGCATGTGTTATGAACAGCACGACCTTGGGATGGGCCAGAATATCGTCCTGTGGCAGCCACTTGGAGTAGAGTATATTTGCAGACTTGCCGGGAGTGTTTTCGAGGTCTTCCCATTTCCAAATCACGCTTTGCTTCAGTTTGGACAGCACATTGAACATTTTGTTGACTGTGTCGGGCTTCAAGTGCTTCCCCTTCACATTGGATCCCAGAGACAGGAGAATTGCCCCATTCGTAGCTTTACTTAGGAACTCCTCGATGGGCTTGGGCAGTGGATCGGGAGTGTCCTTGACCTGGATGCCTCCCACCTCAACAGCTGCCGGTACAATGGGTCGGATGGGACCCTCGCTGAGGGCGTGAGAGGCGAAGAATCCGAGGGACACGTTCTTGGCTAGGTCATCATAATGTGGCATATTGGGATCGTCTCCAAAGACCTCTCTGAAGAGAATCAAAAGCTGTGAGTACTCTTAAGAGGTTGGAATAGAAATCGACTTACTTGTATGCCTTGGCATTATTATTCTCCAGAATATAGACGAAGACTTTCATGGCCAAAATGGAAAAATAGTTTTTCACTCTTTGGGCGAAGGTCATGGCCAGTCCTTTTTGAACAGTCTGGCCCGTTACCGGCACATAGGAGAACGCGTTCGGATTTCCCAACATGCCGTTGAACATTTCAGTCAACGGCATTGCAGACGCCATCACGACGGGAACCTTCAGCTTATGTGCGATGCCTATTTGATAGTTGTTCAAAAAATATCCAATAATCACTAGATCGAACTTGTTGTCCTTGTTCTCGTAGAGATCCTTAACCCTGTGGTCCATGATCGTTTCCTTCATTTTGTCAAACATGAACCCCATCTGGGATATCGTCCGAAACATGGAGGTAATCATGTTGCTGTTGTCCCTCATCGCCATGTTGCCAATACTTGAGCTCAATCTCTGATGCTCCTCCTCGGAGAGGGGCACCTGCACCACTGTGATGTCCTTGTGGGTAACAGGAGGCTTCAGAGCCGTGACCACCGTCACATTGTGTCCATTCTCGGCCAGAACCTTTGCCACCGACATTTGTATTATCAAATGCGAGGGACTTATACTCGTGAATACTCCGAGTATATTTCCACCTTGGCTGCCACTGATAAGCAGAGCACTCACTATCACGAGCAGCAGGCATTTATTTGTAGACCGATCCATGTTTATGGTAAGAGAATATTGCGAAGACTACTTCAACTCGAATACGCGACGTTTTTTATATGCTCATTGATAAGGACTATCGCGTACCTGACTGATAACTGATAACAGGACTAACTGCAAGTCTCGCATCTTATGGTGAAATTGTCGCAAGTCTAACAAATTATTTAGTGACCATGGTCAAGGTTAGCCTATGTTATCTTCTGGCACTATCTTGTTGAGGGTATGTTGATTCAGAGACTCATTTAGTTGTCCGGACAGAAAAAAATTTAAATCTGAAAGAAATTTTCTGATTGATTCATAACTCTAATATTTCATTTTTAATTTTAACAAATGCTTATACCAAAAGTATCAAAAACCATAAAAAAAAAAGCAATATACCACATGGCTTATAAATAATAAGAAGCGCATCTATTTTTTAAAGCAAACTTATTATGCACCTACAAAATCATATCTATCTATCTATATAAATAAAACTCTTTGTCCTGACTGACTGACTGACTGACTGACTGAGAATCAACGTGTAGCCCAAACGGTAAGAGATAGAAAGCTGAAATTTGCACACAACATAGATGAGATAATTTCATCATGCAATAAAGCGGCGCTTTGCGGGATTCGACCTCTAAGTGGGTCAAATCGGGGTCAAAGGTCACGGAATTGCTTAGTAAGAAAAACTTTTCTGTTTCTTAAAATATTTCAACTAAACTCACAGATTATTTGTTTGGTACTGTCTCTTACATTCTGACCAAATTTAGTCAAAGTCGGATGGCTATATCATATAGCTGCCATAGGAACAATCAGATGAAAAATAACCTTTAGTATGAAAAACTTTTTTGTTTCTTAAGATATCTCAACCAAACTCACAGATTGTATGTTGAAGACTGTCTCTAACATTCTGACCAAATGTGGTCAAAGTCGGATGACTATATCATATAGCTGCCATAGGAACAATCGGATGAAAATAAGCTTTAGTGTGGAAAACTTTTTTGTTTCTTAAGATATTTTAACCAAACTCACAGATTGTATGTTCAAGACTGTCTCTAGCATTCTGACCAAATGTGGTCAAAGTCGGATGACTTTATCATATAGCTGCCATAGGAACAATCGGATGCAAAATAACCTTTGGTATGAGAAACTTTTTTGTTTCTTAAGATATTTTTGTGTGGTCCGGTGGCTCAGTGGTTAGAGTCGCCGACCTGTAACATAATTAGAACTTTCAGTTTGATAAACTGGGTTCGATTCCCCCCGTCAATGTTGTCAAACATGTGTTTTTAAATTCATAGGAATGAAACGCAATAAAAACTTTCCGTCATTTAAAAAAAAAAAAAAAAAAAGATATTTTTACCAAACTTACAGATTATATGTTTAAGACTCTCCTTTACATCCTGACCAAATTTAGTCAAAGTCGGATGACTTTATCATATAGCTGCCATAGGAACAATCGGATGCAAAATAACCTTTAGTATGAAAAACTTTTTTGTTTCTTAAGATATCTCAACCAAACTCACAGATTATATGTTTGATACTGTTTTTTACATACTGCCCAATATTGCTTAAAGTCGGATGACTATATCATATAGCTGCCACAGGAACAATTGGATGAAAATAACCTTTAGTATGGAAAACTTTTTTGTTTCTTAAGATATCTCTACCAAAACTCACAGATTATATTTTGGAACTCTCCCTTACATTCTGACCAAATGTGGTCAAAGTCGGATTACTACATCATATGTTATAGCTGTCATAGAATTGATCGGATACAAAGTGACATTTAGAGTAAAAAACTCTGTTGTTGTGTGAGATATCCTAACAAAACTCACAGATTAACTCTTCTTGCTAAATTTTGTCTTTTTCCACAAATTTAGCTTTTTCCCCCAAAATTTAGCTTTTTTCCCGCCAAATCTGGATTTTTCCCGCCAAATCACTAAATCTGACTTTAAGCCAAAGCTCAATTGCACGGAAGAAACATTAAAACATTAAATATTTCCGTTTTTTTACAAAAAATGGTATATGAATTTGTTAAACCGGACAACTAAAGACCTTCTTTTCAATTTTGGGAGCGAAGCGAGCAGGGGGCGGAGCACCCTAGTTAAATATAAATCTCAAGCAACTATATTAAAAATTATTAAAAATTGTATTTAAAAATTATATTATAAGTCTAATGCTTTTTTATTTTCTTGACATTTTTCGCATTACCCTTGAGTTTTCTGATTATTAGACACAGTATAAACTTGCTTATATAGAGGAATGCAAACAGAACAGTCGCTAGCAATGCATAAATATCCAAGTTATTGGCTGCTATGAAGTTCATGTGCACCAGAGGACTCTGCAGATGAGGAGCTCCATGATGTCGCAGGACATACTCGGTCCAGTAGACGACACTCTGCCGTGCGGTCATGGGTCGATCTCGGTAGAGAGTGGAGAAGGTCTTCACTTTCTGCGCATACTGGGGATTATTTAGGATCTCCAAAATGCTCTCTTGGAACGGCTGCTCTTCAAGGGTCAGCAAACTCAGACTGAGGCCGAATCCCTCATTCACCATTCGCTCAGCATTGCTGGGCTGGTCACCGAACAGGGGAAGTGCCAGCATTGGCTTTCCATGATACTCTGCCTCTGTGATGCCGCCTTTTCCGGCATGTGTTATGAACAGCACGACCTTGGGATGGGCCAGAATATCGTCCTGTGGCAGCCACTTGGAGTAGAGTATATTTGCAGACTTGCCGGGAGTGTTGTCGAGGTCTTCCCACTTCCAAATCACGCTTTGCTTCAGTTTGGACAGCACATTGAACATTTTGTTGACTGTGTCGGGCTTCAAGTGCTTCCCCTTCACATTGGATCCCAGAGACAGGAGAATTGCCCCATTCGTAGCTTTACTTAGGAACTCCTCGATGGGCTTGGGCAGTGGATCGGGAGTGTCCTTGATCTGGATGCCTCCCACCTCAACAGCTGCCGGTACAATGGGTCGGATGGGACCCTCGCTAAGGGCGTGAGAGGCGAAAAAACCGAGGGACACGTTCTTGGCCAGGTCATCATAATGTGGCATATTGGGATCGTCTCCAAAGACCTCTCTGAAGAGAATCAAAAGCTGTGAGTACTCTTAAGAGGTTGGAATAGAAATCGACTTACTTGTATGCCTTGGCATTATTATTCTCCAAAATATAGAAGAAGACTTTCATGGCCAAAATGGAAAAATAGTTTTTCACTCTTTGGGCGAAGGTCATGGCCAGTCCTTTTTGAACAGTCTGGCCCGTTACCGGCACATAGGAGAATGCGTTCGGATTTCCAAACATGCCATTAGACAATTCACTCAGTGGCATTGCAGACACCATCACGACGGGAACCTTCAGCTTATGTGCAATGCCAATTTGATAGTTGTTCAAAAAGATTCCTATCACCACTAGATCGAACTTGTTGTCCTTGTTCTCGTAGAGTTCCTTAACCCGTTGGTCCATGATCGTTTCCTTCATTTTGTTATATATGAACCCCATCTGGGATAACGTCCGAAACATGGAGGTAATGATGTTGCTGTTGTCCCTCATCGCCGTGTTGCCAATACTTGTGCTCAATCTCTGATGCTCCTCCTCGGAGAGGGGCACCTGCACCACTGTGATGTCCTTGTGGGTAATAGGAGGCTTCAGAGTCGTGACCACCGTCACATTGTGTCCATTCTCGGCCAGAACCTTTGCCACCGACATTTGTATAATCAAATGCGAGGGACTTATACTCGTGAATACTCCGAGTATATTTCCACCTTGGCTGCCACTGATAAGCAGAGCACTCACTATCACGAGCAGCAGGCATTTATTTGTAGACCGATCCATGTTTATGGCACAAAAATATTGCAAAGACTACTTCAACTGGAGTACGCGACGTTTTTTATATGCTCATTGATAAGGACTATCGCGTACCAGACTGATAAGTGATAACAGGACTAAGTGCAAGTCTCGCAGCTTATGGTGAAATTTTGGCAAGTCGAACATATTATTTGGTGACCATGGTCATGGTTAGCCTTTGTATCTTCTGGCACTATCTTGTTGAGGGTATGTTGATTCAGAGACTCATTTAGTTGTATCGACAAAAAAAATTCAAATCTGAAAGAAATTTTCTGATTGATTGAAAATATCTCAGATAATTTAATTTTGGGTTATTCAAATAAATGGATAAACATGTATTTTTAAATTTCCATTTTCATAACTCTAATATTTAATTTTTTTTAATACCAAAAGCTCATACCAGAAAATATAAAAAAAATATATCAAAAGTTAAAAATATTACTGTCTTTTCTTTTATAATAATTGTAGCAATGTTCTCTTTCAGATACCATACATTTATTTATTGTTATTTTAATAGAAAATTGTTGTTTCCCTTATCATACAGCTGATGATAACACAACAAGTTTAACACGATTGAAATTGATTTTTAGCTCGCTGTTTTAATTTTCAGCATTATCATTCACAGGGAGTTGACACAGCTGGAGGCGGACAATCCCATGCCTAATATATGAGATAACAATAATTGCCAGTGTTTAAAATATACTGATAACTCGGTCCCAATCACGCTGATAATTGAAAAGTACGGCAAGACTTTTTGGCTGCCAATTCTGACTTGCGTTTTTAGTAGACATACTATAAGTTAGTAATGGTTGCTAGCCAATTTCTCAGTGTGATGGCAAATTCACGATGAATCGGAAATAAACATAAGTCAAAGTAGGTGAGCTGGCAGATATCTATATAAACAATGAACAATACTGACCACAGATCAGTCTGTGCCAAGTGTTCAAGCCGTTAAAATGTCGCGTTTCGCCGTGTTCTTGGTGCTTTTCGGATCTCTTTTAATCAGTGGATCCCAGGGAGCAAATATTCTGAGCATCTTTAGTTGTCCCAGCCCCTCCCACTTGATCATCGAAATGTCAATGGCCAAAGTGTTGGCCGAGAATGGACACAACGTGACGGTGGTCACGACTCTAAAGCCCCATGTGACCCATCCAAATATCAAGGTCATTTTGATAGCACTCACTAAGGAGGAACAAAAATCGTGGTCCGACATTATTGTCAGCATGACCCAAAGGGACAACTCCAACATCGCTACAGCTATGCTTCGTGCCCGCAGCCAATTTAAGCACATGTTCGACAAGAACCGCGATGTTATGAAGGATCAACGCGTCAAGGATCTGTACGAGAACAAGGACAACAAGTTCGATTTGGTCATGATCGGATACTTCCTGAACAACTTCCAGATAGGCATAGCCCAGAAGCTGAAGGTGCCAGTGGTAATGGCTACTTCAATGTTTTATTGGGATATATTCAACAGTATGCTGGGCAATCCGACCGAGGTCGCATACGTTCCGACCATGGGCACACAATTTCCAAAGGATGGCACAATAGGCCTTACTCATCGCCTATCTAACTTGGTTATATCCTACTGTCTAAGTATTTTCGTACACCAAGTTGAAAAGGATAATGCGGAGATATACAAGTGAGTTAACAATCAGTAAACAGTTTACAAAAGACTATATCAACACTTACCCCTCCAGTGAACTCTACGGCGACGATCCCCATATGCCCACATATGAAGAAATCAACAAGAATGTATCGCTTGTCTTGTTCAATTCTCATGGCATCAGCGAAGGTCCCATAAGACCCAACGTTCCGGGAGTTGTAGAAGTCGGAGGCATACAAGTTAAGGAAAAACCAGATAGATTGCCAAATGAGATGGCCGAGTTCCTAAACAATGCGACAGATGGCGCTATTCTGTTGAGCTTAGGATCCAATATCCAAGGTTCCTTCCTAAATCCCGAGACTGTGCAGAAGATGTTCAAGGTGCTGTCTTCACTTAAGCAAAGAATCATTTGGAAATGGGAAGACCTTAATAATACTCCAGGAAAATCTAGTAACATACTATTCTCAAAGTGGGTTCCACAGGACGATGTTCTGGCACATCCCAAAGTAGTACTCTTCATAAACCACGCTGGAAGAGGTGGAATCACGGAGTCACAGTATCACGGAAAGCCCATGCTGTCACTTCCGGTATTTGGGGATCAACCCGGAAATGCTGATAAAATGGTATCAGATGGTTTCGGCCTAAGCATGAGTCTGTTGACCCTAGAGGAGAAACCTTTTCGTGATAACATTTTGGAAATCCTCGACAACCCCAAGTATACGCAGACAGTGGGAGCCTTTTCCAAATTATTCCGAGATCGTCCAATGACTGCTCGTCAGACTGTCCTCTACTGGACCGAGTATGTCCTTCGACATCACGGAGCTCCTCATCTGCAGAGTCCCCTGCTACACATGAACTTCATAGCAGCCAATAACTTGGATATTTATGCATTGTTAATATGTACTCTTATTATAGTTTTATTTATCAATAAGCTTATTATACAGTTTATCTATAGAAAACTTACAGGTAACTCAAAAAAAGTTCAAAAGAATACAAAATTGAAGAAAAATTAAAGTAACTTATATAAAGTAACTTAAATAAAGTTATCAATATAATGATTTAATGCCAAGAAAAAATTTTATTTTCAGTTATAATTAAGAATTAGTTATCTCCTTTACACCTTCTCAAACCTTCTATATTGACATCTTTCTTAGCACTTCTTTTTCAATTATATTGAAATGAAATTTCATAAGCACTAATTATTCAACACGAATTTAAAAATAACAAACGGGAAACGGTAAAGTCATGTCCCGATACCCGTTACTTAATAAAAAATATTAAAATTATTTTTTGTTGCATACTTGTAGGCAATTGTATTGCTTATAAACTTAATTCAGCCATTACTACCTTTCCATTTGTCCGATCTTATTGCGATTTAGTAGAATAATAGCTAATAATAGTAGTAAACGTTAAGTACCAAAACAAAGTAACATCTAAGAAATTTTCCATGTAGTAGCCTTTTAATTGTTTTCTAAGTAACGGGTATAATGATAATAACGATACTCACTGCTCTTGTTTTTCTATAATGTACCATATGTAGCACAAGTACACGTACCAAGCATTTCACAGTCGAGTACACTCGAATGTAGCGTTCATACTTGTTATAAGTAGATAAGAAATTAAGAAAAATTAGTAAAGATTATGCTGCCAAATATGAAATGATATGTTTACTGATTAGATTAACTTACAGACTCGTGTGCCAACAATTACCCATCGATTTTTAACGCTTATCAGCATGGAAAATATTACAGAATTGACATTCACAATGATTCTTAATAGCTTAGGTCAGTAATGAGCATTCACCAGTCTCCGTCGAGCATTCAAGCCTTCAAGATGTCGCCTAATTTTAAGTTCCTTGCGTTTTTTGGAATCGTTTTTGTGAGTTGTGCCCAAGGAGCAAACATCCTGGCAGTGTTTAGTGTTCCGAGTCCCTCGCATTTAATAGTGGAAATATCAATGGCCAAGGTCTTGGCCGAGAATGGACACAACGTGACGGTGGTTACAACGCTGAAGCCACATGTTACTCATAAGAACATTAACCTTATACAAGTGGCATTAACTGAGGACGAAAATCGAATACTGAAAGACACAGTTTCCAACCTCACACAAAGGGATAATACTGATGTGTTTTCCGCTTTATTTCGTATGCGACAACAGTTTGAATTCATTGCAAAAAAGAACCGAGATGTTATGAAGGATCAACGTGTCAAGGATCTGTACGAGAACAAGGATAATCACTTTGATTTGGTCATGATCGGATACTTCTTGAACAACTTCCAGATAGGCATAGCCCAGAAGCTGAAGGTGCCAGTGGTAATAGCTACTTCAATGTTTCAATGGGAAATATTTAACAGTATGTTGGGAAATCCCAGTGGGGTCGAATACGTGCCGTCCATAAACACATTGGTTAAAAGCGGACGCACCATGACCTTCTCTCAGCGCATAAATAACATTATTTCCATTTGTTTCCAACGCATCTTTGCGTTTTTAATGGAGAAGGACAATGCAGAGATTTACTAGTAAGTTAACAATGAGTAAAAAGTTTCCAGTAAAGTTAATTAATTTGTATTTTACAGCGAACTCTATGGAGATGATCCCCATATGCCAAAATATGAGGACATTAACAAGAATGTATCGCTTGTCTTGTTTAATTCTCATGGCATCAGCGAAGGTCCCATTAGACCCAACGTTCCGGGAGTTGTAGAAGTTGGAGGCATACAAGTTAAGGAAAAACCAGAATCTTTGCCCCAAGAGATAGCTGACTTTCTGAACAACGCGACACATGATGCAATTCTATTGAGCTTAGGATCCAACATACAAGGCGCTTACTTAAATCCAGATACGGTACAAAAAATGTTCAATGTCTTATCACAGCTTAAGCAAAGAATCATTTGGAAATGGGAAGATCTTAATAATACTCCGGGCAAGTCTGCAAATATACTCTATTCCAAGTGGCTGCCACAAGATGATATTCTGGCCCATCCCAAAGTAGTACTCTTCATAAATCACGCTGGAAGAGGTGGAATCACGGAGTCACAGTATCACGGAAAGCCCATGCTGTCACTTCCGGTTTTTGGGGATCAGCCCGGAAATGCTGATAAAATGGTATCTGATGGTTTCGGCCTAAGCATGAGTCTGTTGACCCTGGAGGAGAAACCTTTTCGTGACAACATTTTGAAAATCCTCAACAACCCCAAGTATACTCAGAAAGTGAGAAACTTTTCCAAATTATTCCGAGATCGCCCAATGACTGCTCGTCAGACTGTCCTTTACTGGACCGAGTATGTCCTCCGTCATCATGGAGCTCCTCATCTGCAGAGTCCCCTGTTACACATAAACTTCATAGCAGCCAATAATTTGGATATTTATGCATTGTTAATATGTATTCTAATTATAGTTTTATTTATCAATAAGCTTATTATACAGTTTATTTATAGAAAACTTAAAGCTAGTCCAAAGAAGGGAACTAAAGCTAAAAAGAACAACTAATTGAAAAGAATTAATACTAAAAAAAACCTATTAATAAGAGAAATAAATAATTTGCCATTTAAAATAATTGGCACAATTTATTTGACAGTTTACTTTATTGCAAGTGCACAACAAATGTATTTGGATATGAAAATTTCACTTCTGTTTTTTCGATTATTTTGGCATTATTAGTTTAAAGACTAACTTAGTGGAATATATAATGTTTTATTTTATAACGTTTCATTTTCAAGATATATCCGAGATATGCAAGTGTTCTACGGAAATCACTTCAACTTGAATTTAACTTTAATTTTATTTCACTATGACAAAGTAAACTCCAATGAAAATGTTTGAGGGAAATGAAATCAGCGCTCAATCCGCTGGCGTCCAATGCCATAAGAATAATGTCCAAATTTCTGAATTTAGAAATGTCGAGTAACTTTTTTGTTTGTCGTGCCATTAACTTTTAAATTTTTGTAAGCCATAGAAAATCAATTATTATATAAATAAATCAAATTAAATTATTTAAAAAAGAAATAAAATAATAACCTATTATCCTGCAATGCTAAACTTAAAAAAGTTGCTAAACAAATCCTTGGAAAATTTGATATAAGAAGGTAACAGGCCTATTAGCCGAGTTCGAAAAGGTTCGCGAGCATGCTAAAAAAAATTAAATCTCCCGAAGTTCTGTGGCACTGTGAAACTTATCGCTTGGAATTGCTTTTCTCTGAGCTCGATTTCCCTTGTGATTAAATACAGCTGATCTTGGACACTGGAAAAGTCTACCTATGAGAGTCTATCTGCAATAAACTTTAGCAGGCATTTGTATATTCGTTGCCGGGTAAAGAGATTTATCCAAATGAATCGCTGGCAGTGGCGATTTTTATTTCATTTGCGTGTTTCATTAATTCATTCGATTATCGCTCCCTTCTTATCCCTTCTTGCCCCCGGCTAGGCGGAACTAATGGTCAGCCTCTGCATGTCCAGCACGTCGATTGTTGTTTACAGGACGCATTTACTAGCAAGGGGTCAGGGAAAAGGGCGGCACATTTTCGTACACATTTAATCGTCTGCCAGCCCGCTGCAAATTCTTAATTAACACACACACTGCCGCACACACACTCACACACACACGCACTCACACACACACTCACTCACACATACTTGTGCACATGCAAATAAATATTTATCGGCTTTCGTTAGCGCGTAACTCACATGGGCAGGTCTCGAACTCCGCTTCGGTCTGGACAGAGAGGACGCGGTGCTCTCGGTGCTCCCACACCCGCATTAAGCATTTCCGCTTCCGATTTTGTCCTTTTCATTTTGCTCAGTTCGTTTACACTTTTATTCCCTTTGTCATCTACAATTCGAGCTACACAGAACGCATACAAGCTTTGTTAAAGTGTTTTCGAAAAACACAAGTCTGACCAAGAATTAAGAAAATTTGACTGCGGAATGAAAAAATAAAACCATAATACTTAATATGATATTCCGCTTGAATATCAGATCGTATTTGGCAAAGCTATTACACTTTATAATTGGTCGTATTCTCGACCTATTGTATTTACCAATTACGTTCTCTCTTAAAATTGTTTTTTTGTGTAAGCTCGGTATATTGGTTCGTTTATATATACATACATATATCGACAGCTCGATTAATTTTTTGTCAATTCTTAAATACCGATATTAAGCTCTATTCACTATTAGGATTCACATCACTAGTCTAATTACACTTGGTCACAGCCATCTTCTAGATTTTTTGATACATATTTAAGAGAGTTGTATCTGGTTATAAAATATTAAATATAAAATATTTCTCAGAGTCTGAGCTTGCATTTTTGATCACTACTAAAACAAATAATGATGCCTACTTATTGTTCGTACACACATTTAAATTCAAATCAGTTGTATAAATTTTAATTATGAAAATTATGATTTTATGTGTCGCACTTCTTATTATTCATTGATTTTTAAAATAATGTAATAAATAATGAATGTACTCGAATAAGATGTAAGTCATTGGTAACGCTGGAAAGACAACTGAGAGCTTTGACTTTCAGCACATTGCAGGGTATTGCAAATGTTCTATTAGCCCAAACTGGCTTATTGTATATTTTTGTATTTTTATATTGTATCACGCCATTCGGTTCTTTGGTTTTTTACACTGTTGTTGGCGTCATTGTTAATGTGGCTGTTGATGTTGCTTGTCGGTTGTTGGCTGGTTACTTGGCCAACAGTTGCAATGTTAAGCGATTTAATGAAATATTTCGCTGCATACTGTTCGCCTGACTGGCCCGCCCCCTTTCAGCCCCGCCTCTGCCCTTTCTTTCCATCTTTACATTGCGAAACGTTGCCTACAGTGAGCAGCGAATTGTAATGAGTTTTACACTAGACAACACTTCAACTTGAGCTCCACCCAGAGTAAATGTCAAATATTTGATTAGCCCCATTAAAACAGCCCCCAAACAGCAACGTTGACCCACATGCCCACTAAGGGTGGTTTTTCTTCGAGGAAAACTTCATTATAATTTCGCTCATTAACCCGTTTCGTGTGCTTTCTACATTTTTACTCATTTTCCTCGACGAAATTGAGGGAAAAAAACACTTTTCATAATTAAGCGTTGTAATTTTTGTTTATTTCGGGTTACTTTTACTTTTTTCGGGACGCCTTCCAGTTACTTCTCAATTTTCTTCAATTTTTTCCAATTTCATATACTCTATCAAATTAATATGTTGGGTATATTATTACTTACATTGAATATATAATATTGACATGATCGATGGGCAGTTGAATTTGCAATTTAAGGAATCGCTTTGGCTGCTTCTGGTTTTCCAGGGTATCTCGTTGTTCGGATACCTTGGTTTCCATACGGTTCTGACAGTCTGAGGGAAAAGTTTTGCTTGATGGACATATGATTGCTTTGGAGTGTGCGAAGGCGAGTTTGTCTATTCATATTTCAATATTTCATTAACTCGAACTCATTCATATTTACTGAGCCGGTGGGTGGGCATGGAGGTGGGCGTAAATAGGGGGCGTTTGCAGCCATTAGGGACTCCACATAGTCGACCCCAAAGGGGTCGATTATCATGATGGTGTAAATTCATTCACACAACATCAATTGGCATTGTTTGCTCCAAGTAAGTCAGCGATGGAAATTGTCGGATAATTTGGCCAGCTTTAAGTTGACTTGAGGAATTTTCAATTAGTGAGTAAAATATGTCAATGTCTGTTTCTGGCTCTGGCTCTGGGAATTTTCATAATTATGCAGATGACTTGTCAAACTGTTTAATCCACATTTATATTGCAGTAGATTTTATTGAAACCGAAAATACGGAATCTCATGTCAAGCTGCCATAGAACTTTGGCATTGCTCGCAAATACTGTCATTAAATGGCTTAAAACTACATACAAGCCCCTGACCAGAATGTCTATAATTTCTGTACATGGCAGCGGCAACAACAACCGACAACAACAACAACAACCGACAACAACCAACAAGCGCAACAACAACTGCGCTCTCTTTCACACACACTGAGCATTAGTTATTACTGCGAACTATAATTTAAAATAAATGCCAAAGTAGCCGAAGCTCTAAACCGCAGCCCAGAGCACTGCCAGAGAGAGTGGGAAGAGTTGCGGTACAACCGGGAGGGGGTGAAAGTGAGGGGGGGGGGCGAATGGGAGCTATTAAGCCCCATCCACCCTGTGCAAGTGGCGCTGTTGCTCTCGCCGGCTCTTCTGCTGCTTTTGGCTTTATAATAAATTTATAAATGAAAATATGAAAAATGGTCGCTGCGTGTTTTTGCCAAACTAAGCAAAAATTTTAGGAGCTTAAGTAAACGTTACGAAAAATTCCTTGTTTTTAGTTTGGAATGGAACTCTGTACACTGTGCTACGGCTTTAAATTCGTCATCAGTGCTTTGATCATGTACTAAGCATTTAGGGAGTTTAGCTATGCAGATTTCTGAAAAAATTTAAGTACGTTTGAATTACACATGTATATTATTTATTTCTTTATTATTACTTATAGGCTATAATGTGTTGATTTAATATACAAGTCAAAATGATAACACTTCAGTTTTAACAAAATAAGATCAATTAATATTGTAGTTAAATGATGTATATTTTAAATGATATAATTCGATGGAATTTTGAATTGAAAACATATGCCAATATAATGAATAAAGCTCACTGAATGCGAAAAGTGTGTCTATAAAAAAAGGTCATCTGACGCCAGCAGAAATTTTTAATATGGTTTTCTTCCTGTATTCGGATGCATACATTTCAATTTCAATGTCCAGAACAGAAAACAAAATTTATCCAGCTCTAAGATACTGACAAGCAACCAAAATAGAGTAAAAATATAACAAAATAAGAGATGTATAATATTTATTTATGTAATTTCTAAAAAAGGAAATAAACAAATAGCAAAGACTACTGACACATTTTCAACTTTTTGACTTGCAAATAAATAACTATAGTATATGAACTCTCACTCTGGGGCTATTCGCAGGACATGTGCATGTGTCACGGAGCAAACGAGCAAAGCGCAAATGGCCAGCAGCGTCACAAATAAAAAACATCTATGAATGCTCGAGTTGGGAGTGATAGACCTGGGGATAGCCTGTACAAAGATGTTAAGTGTGATTCACAAAGAATAGACTGTATTGATATTCTTTTCTGTCTATATTCGCATGTAGTTACGAACGAGGAAATGCTTAGCTCAGTTTTAGCCTAATATAAGTTTCTTGCTTGTTTTATGAGAATTAAAAAATACACTTGTAAGCCAATAATTTTGTCAAAAATTGTTTGGTCAAATTGGGTATACTCCATATACAAAGTTTAATACATGTTTAACATATTTTAACATTTTTATTAACATTCTAGCCGATAGTGTAAGGTAGCTCTCCTTTGCTTCTTAAAAGTGAAAAATATTCGAGAGAGATGTACCCTATAAATTTATAATATTTTAATAATCATAATAATCGTAAATAATCATTTGAAGCACTTTTTTGTTATCTCTTCAGTTGTATTAAGTTTACTCCCATCGGCCATCTAATTACGTGCATATGTATACATTAACAAACAATTTAAAGGGTATTTAGAAAGTTGATGCTGTCTGTATCCCATGGTCACTGTGCAGGACAATACTCCCAGGACAAGCGCCATTTTGATTAGTTTTTCATGCGTTATGCGTTTGATTGTGCAAACTTTGGTCTCTTGAAGCTAGCCAAAGAAAATGAAATCAAATGTAACTTTGAGCGCTGTTGTCGGTGTCCTTCCAGTTGTTGTTGTTGTTGTTGCGCTGGCTGTTGCTGTTGTCCTTGGCCAATTGCTGTGCTCGTCGTTGCATGTTGCGTGTTGCATGTCATGGACCGCTGGGTTGGACTCGGGAAATTAAAGTTGCAACTGCCGGCGATGGCGGATATAAAGTAGGAAAGTGCAAAAACTTTCGCTATTTTCTTGGCCAACTTTCAGTTGCATTTGCAAAATATCTTGGCAAAAAGTCAATGTATATAACTCAAAAGAGTGGCCCAACACCTGGCGCCCCCTGGAGGAGAGTAGCAGCAGCAGCTGCTGTTCTTTCGTGCCACCGTGCCACCGTGCCACCGTGTGGCATTGTCGCAAGCTGAGTGTGAAAAAGAAACATTTGCATATCCTGTGACCCACTTGTAATCATTTTTCATGAACGTGCAAGCAGGTAAAGTAGCTGGCAGAATGGCCAACAGCATCAGCATTGTGTATGTACGAGTGGTAGCTGGAGCAGCAGCGCCATCTAGCGTGCAATATTGCAACTAGAGCTGGGGCAATCCAAAATGAGGTTATGTTTGCTCAACCAACATCATTTGCATAAATTGTGCAGTCATAGCCACGTTAAAGGAAGTAGACAAAGGGAAGGCAGAGTAAGAATACCACTACGCAGACATCGAAACCAAAGATTCCTGCTACATATAGTACTTTATAGACACCAGGCAAATTATGGAAAATTCTATTTCGGTGCTCATTAGCGCAGATCCAAAGTGTCAGCGTAATTAATAATCCAGGCGGGGAAAAAGAGGAAAATATATCAAAACAACCAAAAAAAGAAAGAAAAAGAAATACTAAAACACTGCTAAGTATTTTTATCATTTCCACACAAGACACGAAAAGCGAGAGAGTGGAGAGTGGAGTGGGGAAAAATTGAAATTTATTTGCCTGTAATTAATCAGTGCAACAGAGACAGAGACAGGGGGGAAACAAGAGAAGGGGCATGCGTTGTATTTCTGTATTTGTTGCTTAGCCTGTCAAGTGGAAAAGCTAGTGATTCCCCTCCCTGAATACCTTGCACCACTCATTAGACCTGCGGCTTGTGGCATTAAATTTGCCAGCCTTTAATTGACAAGACACAGGCGAAATTCCCGGCCAAGATCTCAGCAGAAACTGCGAATTTTACGTACTTTGTTGTATTAATTGTGTTTGCCATTTTGTAGTTTTCGCTCTTGTTGTTTCTGTAAAATTAATCAAAATATTTAATTGAATGCAGTGCAAATTCAATGCGTTATTTTGTTTGCTTTCTCGGGCATCAGTTTGATGGAATTGGGGCAAATGCATTGCAGTCTGCCTATTTGCATTGGCATCAGCTTAGATTTAATTTATTCTGGCCAATATATGAATGAGGTTGTTGTCAGTGTTGTCGGTTGTTTTCAGCACATGCATCTCTGCACAATTTCAATAAAAATACGATAAAATGTTCTTAAATATTCAAAACAAACTTTGAGCTCTGAGCATGCGACGCATAAATTTTGTGTTTCAATTCTCAAATGCATTAAAAGCCACAAAAGTATTTAATCGAAGGTGGCAAATGAAATCCTTTTAAAATTGTGTATTAGCTTAATAAAAGTATTTAAATGCATTCTTTCAAGTAATCTAATATTAGTTAAAGTTTAATTCTATGTAAAAATTAATTCAAAGTAAAATTAAATGTTAAATATCGTTTACTATTCTGAGAAAAAACAGATAAGTAATTTAAATTAAATATCTTCAAGTGGTAAATAAGCATCTTCCATCCGATTTCCAAGCACTTTCTGCTCTTGAATGTGAGCTCTCACTTGTCAAGTCCTTATTTTAAGTGCTTTTAAAAACCTATTGTTAAAAGGATGGTTCATACATTTATTTATTTATTACCTTGTTTAACGGTGACTATAAAAATTCGACAGAAAAAAATTATTACAATTTCATTGGAATTATAAAATGAATTGTTTAAAAATCTATTGAAAAGCACTTATAGTTCTTAAAATTAAAATTAAATTAAACTAGTCGGCGGTGCTACAGTCGAGCGGTACTCGACTGTCGGAGACCCCGTACTTATTATAAAGATATCTCTCATAAAGATATCTTCATACTAAGACTTAATTTGGACTGATCGTTCCTATGGCAGCTATATGATATAGTAATCCGATTTCAATCAAATTTGGTCAGTATGTATGAGACCATCTTTTATGCATATTCTGTCAGTTTGGTTGAAATATCTCATACAGCAGAAAAGTTTTCCATATTAAGACTTGATTTTCAACTGATTGTTCCTATGGGAGCTATATGATATAGTGGTCCGATCCAAAATCTAAAACAAACTCGATCTGCTCTTAATATAGACGAACCTACATACCAAGTTTGGAGTCTCTAGCTCTTATGGTCTCTGAGATCTAGGCGCTCTTACAGACGGACAGACGGACAGACAGACAGACAGACGGACAGACAGACATGGCTATATCGACTCGGCTGTTGATGCTGATCAAGAATATATATACTTTATGGGGTCTGCCACGCCTCCTTCTGCCTGTTACGCACATTTTTTTTTGTGACAAAGTTAAAAGACCCCTTTACTTTTTTAAAGTACGGGGTCTAACTAAAATAAATTCTTGAAAAATATTTCCTTAAATATGCTAGCTGACCTTTGTCAACAACACCATGACTTCAATGGAACACGGGACAAACGATTTATGCAAATTGTTCCAGAGCTCAAGTTTATCAGAGTTTGGCCTGTCGTTGTGTCAGTTCATTTATCTCACAAATACAGATACAGATACACATGCAGATACAGATACACACACAGATACATAGACTGACATCGCATATATCAATCGCTACTAAGTTTCGGGTTGCCCCCCGCGAACGTGACATGAATTGCATCTAAGTGATTTTAATAGTTCACGTGCGCCTTTTGACAAAACGCCGAACACTGACCGTGCCAGCGATAGAGGGGAGACAAGGGGGATAGGGTGAGCAGCACTTAAGGCCGCGAACTGGTCGCGCTTCCGTTTCCTACTCTCCTTCCTCTCACCGGCAGTTCAATAAGACAATAGAGCACCCAACCACAATTTCCGCGCTGGCTAAGCAAATTTGTGCCCAGATCTGAGTTCTTGTTTTCAGATATTCAGAAATTGTTTTGTTTATGCCATGCACGGGATGTGCGTGCTTCAAAACTGTCAGTTTAGGCTCTTCCCATCTCTCTCTCTCACACTGCCTCTCTATCTCTCTCTATATCTGCAGGTCTCACATTCTACCTGGAGATCTAGGAGGCTTTCGCTTTCTGGCCGCAATGCGTGTAATGGACACGCGCCACCTGACTTAATATCAATTTCGACTGACAACTTACAGCTAGAGATGGACGCAAGTCGTGCTTAAATCCCATTTAAAAACACAAATTTTAATAAATTTTTTATCTAATTCAAACTATTTTTATTTTATTTATGGAATAAAATACATCAACAGATACTTATTATTACCATTACTATTACCATTACTTATTATTACCATTACTATTACCATTACTAAAATAAATTTTAATCTTAATGGAATAAGAACAAAATGCGTATAAATATAAATTAAAACACAATCCTTTTAAAAATAAAGTTTTGAATGCTAAAAATATATGTTTCCATTTGATTTACTTGCATCGTCAATATGTTTTGTGGCTTGTGCTCGTGTCGTGTTGAGTTCAGGAATCACGCGCTCATCTCCATTTTCAACTAACGAGTGCTGCTCACTTTGTTTTTTTTTTTTGCTTCGGCTTTGGTTTTTTGTCTCTGCAAGTTTTTAAGTCAAATGAATTTTTTATGGCATCAGCCCCAGTTTCAGCTCCAGTTCCAGGTTCCTTGCAACTTACCTTTACGTGTCTCGAGTTTTAAAATTGTCGGCTCAACTCGTCGTCTGGCTGCTCGTCGTGTGGGTCATTTGAAATAAATGGTTTTAAAATACTTTCAAGTGTTGCACATGCCGGGCCACAATTTGCAAATTGAGTTGATTGTGGGCGGGGTAGTTACTTTATCGACACAGGGAATAACTGTCCATGCTCGCCTGACCAGCTAATGAAGGTGCTAATGGGATTATGAGCCAATTAGATATTATGCGTAAAAAGGCAGCTTAATTCCCACTTATGTGCAGGAGTAACTTTTCAAAAGGAATATGGATCACTTAGCTTTTTCATTTAATCATGAGTCATTAATATTAAAATGGTATTGTGTAAATTTTAATATTTCTTCAGCGGTTAATTTGCAGTACAGTAAGCGTTCTGTACAGGCAACCCCATACAAGCAACATTCTATCTATTTATCTATAAGCAACTTTTTTGAGTTCAACTTTTATACAAATTTAAATGAAATTCAAGCGAAAGCTGATAGTTCTATTTTTAATTTTCATTCTACCGTAACAATGGAAAAGAAACACAGAATATCAATTTATTTAAAGCCATTTAAAGCGACTTTAAAGGTAATATTACCGAAATTAATTTTTACCTCAAGTTCCATGGTCAGTTTTCATGAGTTCACTTCACTTATGGGAGAGGACGATATACCTTTGGTTAGACTGTACAATTTCGTATTCAAAAATGAGATGACCGAGAACGAAATAATGAACCGAAGGAATGTACGTCTCTTTTCGATATGAGCTACTTTTTCCATGAAAGCAACTTTTTTTTACAAAATTGGGATAGGCTAGTTGCTTACATAAAACGCTTAATGTATTATATTTTGGTAAAAGTTATGTCATTGATTTAAAAATATTAAATATGTCTGAAGCCCGGAAGTGATAATTGTCAGTTACTCCAATTGAAAGTAAATATTAACTAAAAATGAAATATCATTAATATTTACAATAGAATAAGATTTTAGCTATAATAGTAATGATATAAGATCTCATCTCTGATTGCACTGACAATCTGTTTGTCTGAGTAATAAGGAAGAGAGCCGTCTTTTCGGTGCCTAGTCCTGGTGCTAGTGTAATGTCCTTTAGTAATTTGCGCACTCATTTGACTGTTCGTGACTTTGGCTCTGTTCTTGTGTCGCTGGCTCACACTGATTGAGGTTGGTCTTTCTCAGGCTGGCCAAAGAAAAGTCATTAGGTCATTAGGCAATAAATAATTAAAAGCCATTGTTGGCAGGCCAGGCACGAATGTGCCACACCTCCGAGGGACTCCATGGAGGCACAGCGGGCTGGCTTGGCTAAAATGGTGTGTTGTGGGCTGACGAGGAAAATGCGCTAATCATGCGCTTAACACAGCGCACCAAAACTGAATTTATCACTCACACAAATTTCAATTACACCGATAAGTCGGAAAGTGAGAAAACTGTGTCGCATTTCCCTCAGGAACAACGCGATGCGACGTGTGGAAATTCCACATTGTGCCAAATCCTAAAAAATGATGGCGAATACTCGGCAGTGCGTGCTCGGAAAGCGATCAGTGTGATTAATGAAAGGGGAAAAAACCCCTTAAAAAATGATGAAACCAAAGCAACCGAAAGAGCTGCCAACTTGAAATTAGTATGGGAAATTAACAAGTGGCTGCCATTGGTCATGTCAGCTTAGCTCGAGAAGATTTCAGCCATTAGGAGGGACACTTTATAAGGAAAACAGAAAAATAAAACACAACATATTCATAGAATTACCAACTGGTCAGAATGCGGGGATAAATATATATGAATGTATACTACGTCGTACTCGCAGTACATTTACAATTTCCGGCTAATGTGTGGAATTAATCCCAGCCAAGGGCGCCAGGCGAAAGTCAGTGAGGCGTGCCACAGGGCAACAGGGGCAACCTCTGAGTCCGGGGCTCAGTTACCGGATTAGCATGACGATGGCAACAACCAAAAACAACAATGCTCATGCCGAGTTGTGCCTTTGCCGAGAGTATTAACTTTCTGTCATTCATAATGTGACGCATTCAAGACAACATGGAGTATAAGAACATATTATTAGTTGGATAAGTACATCTCCGAGATGCCTTTAAACTCACTTTTTCAGGGTAATAGAGCGAATAGAAGCTCCTATTTTTGATCAAAATATAAAATTATAATTTTTACTTAAGTATCAAAATTTTTAAATTAAAATGTATATGTAAGTAAATGGTATTTTAATTAATAATACATAAAAGATATAAAAAATACAAATAATCGATATGCAATGATAATAATAATAAGGTTAATAAGGGATACAAATTGTTATAATAGTAATATTAAAATTTATAATAAAAATAATAATTGTAATTGTAATTATATTAAGATTCATTTTTGTTTTCCAACTAGATGTCATTTCATTATAATACTGAGGTATATTTATAAAAGATTGTCAGTGTGACTAGTGCACTAATTAAAAAGTACTCCTACTTGTAGCACTAGTAAAAAGTCAATAAAAAAAAATAATAATAAAATAAAAAAATAAAACACAAATTGTTATTATTATATTTTTGAAAAAATGAAAAAATGAATTTATTTTGCCCCCTTTTATTTAAATGTTTTTATGCTTCCTTAAACGCTCTATAAAAAGAGTATTCTAAGTTCGGCAAGCTCAAGACTGTACTTACTATGGACACCATAACGGAAGTGGTTAAGGCAAAGTTGGACCAAAGTGACATTCACATTTTACAAGGTCGCTTTTTTCACTTTTTGAATTCGTTGGGCGATCCACTTGCCAAAATGTTTGCCAGGGGAGTCGCCCTCGTTGTTTGCTCTTCATTTGTTGTCATTTGTTGTTTTTCCCGTCGCTGTCGCTGATGCAACTCTCCTTCTTCTGTCTTCCGTCTCGTCACACTCTCGGATCGTATACGGTTTCATCTCCTCGGTCACTGACTCTTTACCAAAATTTGATTCAATCCATTATTTTTATTTGTTGTTACGCCCAACCCTCGCATTTCCATCAAATCGCATATAAATAAATTTTCAGTATTCGTTCTCGCTTTCCACTTCCACTTCCATTTGCAGTTTCCCATTGTTTTCTTTGCCGACTTTGTTTTATTTGATTTTTTCCATTTGGTTCTTCACGCGCACGAGACAAACATCCCCGGGTGCAGTTCCCGGTCTTCGGTCGCCGTTCCCCGGGAGTCCCAGGTGTATTTGTTTGATATATTGCGCAGTTATTGCACAAATCCAACCCCTCGCAGAGCTCCTATTGATCCTGGGAATGCATCATGTGTGCGACGTATGTCGAAATTTCATGCGTTTTACTTATTGCCATCCTGAAATTACACTAATGCAATTTAATTGAGTGTTCGATTACAACTGAATTGCATAGAAATAAAGCGTTATCGATTTGAAAAACTAGTCATAAGAAATGATTAATAATTAAATAAATTATTTGAAAATAACTGACGATTATGATGATTATTTTAAGAAACAAAACAATGAAGAATTTAAAAATTGAGTGATTTTCATCTTCATCATATTAAACTTCATGATCTTGATTAGAGATGGGCATGGGCCGTGCCGTGTCCGTGCCATGCCGTGCCTATTTAAAAAAATCCGTGTTGGGCCGTGTTGGGCCCCTTATTAAAAATTGCCGTGTTTTACCGTGCCAAAGTCTGTAGGCACGGTAGGCACGGTAGGCACGGTAGGCACGGTAGGCACGGGAGGCACGGGAGGCACGGGAGCCACGGTAGGCACGGTACAGATTTTGAACTTAAATATGGTACTATCGATAAGATGACGTAGTTTTATCCCTTGTTTGTCAGCTAGCACGATTATAATAAAAAAAGTGACGTCACGATGACAAAAATGAATAAAGAGAATTTACAAAGTGAATTTACAAGCGCCCGTGTTTGGCCGTGCCGTGCCGTGCCTATTTAAAAAAATCCCGTGTTGGGCCGTGTTGGGCCTTAGTTTTTACCAGCCGTGCTTGGGCCGTGCCGTGCCTCAAAAGGAGGCCCATGCCCATCTCTAATCTTGATATACAAAATTACCATTCTCATGAAAATAATATTGGTATATTATGTGAATTTATTTTATTAATTTAATTTATTGCCGCATTTAGAAATACCTTTTGTTTTTATTTAACGATACTGAAATGCCTTGATACATATATATTATTAAATAGCTCAGTTAAAGTTACATGATAAAATAAAAAGCCAAGATAGTTTCGCTGCAGACCCATCCACACAGCAGTACTAGTTGTTCCCTACAACAGACGCTGTTTAAACTGTATAAATTGTAAATAAAGCATTGACTTTTTTTTAAAAAAAAAAAAAAAAAGCAGACCCATTTAGTCCTCCTACAGCTAGTGTTATAATCATTAGCTCCCATCGATTGCGATTGTTAATGGGAATTGACAGTTGTCGTTATAAATTTCATCCACTGACTGACCACGTCGACTGCAGCAGCTCCCAACATATGTCGCCTCTAAAATGGGCAAATAAACTCATACTATTGATATACTTACTTGCCAATATATAAATGTGAGTATGTGGCATATTATGTTGCCCCCGAGTGTTGGGCAAAACAAACGAAAGAAAGGGAAGAAAAAAGGAGAAAAATAATGTATATTATTGGCAACCCCTAAGCTTGGAAAGCTGGGCGACACTTACCGCAAATCAAACCGAGCTGCCAACTGACATATCGAGGGACGACTGTGCCGTTGACTGTGTCGACTGTGGCAACAATTAAGTTTCCACATGAACAGCATTTAATGTGCAACTGATTTTTCAACATCTGTTTTCATTTTTCGACTTCCTCGTGCTGAAGGCAATGAAAAGGAAATGATGTAGACGACGGGCTGCCTGAGTTGTTGCATTGCTGCCTTGCTGGATTGCCATCTAAATTTGGACTCGAAAAAGTGTCGGAAAACATAATTTTGATAGTCGGATCGGAGTCGGAGTCGGAGCACGTGACGCAGTCGGAGCACTTGGCTCTCAGTTCTCAGTTCACAGTGTTCGTATCTTTACAGTGGCGTTAATTAGCCGCAGCCACTTGATGTCTGGCCTTACAGCTGCCTTTAAATTCCCAACTTCAAATTGGCTATGTAACAAGGCAAGGGTTACCTTGCCCCTTCCTCTCCACGGTCTCCGTCCCTTCACCTGTGCTCCGTTTATGAGGCACGTTTCCAGCTGCTGTTCGCTGGAAAAAAGAAAAACAACAACTGCCTTTGGGCTGGTCAGGGCTAATCCTTGATGCATGTCTGACACTTTCTACTGACAGCAGCGACGCCAGCGTCTGCGCCGACGTCTACGTCGACGTCAACGGCGGCGACAAGTCGCCAAAACACTTTGGGTGCTCATTAAAATTCATCCACGCAGATTATTAACATTTGCATCTAATTTGCATTTGTAAGATACATGGCCGACAATTATGTGGATGCCGCACATATTGAAGAAGGAATGGGAGTGGCAAGTGGGAGGCAGGAGGCAGAAGGCAGGAAGCAGGAAGGGAGCCATAAGGGGCAGGAGACGACGCCAATGTGAAACTTATTTATGCATGCGATTCTACAAGCAAAATGTCGCCGACAACAACAGCAACAACAACAACACTAACACCAACACTTACACCAACAATAACACCAACACTAACACTAGCACCAACACTCACACACACACACACACACACTCACACAGTCACACATTGGCAGATGCATAAATTATGCTCGGGTCGACAGTGGAAGGAGACGTCGGTTCAACGAGGTTAAGTGTAATTAAATTATCAAATTATTGCCAAGTCTTAGGTTGCAGTTTATAATCTGGCACATCAGCGTTGTCCCTTCGTCTTCGTCTTGCCCCTCCCCCTCCCCCTCCCCTGTTCAGCACTGTCTTCATCGTAGTTTGTTTGTGATATAAACAAGCATTAGGCAAAGTTTCAATTAGTTGGCGTTAAGTCTCATAACTATCCCCTCCCTCACCCTCTCTCACCAATCGATGCAGCAAACTTAACATTCATAAATTCAGGAGCAGAGGGATCGGCTCTTAACTTGCTAAGCCACTGAAGCTAACCACATGACTGGCCAATTGTTACGGCTTACTTGACCCCAGAGTGTTCTCAACACTTACGCACCAAAGTAGACTTCACAATCTGCATAAAATGGCCATAAATCTGTGAGATACACATTCAAATAAGTTGCAGATATCTGCATATTTATTTATATAATCATCTATTAATTAATTTTAAATTTTAGAGATGTAAAATTTACTTTTATAATATGTATATAATCTGATCAAAAATAATCTTTCTGATTATTTCGGATTATTTTTTACTTTTCCTGATTATTTTGGCAACTTTGATTGTGAAAATTTAAAATAATTTTTAGTTTTACAAAATAGTCATAAACAATCAGAAAAAATTAAAAATAATCAGCAAAACATCAAAACTAAACCGAATACTCAAAAAGATTATTCTTGATTATTTTTTATTTTTTCGGAATATTTTTGAATAATTGTAATAATTTACGACTATTTTTGATTTTTTGTAATCGTAATCAATATATAATTACAAATTAAAGATTGACATTATTTGGTTCTAATTTCTGGGCTCTGAAACATAAAAATATTAAACAATGTTCATAAATAATTCTCTTTATAGATGTATATAAATGCACACCTGGAAACTGTTTTCTGGCATTACTTTAATTATATATCTCCTGTCTACTTTCTTAAATTATATTTCATTGCAGCCCTATGGTATTTATTCCTGTTCTTTTATTGGTTGGGCTTGATAAATAAAAGTTTCAAATATTAATCATAAATATTTCCCTCTATTTTTATTTTTAGTTTTCTATAGTCAATTATTTACTCGATCAAAGATGTTTCTTACATGTTGATCTGTCATATTCAGAGGAGTCCATCTGACACTTTAAAAACTTAATCTATTTTCTTTCTAGTTAAAAACGTTCCACAACTAAATTCAAGATTTGCGAACGTAAAATAAATTCGTTTAGTTTCGGCCTTTCATATAATCAACTGAAATCTGTTGAAACTTGAAACTGTTTTAAACTGGTTTACAACTGACCACAGTAAGAAAAGTGTGAAGTAAACTGATGATTTTTGCACATTTCATCGAGTTGTGAAACAAAATAATAGATTAAGACTGTAATGGAAGTTTTGTGAGTGTGCGAGAGAAGGAAAAGGAAGGAAGGAAAGACGATGGGCATTGGAGGCCAGCAATTAACACACTCAAATCTACGAATGCAACATGCAGCATTCAACATTCAACATGCAACATGCAACATGCAGCGGGCAGCACTTTGATAGTTAGATAAACAAACACACAAATACAAACACAGACAGACAAAGGAAGCTAGCAAGGACGTGCAGCAGGAAACAGCATTTGATAAGAGCACACACACATACATAGACAGAAATACAAACTAATATGAAGACAGTTGACGAATGAGGGAAGGGGAGAAGGGGAGAAGGAAGGGGATTAAGGGCATGGATAGAATGCAATTCAATGCCAATAGAAATGTAAGGTAACATGCAAATTGACAGAGAGGACACGACAAACACAAACACAAATAAAGCCAAACAGAGACAGAAATGGAAAGACAAAGAGAAGTAGAGGGAGAAGGAGAGAGCAGAAGAGGGAAAGAGAACACATGAATTGCATTAGTTGCAACGGAGAAGGCAATGGGCGAAAATTTGACATTTTACTCGGACTTTGTTTTTAGGCGATTCATTGAGATGGTTGAAGGGGAGGGATTTGTGAAGAGGGAGAAGAGGGAGGGAGATATCTCTATGCAAATATTGCAGAACCTCAGCCATTGTCTTTGGCAACGATAAACTGTCAAATTGCTGCAATTTAACGCTTGATAAGCAACTTCTGAGGCCAGCTGAGTAGTTGACAACTTTTGATGATGATTATGCGGTGACCCAGGTAGTTCCAGGTTCTACCTATTGTTAACCCCCCTCAGCCATCGCTCTTTCAATTCACAAGTCAAAAGGGGTTTGTTAAAGGTGCATTTCATGTATTTGATATTCGACAAGGGGTGTGTCTCATGTGCGATTTAAAACGTTTTTATCTCGGACTGAACTCAGACATTTGTAATTATGAGTAGTGAGTGTGCTGTGCTGGTTGACTGAGCTATTTAAGCGATTTGCTTTATTAAAATCCCTAAGCTGGAAAACAAACAAACATTTGCGAATAATATGCGACTAGCGTGTAGAACCACCACCAGAAACATTAACGTGGAACAACAACCACTAAAAAATCTGCACAGGTCGCAAATATCGTTGACTCGATCTGAAAGTCCTTTCCGTGTCTCTCTGTCTGTCTGTCTCACTGTCTCTCTGTCATAGTCATAGCGAAAATCTGTTACTCTGTCACATTCGCAACTTGCCGAAAATTTCATTCATTCATTCATTCACTCATTCATTCCATTACATTTCGTTTCGTTTCGTTTATCCCTTTTATGGCTTGTTTGGGGATTTTCATTATTACAATGACGTCGTCATCTCATACCCAGATAAAAAAAAGAAGATATATATATATATATAGAGAGAGAGAGACTGGCTTTGTTGTTTTCCCCGAGCTACTTTCGCCTTGTCCATGTTTATTTATAACTAGCAATTGTAATTAGGATTACTTTTTACTTATTTGCACAGTTGCTGTAGAGGCATAAAAAACATATTTCTGCATTTTTACGTTCTGCGCATTAAAGTATTTGTCCAGACGGCTTAGTTGGGAGCCAGCGTCTAGTTAATAGGATGTGATACCGTGATATACATGGACCATAAACAGCTGATGCTTCCCTGAGTGCAAGGCGATACTCATCTCATTTCAATGTAACAAAGCAGTTGAATAATACAAGGTATTAACTGGCATTATACTAGATCAGCTGTGCATGGTATATACACTAAGATTTCATAGCTTGAACTTATACTGAAGAGAGTTGGATTTGCTTAAACAATTTCCAGCAAATATATTTTCTTTTCCTTATTCTTTAATTATCACCTCTGAGATTTATTCTTGAATTACTTTAATTTATTTAAATAAATCATAATGTTTGAAGGCAAATCGAGACTAAATGGATTTTATTTTACGGTTTTCGTAGATAATGTGATGTATCTATTAACCCATTTTCCCCTTACAATCTGCTCACATTTGCCCATTTAGCGGAAGAATAACCCTTGATTTCACTCAATGCAGCCCATAATTATAATTATTTCACGGACTTTTATTACGACACAGCCCTCAAATAAACAGAGAGTGCGATTCGCATCATGTTGTCAACTGTCAGTTGCCATTCGGGCAACCCTTTTTGGCACTGGCAATGGTCAATAAATAAAGTCAACGACAAATAACAAATTGAACGAGCGCAGAAACCGAAAAGTGCAATGAAAAATAAATAGAATAAAATTGTTAAACACTCGACTCGAAAGCCAAATGACAATGGACAATGTGACGAATTGAGAGAACTTTTCACGCACTTTACAAACGGGGGGGACGAAAAAGAAAAAAGAAAAACACATTTCAACCTTTTTGCGTTCTGTTTGGTTTGATTTTTCGTAAATGGCTTTCAACTAATTTTCAACGCACGCCTGACAGGCAGGTGAAGGGGCTGCCTGCCCCACCCCTCGACCCGCCACCTACAACAACAAATGGATTGAATACTCAGAATGGTTTGACGGACAGGCATTCATTGATTCATTCATTCAGTCGGGCAGAGCGAGCGTCATTCAATCAGTCGAACAATCGAAAGTGTCAATTAAACGACAGCTACAAATAGCAAACGCCAAGTGCCTTGTATTATTTTATTATATTTGATTTAAGCGTTTCGAAAGCGACATGTGTTAACTTTCCCCAGCACCCGCCCTCTTACGCCCCCTTCCCTTCCGTTCCTTGTGCGTGCCACAATTTGTGGTCGAGTTACTGTCGATTTTCCACTTCAGTTGCAATATGCGAAATATGCGTGAATCAAACCAGATGTTACTGCCCCATGGCGGCCATTGATCCCAGTGCCATAAGTGCTCTGATTAAGACCTTCGGGAACATTATATCCACAGTCCACAGGACACTGCAAACATCCAGTTACTCCAGCTTGCCCCTAGAGAGTCAGCTCGAAATGGCTTTTCTCTATGAAAAACCCTGAGGCTGTTTACAGTCTTCCAGCGCTCTGTTTATCTTACTAAATTTCTATTTGACCTAGAGGACAGCAATTCAATTAGCAGCTCGTGCATTATTTTGGTATTATAATTGTAATCAATCTTTTGACCAAACTGATTCGATTCTCAGGCGGAATTTTGTACTGATCTTGGCTTGTCCTCTGAATTGATTTAAATGCTTTCAGCAGAACACTTCTTGCAATCAAATATGTTAAATATTGCTATTAGTATTGCAGAATAATTTATAGTGTAAAATAGTGTGATACCTGATACTGATTGGTTTTCTATATTCACTGATTACTGATCCATCACAAGTAAAGAAGCTATTAATAATTGAAAAACATGCTGAATGCCTCCATTTTAAATCTACTACATAAGTACATACTATAAAACCTATACATATATTTCCTGTCTTCTAGCTCAATTTAAAAGTGTCCAAAGAATTGGGAAAATTATAAATCGCTTGGATGTCCCCGATCAAATAAAAACAGCACAAATTGTATTTAAATTATTCTTTTTGTTGTATATTTTTTATTTATTTTTACGCTTTTGTCGTAGTTGTGTTTGAATTTTTTTTCTTTATTTATTACCTATTTATCAATTGTTTAGTGTTTTTTTTGCGTGATTTTAGTTAGAATTTTAGTTAATATTTCAATTAATTTGCTTTGCTAATTGTGTTAGCGTAATTTATTAATAATATGAATGCATTGTTTAAATTATATCTATGCCGTTTTAGTTTTTGTTTTATACTTGCCAACAACAATCTCAGCAATCTCACTTTGCATATTTTTTTTTTGAAATTCGCATTCAATTGAGAGAAATAAAAGAAAATCCACTGGGTTTTGTTGTTGTTTAAATAATTTAATACTATATTTTGCCTTGAAAATTTACACATAATTTTACTTGTAATAAATGCATTTAAATTAATTTAGAAATTAAACTAGTCTATAAATGAACTGCGAAGCAACAGCAAATGAATTAGTACTTAATTCGTCTGTGCGACTTTGCGATAATTTACAAAAAAACATTACAATTAGTATATAATTTTTTACAGTGTACACTTACGCCTCGTTTATTAATTTATACAAAATGTAATTTTAACTTAATTTCTAATTATTCAATTTCGCATTTTTTCGTTTTTTCGTTTTATTATAATTTATACAAGTCTTGTAGGTAGGTTCGTGATTTACTTTTCGTTTTGATAGTGTGTCCAGTGTTGCAGAACTGCATTTGCATTTGCGTTCGGAAAGTGTTTTCAGTGTTGTTGTGGCCAGTATTGGCAAACGTTTTGTGCAATGGAAACTTGGAAAGTTAAGAACTGTGCGAACAATATGGAAATATGCTGTAAGTTGTATATTTATGTATATTCCTCGCGCCTAGACAGCTTATAATAATTAATAAATTTAATCTTTCAAATATGTTTTTAAAAATGTCTAGCTTAATGACTACGTCAATTCTCTTTATGTTGTTGTTGTTATTAAAAATTTGCTCGAAAGTGTTGCACAAACATTTTAAATACTTTAGTGAATGTCTCGGTTTTCCTGTTGTTTTGTTTTTATCTGCTACTATTTTTACCTACTTTTTTTTTGCTGCAAGTTGTGTGTCGGGTGTGTGTGTGTGTCTCTGTGGGAGTGTATTATTTTAGTTTAATTTTTATTTAACGAGCTTATTTTTTATATTTTATAAAATGCGGTGTTTACACTTTTTTTTATTACTTGCTGCATTATCTTTATTACTTTTTAACTACTACGAAGCTACTACGATTTTAACGTTTAGTACTTTTTGTTGTTGTGATAATTTTGTATGCGCATTAAACTAAAAAGGAACATATACATGATTATTTATTAATTATACTCGTATATAAGTAAGTGATTTATATATATATATGTGTATAATATATATGTATGTCTATAATTATTAATATTCATAGTACTTTTTATAGTCAGAGTCATTGTTTGTCGGGTAGTACGTTTTGCATAAAATTAAAGTTAGCATTAAGAACTGAATATTTGTTTTGTTTTTTATAAGTAGGTAGTTAAATATTTAATCACAAATCATTGATGAAAACTTCATTTTAATTGGTTTTAGGCGACGACGCTCTGCACGCTCTCTTGGTCCGTTAAATTCCGTTACAATTTTATCATCATCATCATCATCTTTATCTTCATCATCATCAATCGTCATCCGTCTCTATATAATTTTTGACGCGGCATTTCCATCTGCTTCGGTTAGCAAACAATCTACGATTAAGTATGTATCTTTCGGATACTTCTCTAGGTTTATACACAGAAATTTACAGTGGGGTCTCAAATAGGGGGACATTGAATATATACGACAGTACAGTACATAATGGTATAGTATTGGGGCTAGGACTGGGGGTTTACAGGCATTTACAGTTAGTTCTCTTTTTTCGGAAAGGTACTAAAAATCAGTTGAACTTTATTATATGCTAATTACTTCATGTCCTCCTATGTAGTTTTTTATATTTCATTTATATTTTTCGTTTCGTTTTATAAACAATATGTGTCGCTAAATGCTAGACCTTAAATTCGTTTTTATTTTTTCAATATACGTTTTTACGTTCTGCTCGATTGCATTTGATCTATGAGAAACTAGTGCCCATTTCATCAGTTATCTTTTAAAAATTCAGCTCGCTTTTGCTATCATATGCATTTTTCACTACCTTTTTCATTGTGATATACTAGGTATATATATTTACAGGTTGTATTCTATAAGTTGTATCATTTCGTTGGCATATATTCGACATTTTGCTACATTTTGCTTAGATATTCGACTTTAATAATTTTATACGTTTACTTTTACTTTTACTTTAATTCTTCCTTTTGCTCAGTGGGTTCAATTGTTCGACGCATTTTGCTCTCCTCTTTATGGAGGGGCGGGTTCTAATACAAATTTACTGTATGATTAAGAGTACTTAACATTTTCACATCGCTTGTATTTTTTTTTATGTTTTTACTATACTTTTGTTTTGTTTTTGCATGTCCGTGTAGAGCAACGAAGCTGTAAATGAAAACAAAATAATAAAAGCATTTTAATTAGGAATTTGTTAAAGCTTGGATGGGAAACTTATTGAATTAGAGCTTTAATCAAAAAATTCTAGCAGATAGTCTATGTTTTGTTAGGTATATGGGATTAAATAAAAACACGTGAGTAAATTTTTTAAATTTGTATATAAATTATTCAATTTATTGGCTTCAAGGTCTCAAAAAAATTAAGCGCAATCTGGGTGGAATTAATGTAGACTTATTTATTTTTATTATTTAAGAAATTACATAAAGAAAGAAAACGACAAAAAATAATTTGTAACTAATTTAAATCAACAGATTTAATTTTAGTTATCTTTTTTAATATAGGCATCATTTTATTTTACACATAAGCCATTTAAATTAATCGTGGGTGCCACAGAAATCGCTTTCGCTTGAATTTCACTTAAATTTTATACAAATTAAAGTGTATAAAAGCGATTTCTGTGGCACCCAAGAATATCAGAAATTATATAAAGAAGGAAAACGGCAAATCATAATTTTGAACTAATTTTATTCAACAGATTTAATTTTAGCTAACTTTTTAATATAAGCACCATTTTATTTTACACATAAGTAATTTAAATTAATATTTATTGGTTAACTTTCTACTTATTTCAGTATTTATGTATAAAAGAAACTCACCTCAAATCCATTTAATATGGGGTTTTCATCAATGATACCACAGCCTGTTGTTTTGTGTTCGCACAACACCATTCGCCATTGGAGTTGCAGTTGCAGCCGCATTTCCGTTTCCGTTAACATTTCCATTCATCATGTTGCCAGTCAATTTAGTTGTTGTTAGGTCGATTGAAGCTTCACCGTTGGCAGCAGCACCACCACCACCCCCAATGTTGACCGCCTTCCTGCTGAGATGGACGCCCACATCCTCGGCCGGCGACAGACCCGCTAGCATCGGTCGCTTATAGTCAGTGGCGTCTGTGGTGGATACGTCGCGGGTTAAGCGCAGCGCCTTGAGGTGCTGCCTCTGCTGATGATTGTCGCGCATCGGAATGAGTTGCTTGCCACCATTGGTGGCATACTTGTTGTTGTGCAGAGTCAGGCTGTATTTGGGCTTGTTGCTGTTGCTGGTGGTGTTGGTGTTGCTGTTGCTGTTGACATTGCCACTGGCAATGCTCAGATGCTGCGGCTTCTTGGGCATTGTGGTGGAGACGTTGCTGCGCTTCAAATCATTCATTTGACCCGCCCCCGCCGGCTCTGCTGCTGCTGCCAACTTGAGTGAAGCTTCGAACTAGAGATTGTCTGGATAGCTGCGGAAGTTGTAAGTTCTGGCCCGCTGAAACTCAGCAGCGGCGGCAGCGGCGGCGGCGCTGTTGCCACTGCTGTAGGGATTGATCATCGGGGCCGTCGACTGGGAGTTCATGGTGCCCATGCCGTCGTCGTAGATGCCGTTCAGCTGGTCCTGGTTGCTGTGGCTGCTCTTGCCGCCGCCGCTGCTCGCCGTGTTCGTGTTGCTGCTGTTCGCCAGCGAGCCGCCCTTGATGGGCTTGAATATGGCCGTGGTCGCATAATACTTCTCCATGGGTGGCGGCGGCACCGTCGGCGGTCTGGGGAATATGCTGCTCAGCGGTGGCGGCGGCGTGCGTCGCACATTCACATAGCCGCCGCCGGCGTTGGCCATTTTCGAAGCCGGCATATAGTCCTGCATGTGGGGAACCGCATAGCCGCCTTCTGGCACATCTGGGACACGAAATAAAAGACGCAAAAGGATTTCGCTTAGTCACAGTCACAGGCAAATGGCAAAGGTTCAGGTGTGTGTGTGTGTGTGTGTGTGTGTGGCAAACACCGCAAAAATTTATTTGCATTAGTTGCTGGCGGCGCCATATTTTATAGCCCGCAACGGAAATGGGTTTACCAGGGGAATTGGGGGATGGTGATGTGGGATCTGTGGTCTGAGGCTTGTGGGGTCAAAGTATTGAGTCTACACACCTGTATAGTCTGGCGTCATATTACACTGTAAATCATTAACCGCTGCGTAGCCGTTCACGCCGCTCGTGTACATGTTCACATTGAAGGGCTCGTGGTAGAGACTGTTCTTGCCAATGGAATCGTTGTCGTCGACGCTGGCCTGAAAACGGGAAAACGGGAAAATACACAAAAGCTTAATATACATAGTGACAAGTCAGGGAATGAAGATACATATTTCAATGTGGCATTTGGACTCTTTAATTTTCATGTTGACTGAGCATTAAATGCATTCCCTAGACGAACTTTATTTAGATTTATCTACAGCTTTCGCTAAAAACGCAAACATTGCCTTATGCAATGGAAAATTTTGATTACAAACTCGGAAGGAAAATAAAAAAAATTAAATTTGGTAATTTTTAAGCACCCCCTAATGTCTTAGATTTAAAATTATATATTTTGTCTAATTTTGAAAAAAAATATTTTTTTTTTTTATTTATTCATATTATTCCCTTTAATTGTTTTTTAAGTGCTTTTTACATTTACTTAAAGTGTGTTCTTCAATACTCAGGTCCTTTCTTTTACACTTAAAGTGTTAGCCAACACTGGTAAGATTGATACACATATATGTATAAAGATTCTCTATTCACATATTTCCCTTTAATCGCTTTTTAATGATTATTACTTTTATTAAAAGTGTCTTCTGCAATGCTAAACTTCCTCCATTTGCACTTAAAGTGTTACTCAACACTGAATAGTTCGTTAAACATATACATACATATATGTACAAAGAGACGCTCCTTATTTCTTTTTTTCCTTCAATTGTTATCTTACTGCTTATTACTTTGACTTAAAGTGCCTTCTTCAATACTCAGTTCCTTTCTCTTGCACTTATAGTGTTAGCCAACACTGGTTAGATCGATATACATACATAAATATATAGATTCTCTATTAATATATTTTCCATCAGTTTTTATTGTAGTGCTGATTACTTGTACTTAAAGTGTCTTCTTCAATGCTCAGTTCCTTCTTGGCTCTTAAAGTGTTACCCAACACTGAACAGATCGATAAAAATATATATAGAGATGCTGTCTATCTCTTTTTTGCCTTCAATTGTTATTTTACTGCTTATTACTTTTACTTTAAGCGTCTTTGTCAGTGCTTAACTCGCTCCACTTGCGATTTTAAAGTGTTACACTCTACACTTTCTGCACTGCTCAGCACTTAAGTTTGGCACCCACAACCCAACACTAGCAGTGGCAGTGTGAGTGGGAGTGGGCGTGGACTACTGCTGGACTTCATCGAACAGGCTATAAAGGAAGCCGTTGAAAAGTTCTATTAAATAAAATAAATGCCGCACGGGGTCCAGTCCGGTCAAGTGTGGCAAGAGGGAGACATGAGGGAGGCACGAGGCACGGAGCACACGTTGAGGACGTGGCAGCTGCACGCAACATTGAGCAATTATGTGAAATTTGAGGCAGGAATTTGTCGTCCTTACAACATGTTCTTCTACTCTTCTACTCGTATGTAGGTATATAGTATGTATGTATATGTGTATTACTCACCTTAATGCTATTGCCATTGGGACGATGCTTGTCGACATTGCCGCCCAGCGTGTTCGGGTTGAAGCTGTATTGGAATGCGTCGAGGACGTTGCTGCCGCGTGCTCGCTTCGTGCGTGACACGATGAACAGGATGATGGCCACGAGCAGTATAATTATCGTTGTTAGAACAACAATAACAACGCCAATGAAGTTCGCCTCGTTCGGCTCCTGATCAATCGGCCGTGGCGCAATTACTGCAAAAAGGACCAAAGGATACAACGATACCGATAAACAAAGGGCTCAATTTAAATTAACATGCACAAATCGAAAATGAAAACGAAATTAAAAGTAAATATTGTTCAACTAAATAATTAGCAGAGAGGCCAAAAGGTAAATTAAAATACACAAAAAAAAAAGAAGCTGGAAAAATGAATTGAGCTGCTAATTGAATTTATCGCGACTTACGCTCAGGTCCGTTGCTGTAGTTGTTGTTGTTGCCGCTGGTGGCATCGGTGGCGCCACCGTTGCTGGCACCGCCGGCGCCTCCAGACGCGCCGCCATTCATTTTGTTTTTGTTATGATTGTGCTGATAGTCGTTGCTCTGCAAAGGATACTCCCGTGTATCCTGCGCCATGCCCGGCGAATTATTTCGCTGCTCCTGCTCGTCTGTGAAATTTCCCAGCGCAGGCACTGCAACAGAAAGAGAAAGAGAGAGAATGAGAAAGTGTAAGTGAGATGGCTTCGGTTATGGACAACATCAACTCAATTTCATCTTTAAAAGTTGCCACATCAACTCGAGCACAGCTGCGCTTCCATGATTAGTTTCTTCTGTTGTTTTCTTTCAGTTTTCTCTTCCGTTTTTTGTTCTCTACACCTTTTGTTCCACTTTAAATTGCTTTGCATTCGCTACGCTTTTCTTTCTCTTGCTCTGGACCTCTTAGACCTCTAACGTGTTCATTTCCTGTCAACCGTTGGGTTTTTATGCCCAAGTCTCAGGCATAACTAAATTTATACAGATGTTTAATTTTTTACAACACATGGAAGCGTGTTTTTGTGTATGGGGGATAGCATATACATATGTATTGGCATTATTACTCAGAATTCAACCTTTTTATAGATCATGTGCTATTATGTTCATATTAACTTTTGTATTTTATTAAAGGTTTACTATCGACTTATTCCACATTTCTCTACTTCGTTCACACCATGAGTAACTTTAGGTAACTATGGATAGATCTAAGCAGGGACTGCAAATAATGATTGTTTGTTTTCTTTTTTTTTTTGTAATCAAAAAATCATTCACTTATAATTACTTTGAGACACCGGAAAAAATACCAACATTCATCTTTATGGCTCATTTATGCATTTTAACAATTATTAAAAATTTTTCAAAAAATTCTTGTGGAGAGCATCAAATTAATTATAAGTTAAAATGATTACAGTCCATGGATTTTTGATTTAATATATGTTATTTAATATATTTACTGGTTTAATCATATTTCATTAATATACATAAGGAAAGACTGTATATTTTTAACAATATTCTTATCAGAATTTAACACAAATATCATGCCTAATAATGTTTTGCCTTGAATTTTACGAATTTTTCAGTTCTCCCATTGTTCAGACTCAAAACCATCTTACTCTTATACTTTGGAATCTCGATTTACGATAAGAAACTAAGAAACATGGCTGTTTAAAAACATGTTTAATCATGTTTGAATCTATATAATCATTAGATTAAGATTTCAGCACAGTTGAGCCAAGTTATGCGTGGGTCTGACCATCCTGCGTCCTGTGACCAGGATTCCCCGGCTTATGTCGTTCATTGGCTCAGATCTGTCATGCGGGGCCCGAAGGGTCGCGTAACACCGTCAAGCGTTCGCTTTGATCTGTAATGCCCCCAGCTTAGGTCTCGTTCCCGCCGTAGTTGCAGCATATGGTTGCTCAGTGCGGCCCAAAGTGTTGTCATTTATCTCCGCTAACATCTTGAGGGCATAACACAACAAAAGACAACAGCCGAGCAGAGCAGAGGCAACTTCCCGGGGGGCAGTTTTTTGCACGCTGCCACCCTGTGAATTTTCTCAGGCTAGCCGAAAAATGTGCTTCCTTGAGTTGAGTTGAGTGGGTGACCCCATTTCTCCAGACAGTAAATGGCGTAATTACTGTGTGAAGTTGCCTGGGCTGCTGTTTTGAGTAATGTCGCCTTTCCTTGGACAGGACACCGAGTGCCGAGTACCGAGTGCCGAGTTCTGAGTGCCGGGGACACTAAGGACACACCAGTGGCATGCCTCTGAAGTTTGTTGTGCTTGGCTGCCCTTTTGTTTTGGCATTGCCATTGTCCTTGTTGTTGTTCTTGTTGCTTCCTACTTATAAAGGCATATCTTGCATCTCTCACTGTGCTCTCTTGTCTCTGTTCACTGTTCTCTGTGGTCGTCATAAAACGTTTAAAATAATTAAAATATTTCGTGCCACATTTATCACACACACCCACCGTCTCTCCCTCTCTCTCTCTGCCTCTCTGGAAGTGGAATAGGGATAGAATAGACATAATGCCAAATATGCCGCATATCCTTTTCTTTTCCTTTATTTTTTTAGCATTTTGTTGTTCTTGTCGTTGTCGTATGCCCTTTATAACTAATTCTCTTTGTGTGCTTGTCCCCAGGGTATATCTTGCTCTCTTTCTCCCTCTCTCTCTCTCTCTCTCTCTCTCTCTCTCTCGCCTTATGCTGGCATTGTTTTTTGTGCCCTTTGTATTTTTAGAAACCTTTAAATACAACTCCATAAAGCACAGCAGCAGCAATCACCGCAAGCAAATCTCACAAATTGGGGTTAAATCTCTGCAGTGCCTGATAAAAATATACGCACACACACTTCAAAGATGCTCGGTACGTGCGTTTCTTTTGTTTATCCTTACCCTTACCCTAGTTTCAGAGGCCAAAAAAAACAATAAAACAAAAACTAAATAAGTAAAAATAAAAAAAAAGCAGCCAACAGCTGATTACCCCCTCTTTCCCACTGTCCCCCCTCTCGTGGTTGTGTGTGACAAATGCGTCGTGGTATTTGTTACCAGTCATGTAATTGCTGCCAGAGAAGGCGCAGCGTGTGGTGCAATCGAGAACTGAGGTTTGCTTTTTGCCTCCTCTCTCCCTCTGAGTTCTGAATCTCAATCTCGCTGTGGTTTTCCAGTTGAAGACTCGTATCCTTGGCTCAGTTGAAGATGACATCCGTTAAGGACGTTAAGCCTCAACAATTGTGCTTTGTAATGCTCTATCTCTATCTCTCTCTGTTGTTCTGCTGATCCACTGCTGATCTTGAGTGCAGCATCTTCTGTCTGACAACTGGAAGTCTTTATCGGGAACTTGTAAAGAACTGCGATGATTTTCAAAATCTTTTATCAGAATATTTGATTGTCTTTTCCTTCATTTTCTTAGCTTATTCCTCAGCCATTGAAGATAGGTTTACTCTATGTAGTTTTAAAATCTTTTATCAGAATATTTGTTTTGTTTTTTCCTTCAATTTCTTAGCTTATTCTTCAGCCATCTATATCGGTTCAGGGTAGTTATTATAATGTCTTTGTGCATTGTCAGAAATATTCTTCATATGCGCCAAACTTTGTTCAGTTTCCCTATAGCTATCTTCCTGTTTATTCACTATAAAATCTCAGTGCGCATAGATTTATAGCCGACTTCCTTCATAAATCCATTAAGCCTATAATGTTGCCCCATCTGCCATCTGTGGAAAATCCTCTATTCATGCGGCACGCTCTATTTGACTCATCAATCAAATGAAGTTGGCAGCCTGGCAGTTTTTATCCCCTAGTCATTTTCACACCTACCGCACATGAATTTCCCGACTTCGATTTGAGTTTGGGTACGCAATCCAACCCCAATGAATATAAATGATCTCTGGTTCAGTGACCGACCCAATCGATCCTCGGATGTTAACAGCATTGTTCCCTACCCCATGAGCAATTTGTGCTACCCCTAGACAAACTCAATGTGCCATGAAAATATTGTCTAAATATGCCTGTCTGTCTATCTGTCCCAAATCTATGCACTTGGTACAATTTAATCAGGACTGGGACACGCTTGGCATTCATAGGAAATGTAGCTGGAAAATGCAGTGCATATCGTGAAGGGTCCAACATTGTTGTTGTTGCTGTTCGAGGGTTGCAGCTACCCCTAAGCCAGGGACGCTTGTTTACTTTCGCATGCCGAGACACGGAGATCCTTCCTTCCCTCCGTCCCCTCATGCATGGGCTTTGGCCATTTTATTGACTTTATACCCCACCCCACACAGCCCACAACCAACTCCCGACCCGACACGAGTTGCCTACATGCATTTTATAGTGATAAAAAAAAAAGAAAAAAATGAAAATTGTACTAAAGGGATTTTCCTCTCGGGCCGCTTATCTCGCCTGTCTCTCGCTGCATTCTGTCTCTCTATTCTGTCTATTTCATTGCTGTTGGCCAAATGTTGGAAAAATGTTGCATGCTATTTCGATTCTAGTTGTTGTTGCTATAGTTGTTGTTGCTGTCACACACTTGAAAGTGAAATCAAGCTGAAAAATGCATTTGCCGTCGCGTCTGCAATTTTCGTTACAATTTACTTACCAGAAATAAAACTGATCTCCGATAACATAATCCATTTGACAGCGAAATACAAATTGATTTTCAGATATTTGCCAACACGATGATGCAGCTTAATGGTCACATCTCGAGCGTGATCCATTATAGTATCGGGCATATATGAGAATTGCACGGGCTCGCCGGAAAAATAGCGACCTCCAATGCTAAAAAACACTTTTGCATGTACGAAAACCTAAAAAGGGGAAAGAAGATTGAACAGTATTAGATGAGTCTATATATATTGAAAGGATTGGTTCCAAAGCGAAAATTCTAAGAGGATTTAACTATTATTCGCAGGTACTGATAATAAGTGTTACTAATCAAAAATGTCAGCTTAAAAATCATTTATTAATAAAAATTTAAAAAAATATAAAAATATAAAGAAAATAAAATATATAATTTAAAAAAAATATAAGATTTAGTTTTTAATGACTTTTAATAAATTTATCAGCAATAATAAGTCTAATTTATTTTTAATGAATCAGTCTTTAAATTTATTTGTGAATATATATGTATGTATATTTAGATGGAATATGTTCATAAATCATATTGGATTTACACTCACCTGTACATCCTTAGTGTACATGTTGTTTGTATGCAAAACAATGGCACTGAAATTGCGAACCGTATCAAATTCAAAAACAATTTCCACGGGCTTGCCCAACAGACCGGGCGTATCATTTCTCCAGCCAATCCATTCGTAGCCTGGAATAAAAAACCATTCATATGAAATGAAATCAAATGAAATGAAATGTGGCGCTATTTGGTAGAAGTTTCGCCGAGAAGGGAAAAACTCAAACACACAAAAACAAAAAAAAGAAGAAGGAAATCAATAGGCCAACCCGGCCGCACATATGCTCCAGAGTGGCATGTAAAGCTATTTAAGCCCCCAAGTCAATGGCACTTTGGGGTGAATTTTCATAGCCCAAAACAAACAAATGCCCACGAACTGGCAGAGGGAGGAATAGAGAACGAATAAAGGGGGGAAGGGAGAAAGTGGAAGGAGGCGTACGACTGCTCATAACTAGAAATTATGGCCAAAGCGACATTTAAGCCATTTCTTTCCACTGTTTTGTTTGCATGGCCCTAATTTGCTTTGTAGAAGGTAGTCAGAGGGAAAAATGAAGTAGTTGGAGGCAAAAAAGAGTCCACAGGAAGCATTTAAGCCGGTCTGCACAAGTCTTGTTAACTATGCTTGATATAAATGTGCTCTAACCAGAAATTATACAATTTCCAGTTGGGCAAGTTAAGATATTGCCACTAGGGGGCAGACTTGAAATCAATAGCCTGGGCGGGAGAGTAGGGATATTTCCCTGAAAAATCGATTGCTTCTGCTTACAATGCAAATAAGCCAAATGCCAGGAACGTAATAAACATAAAGGAGATGGCCATTCAATTGTCATAGAGAGACTGAGAAACTGAAAGAGAGAGAGAAAAGGGAAACTTTGCTGCAATGCGATTGCTTTTTATGTGTCTGTCTCGACAAAGACGACGACGACGACGACTGCATGTCTAATTGTCTAAGGGAACTTTTCTACTTAAATTCGCACAGCGCAAACTTTTCAATAATTTCGATTATTGGCCATTTGCCAAAAGCGAGCAATAACTAGAAAAACATATAAAAAAAAAGGCAAACAGAATACTGGAAAAGCAGGGAAAAATAAGCGAAAACTTGCGAGCTTCGCCGTTTGCCAGTTTTCCGAACTTTTCGCTGCCCGGCGGGTCGGAAATGAATGCCAGTGTTGCCATAAATTATCAAATATGCATAATGTTTACATTTTTACAGCGCATAGTTTGCCGGGTGGTGCTGTAAGTGTGTGGTGCGGCGAGTGGTGCTGTGTGGTGCAACTGTCGAGCTGGGCTTTTGTATCCGGCCAAGTTTACTGCGACGCCAGCAAATAGTCCCAAGTTATTATTTATTTTGTTTATTGTGCTGTGAGGCAAATTATTTGCAAGCCAAAAGTTTTGCCTGACTCTGCCACGCCCCCGACTCTTCCCTTGCCCCGCCCCCCGCCCCCGTCGCTCGGTATAACTCAATGTTCAATGAAGTTAGCCCTCAGTTGGACCTCGCCTTATGCTTTTGCTGCTGTCGGTGAACTTTTGTAATTACAGAGTGACCAGAAAAAACGGAGACAAACTTTAATATGTCCGTAAGCAAAAGTATGTTACCGGATTTAATTAAATGTTATTTTATCGTATTCTCTATTCTTTTTTGTACTAGTCACAACATTTTGTATCCATTGCTGTTAAATTTTCCTGTGGTTTCAGAATGTCAAGTAAACGTTGTGCAATTTTAGAGCTGTTTCATCAAGAAAACGGCAAATGTGAATTTGTTCGTTTGCTCGAGGTGCCTAGGTAGACTGTGTCCAAGGCCACCCGCCACTTTAATGAGATTGACCATGAAGGCTATCGTCCGGGAAGAGGAAAAAAAGCACCGTCAATACTTCTGCCAATCGTCAAATCATTCGAAAGCGGGTGATGCGAAATCCGAGGGTCTCCATGAGGAAAATTGCCCGTGAGACCGGAATGAAACGTGATTCTGTTTGGTAAATGGCGAAGAAGCACCTTGGACTCAAGCCGTACAAGCTCAAAAAATTTCAGATCCTCACGGATGAAAACAAGCGCGTGCGACTGCAAAGATGCCACCAACTCAAGCGTCGGGCCGCAGGTCAGCGATAGGAGCGCGTCCTTCTCACGGATGAGAAGCTGGTAACCGTCGAGCAGGCTCACAACCACTAAACTGCAGGATCTGGTCCGCCGAACCTTCGGGTACGTCGGCCATTGTCAAACATCGCCAAAATCTGAAGTCCGTTATGGTCTGGGGCGGCATTTGCGCCAGCGGCAAGAAACCCCTGGTTTTCGTGGATCAAGGGGTTAAAAGAAACCAAGAAGTGTACCGCCACGACATTCTCGACGCCGTGGTAATTCCTTGGGCCCAACTGCACTTCGGCGATGCGGACTGGACTTTTCAACAGGACTCTGGCCGGCTCACAAGGCGAAAATGACGCAAGACTGGTGCAAAACCCATTTTCCGGACTTCATCTCGTCTGCTGAATGGCCACCCTACTCGCCGGATCTCAACCCGATGGACTACAGCGTGTGGTCGATATTGGAGGCCAGGACCTGTGCTAAGTCTCACAAAAGTTTGTAGGCGCTGATACAATCGCTGCTCTTGGAATGGAACCGACTGTCTCCCGAGGACCTGCGGCCCATGGCCTACAATTTTAAATCACGTTTGGACCTGTGCATGGCAGCTGGAGGAGACCATTTCGAAACCGGCTGAGAATCTTACTACTAGTGATCCACTTTATCGTTACTAATTGTTGCTTTGCTAAATTTCTCTCGTTTAGTAAAATTATAGTTAAAAATGTTTGTCTCCGTTATTTCTGGTCACCCTGTATTTGATGTTAATCAGTTTTTTCTATTGCAATAAATCTTTACGGGATTTCACCAGCTAACACTTTTCTGGGTGTTCTGCATTTTCTCTGGCTGAAGCTGAACATGGCGAAAGTTTCGCTGTTTTGTTTATTCACATACACCCAGAAAAGGCTAAACTTTAAGAGAGTGCTCTCTAATGAGAGAGGAAGTCAACTGAGAAATATTTATATTTAATATTTGCTTATGTTTTTGGGTGTCTAATGGGAAAAGTTTAGTTTGGCAGTCTATTAGATATCCAACAAGATATAAGAGATTTTTTCTAAGGAACTGAAATTTTAAATAATTATTCTTTTTGATATCTGACTGAATTGAAAGATAGTTTGACCTATTGACTTAGGATGTGACATTTTAAGAGTTTATATATGCATAAATATCAATAAATACAACGAAGGTAGTAATTTGTGAAATATAAATATTTAAAGCAGGGACTGTAATTATTATAATTTGTAAAATATGCGTTATTAAATTAAAGTTATTTGTTAATATTTATCAAAAATATATCTTATTTTTTGATCTAAATAAAAAAATTATAAAATAATAACTACACTTCAGTTTTTATAATTTGAAAATCATATTTTTCTCCTATTTATATTATACTCGTATATATTTTAATACAAATTTAAAAATAACTTTTTTACTATGTTTTTTAAATAAAAATTGAAAATAAAAGTTTATCCGGTTTTTCATAACTCTTTTTTTTGATCCCTGATTTAAACTGATATCAAACATATTCACCGATTTCAGATATTTAGATGTATAGATATATGTTTTTTATATTATATATCAAAATTGTTGCACTTACCTTTGCCAAAGCCATGGATGTCGGTGCGGAAGTTGTCCTTGCCCTTCTGGCCATCCACCAATTGGCCCAGTCCGTCCACATAGCGGTCGCCCTGCTCGTTGCCATCGTATGTCTTGTCCGACAGATCCACCTCCATTCCCCGCTGCACCCCTTTTGGTATGCTATACGAAACGATGCCCTCTGCAATGAGAACAATGAAAACATTGAATATACAAATTTAAAATAGAGTTCTAAAATTCGAGGAAAACAACAACGAGACTCGAGTAACATGAGACAACTACACACACACACACACACGCACACACATACATATTCATCACTTCCTTTTCTTTGGTCTCGTTTCATTCCACGTCATGTCACGTTTCGTGTCACGTGACACGTGACGCAGACAAACGAGTGACAAAGCGAGTCTCGAATTTGTTTTAGGTTTTTAAACTGCGGTAAATTTAAAGTTTTTCAACCCCACCCCCACCCTCTTTGTACTAAGTCGGCCACAAGTAGGGGAAGGGCATCTGGAATCCGGATATTGAGTTACTTGAAACATAATTTCGTTTTGCGGCCACTTTTGTCCTTTGTCTGCCATTTGGTTTCTGTGGTTATTTTTAGCAAAGTGCCAGCCAAAGTTGGGGGAGTTTTGGGGTTTTCCCCGGGAGCTGCTTTAGTTAGTTTTTCAATGTCAAAGTCACAGTCACAGTCACAGTGGTGAAACCACTACTGAGTCATGCTTTTGCGGTTGGGCTTACAAAGTGTTTTGATGTTCCAAATAAAAGTTTGGCTGTATTCAAGTTGAAGGACTGTTAGAGTTACAGACTGATATCGTTTTCCCTTTGCTGGGGCAAAGCTAACAAACAAACACCTGACACTAATTACCAAAACTAAGTGCGTCCACCTATAAAACAATTACATTTAGATCGAAAAACAACAACGACGGTTGGGCTGTCAGGGTTGCCAGGATACTCGAAATAATTACATACTAAGCTCAAACAAGCAGTTGTCGTTGTAGGGAGAGGGAAACTAATTTACTGGTATTTCTATTTACACAATTCGGGCACGTGGTAAACACGATATGGACATGGATACGACGCAGGACAAACAGTCAAAGGAATTTTCCAATAATTACCAAAAATCACATAATTACACATAATTAAGGTACAAGCCACGCATTTGTGATGTACTATTGGGCATAGATAATTAGCAGCTGGATCATACATGCAAATGTGAGTGGGCACTATTACATATGACTGACTCAATCAGTCAATCAATGGGTATAATAAAAATAACAATATTATTCTTTAATCAATCTATGCTAAATTCCTACAAAGAGAATGAGAGAAATGATTGCAAGTAAGAAACTTACTAATTATTATTTAATTTATTTATAATGTGAACAAAGTCTGTCTAAAAACGTAGCACTTAATTACTGGAATTAGGACAAAGCCCTTGTCTCGGACACTTAAATACAAAAAAAAAAGAGCATCAGGGCCCGAGATAAGCTTTCATTGTGCGACCACACGATATACGGCAATACATATACGCAGGAATAAATGGAATATGGGATATTTAATTAACTGCAAAGACACTTTACAATTGCGTTGCGACATCTTTCACGCAATGTTCCCCCCCTTTTTGGCGGTAATGGATTCAAGGGAGTTAAAGGGGGAGGGAGAACGAAGGGCGACTTCCACTTAAGTCTTGTTATTCGCGTGCTCACATGCGATTTTTATTTGCGTGTCGAGAGAAAAAGACACAAAATGGAAACTGCCAAAAAAATAAAAGAAAAAACGAAAAAAGAGCATAACACAGTCCTCGCAATGCGTGCAGTTGACTCAAAAAAGAAAGAAAAAATAAACCCAAGAAGGAAACAAGCTCATATTGTATACACATGTGGATATGTATTTTATATAAGGCCAAGACAGAATCGGGCAGTGAGCAACTACAATATATAAAATGTAATTTGCTTCCTTTTTTCGGTCTCCTCGTCACGCGACCGTTGACAGAGCAGAGACGAAGTGGAAAAGGATGACGAAGGACGAGGAGACGCCAACGAAGTCTGCAAACTTTGCTGATGAGTCAAATTGAGCAGCAGTTGAATGAATAAATAGATACTTGGATGGATGGCATAACAACTTTAGGGTAAACTACATAGTTAGTTCTGAGTTATTACGTTTCAAAAAAAAAGAAGAAATTTGGGGGGTGAATACAGAGAAAAGAGATATTAAAATCAAGGGAAAGAGGATTTTAGAAATCAAATAGTAAGACTTTGCAAATGGAGCTAAAAGGCAGGAGATTGAATAAAAGACCAAACATAAGAAATTGAAGTTCAGTAAGAATCGCACAGATGAATTTAAAAAACAGACAGATTGCATTTGGAATTTAGTTAGCACTTACTTATTCTACAAATTATATGATTACAGGAGTGGCAAGTGTTAATATGGACAATATCTGATGGAAATCAGCAAAATGTGGGCGTTCAAAATTAAGGTGACCATGAATACAATGAACCGGTTAAAACGTAGATAGTATTGAGATTATCGATTGATGTAACCACACAATGCTTTTTTATTATGGTAAGTTGCCATTGGTAGCATGTAATTTGATTTAAGCCTCAGTTTAAATGCTGCTAATACTCGTTGTTAAATTACACCTACTGAAAAATAACGAAAACTTTCAATTTCCCATGGTTGAGTTAAACCCAAACACTCGTAAATTATTCACATTGCTGTGCAGCGCGCAGTCATAAATCCCGAGCTTAACGCTAATCAGTTGTTCCATTTGTAAAATGCACTTTAGCATATGCATAAAGTCGGATCGGGTTGGGTCTAAATCCGAATCAGATGTCGATACTCAAACCATAAAGGGCTGAGCTGTTGTTAAATCGAAACAAATTTGTGAAATCAGAGTGTGTCACTTGCCTCAAGATAATCTGCAGCCATGACGTGACCAGATCCCCTCCGAAGTCCCCCCGCTCCCTATCGATTAAGCCCTATTTGTTTATGATTTTGACGGCGCTTCCAGAGCCAAAACGACTTGGTAAACTGAACTGGGTGCGGTCTCTGTCCACGTAGGTGTGTCCATTGATTTGCATTTAAATGCGGAGAGTCGGGGGGATTATAGGGTCTCTGGTCTCTGGTCTATGGCCTTTGACCAGCGACAGAATTTATGGCCACAATTTATAAACAATTATGATTTCGTTCTAAATTTCTGGCTGATTCGATGGCACATCAATGTGATTAATGTGAATGACTTGAAAACCTTATTGATTTCTTTCTTCTAAGCGCCGTTTGTCGGTCTGTCTGTCTGTCTGGCACTTGTCTAGACCCCAGACCCATTCCATCTTATCTCCATTTAATTTGCATATGAAATGCGCTGTGTACATCTAAATGCCCTCTGGCAAATCAAATGACATGGCCCCAAGCCCCATTGGGTCGGGGGGTTGGTCTCTCAGTTGGTCAGTTTGCATGTCTAGGCCGCCAACTACCCCTAACATAGTTTTGACCTCCTCTATCGCACAAATGGCGCCAGTTATCAGAACCCAACCACACATTGCGTTAATTTACGGAATAATTTCCACTTCCGCGCCTCCTTCGCCTCCCAGTGGAACCCAAAACCCCCAAATGGGGATCTGAGTGTCTGGAAATGGAAATGGGATTGGGCTGGATTCGGACTTGGGTTTGGGGTTTGGGGTCTGGTCAAACAAATTGTCATTAGGCGTGCTTCATTCGCGTTGTTGTTATCGCTTCTACCTGTAAATTATAGAAAAATTTGTTTGGCCAGACTAGTTGTAGTTGTTGTACTTGCTGTTGTTGTTGTTGTTGTTGTTACTTGACAATTGCGTGCAAACAACGACGTCTGTCAGACGTCGCGACGCGGAGGTTGTTTGCCAGTTTTCGCTTGTCGTCTGCATAGTTTCTCAGCCCGTCTGGATTTCGATTTGGTTCCAGATTCTGGTCTGGGCTACCATATGTCTGCACGCGATATACTATATGTATACAGTTTTTCAAGTACATTTCGCATGTTGCAACAACAGGAACAACTCAAACGTTGCGTGGCAATGTGCAAATGTTAAGTCGAATGGAAAGAAGTAGAATCAGAAGTAGCAGAAGAAGGTCTCTAAACATAGGCGCAGTCGTTGTTGCCCTGAGTTGCCATGATTGGATTATGCGGTTTTACTAATACGCTGCCCATAACGTCATGTTTTCAGTTGAACAACTGTGACAGGGTTGCATGCATAGCAAATTGCATCACGAGATTGTAAAGCCAAGTGGCTCAACTTACAAAAAGTTATCGAATAATACTTGGAATTCACTTTGTGGGTGAAAAGGTGAAGTAACTGCTTCATTTATCATCAATTTAGGCATAATGAATTAGAAAATAACGTTTTAATATTTGGAGTGAGTGAAGAGAATCTTGAGCAACTTCTGAACGTATAATATTAACCATACCTGTTAAATAACAACTACAACAACATCAACAGCGAGTCTTTTGTGCGATTTCAGGGCGGAATAGGCAGAAAAATAGTTGGGAGCAGTTGCTGCTCCCGGAGCCACTGCGTGCCCATCGCTGCTTTAGATAAATTGAAATTGGTGGTTCACTTTACAAACTCATATTAGGAAGATTAGGGAAAGATTGCGCACTAATAAAGAAGTGAAAGAGATATCGAAAAATACCAAAATGGTTCAAAAAGAAATGATTATGTTTCATGTAACTTTATACACACTAAGTATAGTTAAGAAGTTATCTCTAGATTTTGAAACTTAAAAAATAGATAGAGTACTAAACGATATTAAGAGATTCTCGTTATTCGTGATGCGACTTTAAAGATATGATCTATAAAACAATAAACATAAAAAACTGATTAGGGAGAGTGCAGATAGAATTTAAATGGAGATTCTCAAATATCACTCTCCTCCTTTAATGTTGCCATTTGGATATGATATCCAGATCTTTTAGCTTTTCCTACTCATTGCTAAGCAGCTAAACTACTTTAGTTATTAGCCAGAGTCTTAGAGCATTCCCCGGCCATATAAGCTAACTATTCGCATACTTAGTTGCATTGGAATGCCGCATCTTCAGTTGCCTCAGTTTCTTCGGTCTCCCCAGTCCCTGGGGCTTGTGGCACTTCAGGGCAGTCTGTCCACTAACTGCACACTTAAGCCGCTTTGGCTTGTCTAATAGATACACCGAGTTCCAGCCCAGACTTGGACCCAGGGCACTCCTTGTGCCTCTCGAGTCGATGATAAATTAACGCTGACACTAAAACTCTGTTAGCCTTTCCGCGCTATCATTGCTCATGTCGAGTTTTTATCGCACTCGTTTAAATTCGCCCCTGGACAGACTGAGATTATGTTGGCTAGAGAATGGGGAATGATGAGCACTTACCTTCCCAGGGGCAGCCGACGATCTCGGCGCGCAGGCAGATGGTGCGATCGTACTGACCATACGGATATATGCGGATCTTGGAGGCAAATATGATCGGTTGCAGTGCGTTCTCCACCTCGCTGTAAGTGTTGATGTTGCCGGGCAGAATCTGAAAAGTGCATCAAGTGTTGCAGCAACAGAGAAATCTGCAATTAACTGAAGTCGCCTCTTACCTCCTTGCCCTGCGTGTTCTTCCAGCGCTGCCATTTGTCAAAGCCCGGCCGCCAGTACTCGAGGACATAGGCCTCGGTGTACTCCTGACCCTGACCTTTGCCAAAGCGACCCTGCGTCCGTATGGCGGTGATCACGTGCGTCTGCAGCAGATCCACCTGCAGGTACTCCTTGAGCGCGTTCGAGACCATGTGCTTGGGGCACCAGGCACCGCCATTATTATCGGTTTTCAGTCTGCAAGGAGAGACAACTTTATTAATTAGAGTCGCAAACGGTAGCTGCGAGCAGATGCGCCAGAAATTTTTATAAATTAATTGACATTAAGCATTCGGCACCACACGACGTCGAAGTCGAAGTCGTTGTTGGAGTTGAAGTCGAAGTCGAAGTCAGTTTCTGCCTCAGGTGGATGTCGTCGGCATCAGCTACAGGCTTAGCCACCGTCAAAGCCACCGACATTTGTGGTCCAAAGGGGGGGGAGCTATAACTTGGAGCCTGTTCAGCCGACTCTCTGTCTGTATGTCCGTCTCTCTGTCTGTCTGGCAGCTCGTCTCGTTTGTTAAGCTGTTGCGGTTTTAGACGCAGCAGGATGTTGTCTATGTAATTAAGGATTAATTTAAGTTAGACACACAGACACACACAGGCAGGATGTGCATGTGTGTGTGTGTGTGTGTGTGTCCTCCCCCTCCAGCTGCCTTAATCAATTCCTAGTTGGCAAGGCCTCTTCCTCTCCTACTCCTACTACGCCTGGTATTGATATGTTAACCACTACAAATACGTTTTTCGGTTTATATTTCAATTAAGTTTTACATGCTTGATTGCATTTTGGGGCCTTAATGTTTGCCCATTATTCATCGGCTGTGACTAGGCCTAGACCCATTCCATTCCTGGCCATGGCCTGGACTTCACTCCATTTGGCCAGTTGTCGTTTTCGTTGCTGCTTCGTTGCAAATTGCTTCATTTTGTTGCCTGTCTCTGTCTCTGTCCCTCTTTCTGCCTCTGCCTCTTCTCTCTCTTTCTGCTGTTGCCTGGGCCGTGACAGCAGGTTATTGAATTTGATTGCAATATTTATTTAGTGGCCGACATGCGTTTAATGCATTTTTGCAATTTGTTATTGCGTTTTATGTTCATAGCGTGTGCACTGAGCAATTTGTAATCAGCTATTTTTTCTGCCTGAATTGAGAGACTTTTTAATATTTTGTGTGGTTAATGAGAGTCCCTACATGTAATTAAGATGATAGATAGGCTACAAGTCAATTTAGTACATTAAAATGCACACTAATTAAAAAAAATAAAGATGAGTTTCAGGTAAGAAAATATATGAAAAGTATTTGGTGTAGTTTAGTACATTTAGACCACTTTTAGCACAGCTAAATTAAGACGTGGAAAAGTATTAACAATGTTTTGATGCTGTTTTTATGACTTCAATTCATAATAATTAGAATATTTTAATTTAGCACATTGAGTACATTTTTAGTACAGAATAATTTAAACATCCTGAAATGTTGAGCTGTTTTTAGAAGGTTTTTACGTTATTTATAGGAAAATATATCTTGAAGGGCTGATTAACTTAAATTAATATATTGAATTTTTTAATTTATTCGAGGCTTCTATTAAAATGTATTCCTTGGCTATGATGTTAAGAAGCCAGCAAATCACAATAATCAGCCTACATAAATTTTACACTCTAAGTACTATTTAAATCTGTGTCAAATATATTTTGAGATATATTTTAAAATTAGTCATTATATTCTTTACATTTTACATCAAAATATTTTATAGTTAATTGGGCTGTAAACTACAAGAAAATTTATTTAGAGCTCGTGATTAACTCAAATGACTTCAAATTCATATTAATACACTTTAAATTGCTTTTACTGCTTAAGTTGATTTTAGCACACCTTTTTTACTATTCTGGCCGCAAGCTATGTGGTCCAGTGGGTAAACAGCCACTTTACAGCGAATGTAATAATCATTACCAGCTGCAATTACACTCAAGTGCATAGATCAAAGTTGCTTTATTAAAATACTAAAATACTAAGAGATACGCGTGGGAGAGAGGGCGAAAAATAAAGAGAGATAGACAGTTCCCACAAACTGGCAAAAAGGTCAATTTAATCATCATAAAATTGCTTAGATTTTTTCCTTTCGTTCCTTTTCCCTCGTAGTTCCATCTTTTCTTTTGCCTTGTTTCTTGTGTCTTGCATCTTGGCGTGGTCTTAGTTTCTGGGCAGTAGCCCAGTTGAAAGTGCTCCAAAAGCAAATAACCCAAAGGCAAGGCATGGAAGGCAACAGAGCAGAGAGAACAGTGAACAGTGAACAGTGAAAAATCAGAGAGAAAAACGTATAAACATCATTTAAAATGCTAATATCCGCAGTTATGTGCATTTCAACTTGACTTTAATTATTGTTATTGCCAAAGTTAACAATCTGCGCCATCGTCGGCTGCTCATTTCAGCCCCAACTGATGGACTGACTAACTGGCTAACTGACTACGCTGCCGGGCACTGGATTCCGACTCCGACTGGGACTGGCTTTGGTTTCTAATCAAGCGCCGCCTTCTGCATTTTTTCCCTCTTTCCTTGTATTCTTTTTTTTTTCGCTGTTTTTAATATGTAAGAGGTTGTAAATTTAATGGCCTGACGGCCGTTGGGATGCTGGGCAAGGTAATGAAAATCAAACAGCGCCAACTGTCATTAAACTAATCTTTGTAATTCAATAGCTGCAGACATCAACTTCTACTTCAACTTCCACGTCAAAGTCAACGCATCCTGATGGGGTCCCCAGTCCAGGGCCAAGACGAATCCCTCGGGCGAGTCGGAGTCTAAGTCTGGATTGGTAAGCAAATGCGCGTGATTTGTTTTAAGTGCATGTTTTGTGTAATGAATTACTTAAAGTTCGCTGCGAGTTTTTGGGACTAGTTAGCTGCCTGGTTAGCTATGTTAAGTGCACGGCAGCCACAAATTATAATGCTGCCTGCACTTTTGAACTTTGCTGCTTGCCAAATTGCATTGCGCTTGATTGGGCTTGCTGGCTGGCTGGGAGTTAAGGGCCAAGGACCGAAACAAAAAAAGAGAGGGACAAAAGAAAGTTCCATCAAGTTTTTGAAGAGTTGCTCTCTGCGTGTGGCAGTCAGTGGGTTAAGTCAACTTCAAGTTGCAGAAGGTGAAAGGCTCGAGGCTCAGTCGGATTACAGTTTAACGACTACAGCAATTGGGATCGACAGTAGTCGAAAATTAAAGTTAGCATCCAACTAGTACTTAAAGTACTTTCAAAGTTTTTAAACGTCAAGGAGATATATTTAAATATCTATAAAATATTCGCATTTAAAACTTTCCTTTCTCTTTCTTTTAAATCAAGTCCAAATGCATTTTTTTACATGTACTAAAAGTGTACTAAACAATTTTGGTCTATTATATGATCAACTAAACTTAGCTCAAAGCTTTAATTTACACGAAGCACACACTAAAGTTGCCATAAAATTGACTTAGACATGTACTAAAGCTGAACTAATGTGTACTAAACTGATGCGAACATAATATATAATTGAATATTCAAAAATATCCGTATTTAAGACTTTCCATTCTCTTTTCTATTAATCAATTTCGCACGAAATTTCATATATGTACTAAAAATGTACTAAACAGTCTTGGTCAGTCATACGATTAACTCTACTTAAGACAAAGCTTTCATTTACACGAAACACACACTAAAGTTGCCATAAAACTGACTTAGACATGTACTAAAGCTGAACTAATGTGTACTAAACTGATACGAACTTAATAAATACATGTTGACCGCTAATCCATTTCATTTGCCATTAAGTTTTCAGTCACTTAGCAACTCTCTCGCACAGTAATCGCAAATCACCACATCGCCTGTCAATCGAAAGCACTTTGCGTTCAACCGACAGTGAGCACAAGGAGTACTCGTACTCGTACCAGCAGAAACCGACCGACTGACAGACAGACGGACGGACAGACACGACCTCTCAGGTGAGTCAGTCAAAGCGGGCCAACAGTTAAGAGCCCGCAGTCAAAGAAACACATCAAATGCCCAAACCCAAGTCCAATTCCGAATGGAGTACCCCCAGTCTTTCAGTCTCTTAGTCTTTGTCTTTAGCTTAGCTCTTTAATACAACAACAAATTCCGGTTAATCTGAGGAGAAAAAAAAGTATATATAAATGTTTTGTTTTGTTTATCTCAACGTGCTCATCACGCATCGTTTTGTGGTTTTACTTTAGTGCCGCCATAAAGGGTTAATGTTAATGATGCCTTTGTGGTCGCCCTCTCTTTCGCTCTTTTGCACTGTGTCTCTTTCTGTCTTTGGTGGAGCTGCTGCTGCTGGCAGTTAGCCCTGCACTTGAGTGTTTTTTAAGTGCATGTCTATAAACGCAGACAGACAGCGAATTATTACAGAAAGCGAGAAGAACGAATCTGTGCCTGAATCGAGTCGATGTTTGCATTGATTTTGCCGTAACTCACGTGGTAATTGACATGTTTATGGTTCAAATGAGTGCTTTACTTTATGTGTGGCTCGGCAATGGGGCATTTAGTTGATCTCCGATATCCTATACTAATTATACATACTGCAATAGACTGCGCCCGATGGTGTCATCGATCATTCGCAATGTTCCACGGGGCAATTGCAAAACTTCCGCCCCAATCTTTTGACCCGCATTGTCTCACACTTTTCCCTTCCCCTCCCCTCCACACCACATAAAACTTTAATTCAAACGAAAAATGCGTCAATAAAAAGGTAAACAAAATAAAATTCAACTCACAACGCAACTAAACTAAACTAAATGAAACTAAACTTGTCTAGCCAGCTGCATTCACAGTTGCCCTTTGGTTGAACCGCCTCGTGAACCGGTTTTGCGGTTCTCTGCCTCAGTTGCTGGCTCTCTGCATCGAAATTGCATTTAATTAGTGTGGAAAAAAGGGCTGCCGACTTCAGATACCGCCATGTCAGAGCCATTAAACGGTTGCCTGGGCGAACCTCTTGCATATTCATGAACAAATTCAGATTCAGATTCGGATTTGGATTCAGATTTCCCTAAGACTGTACGGTACGAGTATCTTTGAAAGGGCACCAAAAGTCTACTTTAAGCGCTTCTCAACACTGATATGCAAAAAGCACTTATCTCTGCTCCATTCCACCGAACAGAGTTTTCTTTTGGTATTTTGATGGGGCAACTGTTTGTGTCATAACATAAACTTGTTCCTTCTCGTTTTGTTTGTTTGTTTGTTGTTTGTATTTCTTCTGCAATCGGTGGCCAAGATTTCGATTTTATAGACTGCCTCTTATCGCTCTAATGAAGTTGTCTATAAAATTAGCAATTAAACGAACACGCAGCGGCTTTAATGATAAGCCACAGAGCGGGGGGCAACTAGGGGTTAAGTGGTTGGCTACGAGATTAAGTTGCGACCTCAACCAAAACAGGCAGTTAAAGCTCCTGATAAGACCGACTTCAAAGTTGCCTCTTGAACTGTATTTCCTCCCGTTCGGAAATGCAGAAATTCGATATAGATGTTTTTATTTTGCTTGCAATTATAATTATAGAAATATAACTAAGTTTTCTATACTTTTAAGTATGCATTTAAATTACTGCTTATCATTTAGTATATTGTTAAGAATTTTCAGAACTTCAGATCTTTCTTTGTGTTTATTTTATTTATAACATGATAAGATTAGGCATATTTTTCTGTGAAAACCGGTTTCCAAAATTGTCTTGTAAAATAAAATGTATTCTAAGTAAATCTTTTATAACTGGATTAAAGAAAGAGTTGAGCTCTTTTTAAATTTAAATGTTTAGTCTTTTCAATAGATATTGCATTTTAAGGCAATATTATTTTGCTTTGCTGTTGACTCTGTCAACTCACCTTGCATGTTGTGGCCCAACAAATCCCGTGTCATGGGCTGAGCTAGCTGTGATTTGAGCATCTGTAATTGCGCCCGATTCCATGCCCAACGGCACATTGCACGTAGCTGTAAATAGAAGAGAATCAAAAGATAAATAGATACACAAATATATAGAAAATAGAGAGGCACAAAATGAATTCAGATTTCAGAAAAATTAAAAAGGCCAAAGCGTTAATTAATGATGGATGCTCGTTTGCAGCGCCCAAAGATGAGTCAATGTAAATTTAGAATCCATTTCCCGACTGCCACTTTGCCAGTGCAACGCCCATCAAATCTATCAAAATAAGTCAAGCGTCAGTTTGACTTTTTTTTGACATTTGAAATGTGGGCAGTAAACCCAAAGGGGAGGCAGAAAAGAGCGAAGATGACACGCCCAGTTTTTGTAGGTAGGCCTATCACTTTCCCAGGCATCTGTGACTATTTGCACTCGTATCTGCGACTTAAATAAGCCAAACACTTAATCATTGCCAAAGTCAAACCAAGCCGGGCAGAACGTCAACTACTTTACTTAATTTATTGCCAGCCGATTGCATTTTCAGATGGAGTACAACTTCTCCCTGGGCACACACACTTTGATATGAGTTGAAGTTGGAGCCCCCGCCTAGACTGTCTGTCTGACTGTCTGTCTCTCAGTCTGTCTGACTGCCTGCTGACATTTTCGCCAGAATCAACACTGATTTGACATGACTTTTGTTGCGCACAGGCACAGCATGGACCAGCTTCCAGTTGCCAGTTGCCAGTTGCCAGATCAAACAGAGGTGCAGTGTGGTGCAGTGGTGCAGTGGTGCCCTAGGTGCGTGCATTCGTTTAGAAGTTTATAAATAAAGAGACACACACACTGCATGCAGTACAGCAAGAGAACCTGGACGAAGCTCTTTGCATTCGCACTTGATTGGATTTGATAGCTGGCAATGCTAATGTGAACTGAAGTTCTTCTCCACTCGGACTGAATCCGACTCAATCTGAGGTTGGGTCTGGGCCACGATCAGGGTCAGAAGCTGTTGGCATCGTCTGACTTTGGCTTGCATATTGCGAGTGCATTCATTTGGAAAATTGTTGCATGTTTTCCTAACTCAACTCACTCGATGTGTCTAGAACAACAACAGCAACAACAACAAGTGAGGCACTTCCTCTGCTTATTTGCTTATGTGTGTTGCAAATATTGCAGTCAGTTTCTGTATTGACTGCGAGTTGTTGTTCAACATGTTTATAAATTCGTATTTATGTATTTGGCTTGCTTGATTAACTATAAATATTATGGCTTAGATTTGATTTGTGGCAGACAAAGGAATACACAGACCTCGAGAGCAACATCATGAGAATGCAATTTGACAGCCTGTAAGTTGCAGAAAACTTTGTGGTTGAGTCTGCGAAAATTGTGTAAATACGAAAGTTAGAAAAACTGGCAAAACTTTGCCATGAAAACTGTAATTTTTCAGATTGCCAACAACAGTTTTTCCCAGTTTTTCCCCCACTCGGTCAGTTTGGCAAGTACAAAACGCATTTCCAACTATGCAAATCAATTTGATTAAATATGAAATTAAATTTCTGCCATCTTTTGAAATACAAAATAAATTGCATTAAATATATATTTCATTTATTTTCTATTAAATAAAATATATGTATGTACTCTTTTTTTTCTGATGCAAGTTTAAAGTAAGCCGTTCAACTTTTTAGCCCATTTTCAGATACTACAAGAAAATCAATATCAACTTGTTTGTTGGTTCTTTATTTTCTATGCTTATATTTATGTGTTGTATAATATATTCATTTATAAATACGTTTTTCTGTGTGCTATTTCCCCACTTCAATCCCCCGGTGTTGTCGGGTTTTTGTTTCTTTTGAAAGTCTTCGCAATGCGGCTTCGGCTTTGTGCCGTCCATCAGGGCAGCCTTCGGAGTGTCCCCAACGGTCTGTCCTCAAATCAACATAGAAATTTATGAGCCGCTGACATGCCAGGGCCATTGAATGCGGCCATAATCCTAAGCCAAAGCTACTTCAGTATGGCTTCATTAAAGCCACGTTCCAGCTCCAAAACGACTACTGTCTATGGAAAATTTCTGCACAATAGTTTAGAGGCAGCATAAAAACGTCCATATGCCAATTAATGAGCTGGACCAGAGGAGCCACTGAGCCACTGAGCCACCCATGTCCACTATGCGTTGTCAGAGCTGCAGCGACTTGGACATGACTGTGGAGGACGCCCCGTGGAGTCTGGCAGAGAAGCCACCAACTGTGACGACTGTCGCAGCCCACTGAATGATGGGACACATAAAAATATGCTTTCAATGTCAATTAAAATAAATTTTCCTCACTGAAGATGCCTCAAGTCGATATGCCACTTGAATCAAATGAAAAAAATAAACATGTTGCACGACTCTCTTCTTCCTCTCTCTCTCTCTCTCTCTCTGTCTCTTTTTTTCATCTTAAGATGGATTTCGACTCTAATGATGGAACCCAGGCAAATTGATGAATGTGCGCACCTTTTGACTTGCCGGCCAAGAGTTCATTTATTTTATTTGTGAGACAAACGTGGAACCAAACTGACTACACTGAGAGAATTAAAGCTCTAGGAAATTGTAGACTAAATTTAATGGAATGTTTTTGTTGACACCATTGCGATCTTAAACTAATTTGAGGGATATTATATTTCGAAATATCCGCACAAAAAGTCACTGTTTCTAAAGCGTTAGAGTTTTCATATTTTATAAAATTATTTTTATTTCCATCAACAATTAAAAGAAAAATTAACTGAAAACTAAATTTATTTCTAAATTAAAAACACTTTAAAACACCTTATTTGTATTTTAAGTAATCAATTCTAAATTTTTTTATGCAATTAAAAAATTTGATTAAAATGTTTTTTAATAAATAAGAAATTTGAAAGAAAATTTAAAGTATTGAGCTTAGAAATACTTTTTCATTATTATTTTTTGGCAGTGTATATTTAAAACAGATTCGTCTGCGACTCACCAATATCGAAAGCAGCAATTGCTGGCGTATTGAGCATTAAACAGCCGATGGCAATGATCAGTGCCAAAAGGCTAAGGTTCCAGTTGCCGTTCCAGTTACTTGTCGGGCAGGTTAAATGCCGTCCTCGACTCTGGGTTGAAAATAATGATGATGATGCTGATGATAATGATGATGAGCGGGGGTAGCTAGAGCGCGGGTTGGAGGAGGTGGAAAGGCACTGGCGGGAGAACATTTTGTAGTTGGATTTTGTTACTGTTGTTGTTGCTATTATTGTATTCGCTGTGTTAGCTGATAATCTGTGCGTCATTTTGTTGGCTGTGCAGTTCTCCATGTGGAAACTATCGAGAGAAACTCGACTCCGTTTGAACTTGGCCTGGCAGTGAGATCTGTAAATAAAACATAATAAAAATTGATGAATTATTATAAATAATTAAGCCATTTGTTAGAAAATTGATTGTTGTTTTTTCTTAAAAATTTAATTAAAATAATAATTTATCATTCGAAAGTTTCTTGCGCTATTCTTTAACTTAAATAACGAATGTTTTCCTATTTTGATTGTCACACAAAATCTATAAAAAACATCCGATTCTCTTTTCTTTGTCTTAAATTTAATTAACTAATATTTTGCTATCTTAACTAGTAAATTAAATTAGTAAAAAGTCTTATCTTTTCGGCTATTCTTAGCCTTATCCTTCTGTGCTTTATCAAACCTGTTTGTCTGTTAGACTTAACAGTAAGTGCTGTCCACTATATGCAGCTTATTAAGTTGTGCGCCTCTCTATGCGCTTCACATCATCGAGCACTCTTCTATGCGCTGCTCATTGTGAGTTGCCTTCGCTTCTAATTAGTTTTGTCTAGGGTAGTCGCCGACTCACCCACATCGCAACTCATTAAAATTAAAAGACATCAAAAGAAATTTGCAAACTAAACACAAATAGCGGCAGCTGTAGGACCAGGACCAAAAGCGCCTAGAATGTCCTTTTTGCTTTGGTCCTCTGCTCTTCTGGCCGCCTTTCGAATGGGGCGTGGCACGTTCGCTCATCTGCTGCCGCCTTTTGTGCTACCTTTTGCCCTTTTTTCGCCGCACACTTTGCATAAACTAAATAAATTTCTTGGCCGCCCGACCGCCTTCCAACCATCCAACCTTCCAACCTTCCAGGCATGTCATAAAGTGGGGCTGACTTGGATTTTTACACCCCTCCGGAGAGGGTTGGGTGGGGAGGGGGTGGCAGTGCAGCTTCTGCCTTAAATTGCTACACCAGCTGACGTGTTTGGGTCTATGAAGCTGCTTTGCTGTAAGCCAGCGTTAAATTAAAGCGGAAACTGGCTTCTGGCCAGGCAGTGGGAGGGGAGGTTAATGGAATGACGGAGGAGAAAAGAGGGGAGGGAGAGGAGGAGTACGAGGAGTAAGAAGAAGGGTAGGCAGACAACATGTTTGCTTTGGCCGCTTTCTATGGCTCATATGTCTACTGCTCCAGCAAAATTGTTGCAAAATAATGTTAAATGAAAAGCACAAAGTCATGCAGTCAGCCACAAAGTCGGAAGACGGGTGAAGAGGGGGAATAGATGATGCAACAGACCACCTCACGACTTGGCAAATCTTTCTCTTTTTCTCTCTCCCTTCGCTCTTCTTTTCTTCAGCTCAGTGTTCGCATCCTGCGCGTCATCGTCACGCACATTCACTTTGCATTCATTCAAGTCGAAGCTGAAGTCAAAGTTGGAGTTGGAGTCGAAGACCGTCGACAGCTTGCAACACATTTGGCGTTGGCAGTTTTTTGGCATCAATTGAGGCTTAGATTCATTCACCGTTGGGCTTGAAGAGAACATTTAGACAGCCGACTGTAGTTAAGAGTTAGTTAGATCTAAACCACGCCAACTAAAGTGACTGATTCTTTCACTCTCTGGCAAGTCAAAGGATGGAGGTCTAAACTAATGAATTAAATAAAATTTTTACTCTGTTCGAAAGAGAATATACTTGATTTGATGTTTTATTATTATTCCATTTTTTTTTACAATTTTAATTTTTTCTTTTCTATTAGTTAAGACTTATCAGAAACATTCAATGATCGCCAGCGAAGAATTCCTTTTGAATCTAGAGAATCATTCAAGACTTCAGCTAGTTCTCTGCCACATTTCTGCCACATTCTTGGCCCATGCCACGCAGCGTTAACCAGACTCAGTTTACCTGCCTGCCCTGCTGATGTTTATCTAACAAATGTCCACATGCTGATGTTGCCTCAATGTATATAACTCGGCAACCTGAGGCACCATATCGACCGCCCGATGACTCCACCTCCACAACTAGTGTCCGTGCAACATGCAAAAAACAAAAACAAAATATAGGCAACGTCATGTGGCAATTTGTCACGCAGACGCAGCTGCAGCTGCAACTCCCCCATTTGCCCCATTCCATGGTGAATCCTTCGGGTACTCGTAATCGTACTCGCACTCGTATTTGTATGTGTGTGTGTGTGTTGGTTTTTCCCTTGACTCGTGTCAATAACTCAGCGCTTAATTGCTCATCTTTCAACGTCGTAGAGTCCAGTTGAACTCTGCGGCAGCCTTTGACGTTGCAACAACAACAACAACAGCAACGGCAACAACAAATTAGAAAAATTCTCAAGAGCTGCCTGAAAAATGCAGCCTGTCAGAGTTTTAACTTCTTGTGCTTTATATGCACAGCGGCAATCCCAACGATCTGGCGATCTTTAGTCCGATCTCAGTCCGATCTCAGACCGCACAATCTAGGTTAAATTAATAGTGACACTCGCTGTGGAGCTGCGAGCTGCGAGCTTCGAGCGCGTGGCAAATGCCTCTGGTCAGACTTGCTATGCGCACCTGGCGTGCCACATTTTGTGGCAACTTGCGAACCACTTCGCTGTTTGTTTTTGTTGCAAATACTTCATAAATTGAAATGTACAGTTAGTTAATTACACGCTCAATTGCCTCTAAAAGCGGCATTAGCCAACTGAACCAACTGAGCCAACTGAACAGCCGCAGAACCAGCCAAGACAATTTCCACTCCACAACTGCATTTTTAATGGTTGTCATAAAAGATTTATCGCCTATTGGCCAAGCCAACTTCGGTTTTAGCGGATAGAGGCGTTGGGAGCCATCGAGAAACTAATCACAGCTATTCACAACTGACCCCTCGATGGAATTGTGATATAATATTGTGAATTGCGCAAACCTCTTCTTTAATTGCAGATGCATGAGGCAAAGGGTCGTAAATTATTAAAATATATTCAAATAACTTTAAATTTGGGACTGGAGAGCTTCGTAACGATGTCGTAGCTTACAGAATTTTTTAAATAATTGTATGGAGAGGACACTATTCAACAGAGTGAAAATGATTTTCAAGTTAATTGAACTTTTATAAACGACAAAGGAAAGAAAAGGTATGGAAAGGCAAATTTAAATTAGTAAGGGTTCAGATAACCATTAGGGTGTTCATTTTACCCTAGCAGCGTTGCAGACTGAAAGGGCCGTTTTTTAACGTACATATAAAGTCTATTTAACATATGGGAACAGACTTGACAATAATTTCTATGCATGGTACTTCAAATTTTCGTTGCAATAGTTATCAAATACCTTATTTAGACAGTGAAATAATGGGCCTAAGTTAAATAAGTTTACAAATATTCTAATGCAAATGTAGGAGGAGAAAAATGATTCATCACGTCGATGAAATGGAACAACGTACAAGCGCTCGACATGTAGCTGACATAATAAATGGCTTAGCAGACGAAAACAAAATAAATATCACTGAAAATCTGCAACACGAAGCTTTTTTAAAGCATCAAAGGCCACAAATACGATCACCAAAAAACGTAGCAAAATAATTTCAATAAATTGTCATTAAAATAAAAGAATCTTTATGTAAAAATGTTTGAATACTTTATAATATACAAGCTCTTTAAGTACATGTCAAGAGCTTGTATATTGCAAAGTTTTGTAGTAATAGTATAGTATAACGTAATATAATAGCATGTGCAATATCAGCTATTAAGTAAACATATTGTAATTAACATATTATAGAAATACATTAAGTTATGCAACACTGATATCGATGACTTATCGATAGTGCAGCTGTTGCATAGAAAGAGAATGTTAAAATAAGAAGAAGAGAAATCAAGTTAATCATTGTATGAGCGTGGAATAAGCTGGTTCACAGATCAGAAGTGTGTTTATTTTAATGGCAATTTATTCAAATTATTTTACTCAATTTTTCGATGATCATATTTATGGTATTTGTTTGTTTAAAAGAAACTTCGTGTTATGAATTTTCACTGATATTTATTTTGTTTTCCTCACTCTGTCATTTCTTATACAAAGTCTTTTGATTCTTAATGAACTCCCCTAGCATTATGAATAGCCCAAAGATCTTAATTAGCTGCTCAGCTTCTATATAAATACAAACAATCTCCAATTTCATTGTATTATCTGCTCTCAACGAGCTCAACTAGCTGGTCACAGGTCATCAATCAAAAGCATTTTCATTCCAAATGTCAACACACACACACACACACTTGTATTGAGGTAAACCTCTATGTAGCTGTGTATCTGTGTGTGTGTGTGTGTGTGTGTGTGTGTGTGTGTGTGTGTGTGTGTTTGACTCTAAAAACTAAACAAATTGCGGACCCGCGTGCTGAAAATTTAAACATCAAAACTGTGTTTTTGGCTGACTTCCTGATTAACTCGAAAATAAAAGAAAATAACAACAAAAATTCCCGCAACAAAAATACCAACAACGAAATTGATTAATTGATGAAGCGCAGAGCGACGCAGTTTTCATGGAAAAAGCGAGAAAAACATATAAAAAGTAGAACAGAAGGGAAGCGATATATATATGTATATATAGTAGGCCACATGGCCCAACACAATTTGCATAAATCGAAACACAAAAAGCGAGTTGACTGCTCTGAAAATCGGGAGGCAAAAGATATTTATCTTGTATGCCGCGTCGAGTGTTTGAATGAGTGTCAAATTAAATTGATCAATTAAGCAATTGACGTGCCAGCAGCGCAGACAGAGACAGAAAGATAGATAGACAGAGGGAGAGAGAGAGACGAATCTGTCAGTCGAAGCGAATTCAAGTGAAAAATGCAACTGAAGGGGGAAGGGAAATAGAAAGACTTAATGCGAGTCTTACATGCACAACAAGTGACGCAAATTGTCGAGCAATGGGGTTGGAATTGGTCTGGGATTTAGTTAGGATTTAGTGGAGCACGCTAGTGACAATTTCTGTCAATTCAGCGGCGCTAATCAAGCGAGCGGGTGTCGAGCATTTAAATAGGGAGGCACAAACTAGAGAGAGACTGGAGATTGGGGACTAAAAAGAGACAAATTGGCCACGAGACACAGTGGGGACTTAAAGCCAACATGCGGGCTCAGACAGCAACGTCATAGTCATACAATATAGTGTATACATACATATATAATCCATCAACTATGCAGACAGTCGACTCAACTCAACTCAGCTCAGCTCAACTCGAATTTCCCCCAGCTGTAATCAAATCAAATGACAACGCAGACAGCAAGGAAACTGCAGCAGAAGCGGCAATTCTGCTCAAGTCCAAAACGGAAGGCAACTGTCTAAGCGAACAGGCAGCAACAACAATAACAACAGTAACAATAACAGTAACAAACAACAACATGCCACATGCAACTCTCACAGGGATAAAACGAAGACGACTCGACTCGACTCGACTCGACAGCGCGATTCCTGTGACTATTGTCACATTTGATGGCCAACACTTTTGATGATTTAATAATGGCTTGCAACTGAATAAGAGAATGAGAAAGAGGGATAGACTAATGAAAGAGTAAAGTGTACTTCTATGTATGTGTGTGTGTGTGTGTTGAAGTAGCTTGGCTTAAAGTCTTCCTGTCTGCAAACATGCAAAAAAAAATAAAAATGCAGGCAGAAATTTGCATAGAGACAACAGTTGACAACTTTTTTATTTGCAATGTATTCTTCTATTATTGTGACAGGCTGACAGACTGTCTGTCTGTCTGTCTGTCTGTCGACTGTCGACTGTTGTCTCTCGACTGTCTGCCACTTAAAAAGCAGTTGGAAGGCAACAAGCTCAGCAGCTTTAAGGCATTTAAAGGACGGGCCATATTGATTTTTCGACATGTCCCAAGTTCATTAAAGTCACATCAGCAACACCCAAAAAAAAAACCAAAAAATAAAACAGCACAAATATACAAATATCCTCTGCCCACATTCCAACCACAAATAGACACGAGATGCGACAACAACAACAACAGGAACAACAACAACGGAAAAACGCGCCCACAAATCAACGCCTAACCACAAAACCAAAGGCGAGCGGTGGCAAATGGAAAGAGAGAGAGAGAGGGGAGAGAGCGAGAGAGCTGGTTGCGGGAACGAACTACCGAAAAAAGAGACGACGCCATTTTGTCTGTCGCCCGGCCATTAAATATGCAAAAAGCAACATGCGAAAAAAAGTGAGTAAAAAAAGTGTTGCATACTTTTAGTTGCTGCGTCAAACCGCAAAAAGGCAGCAGAGCAAAAAAGGCAGCAGCGGCAGCAGCAGCAGCGACAGGAAGCCGGAAAAATAAATAAAAAGGCGAGACGAGACAACCTCCAACCTGACCCCACTCTCCGCTCTCCCTCTCTCTCTCTGTATCTCTTCCTCCTCTCTCGACTGCTTTCGCGAGCCATTCATTCGTTGCCCTGTGTGTGTGTGTGAGTGTCTGGTTGTGTGGGTGTGTAAGAGGTCACAAGGTTGCGCAAAAAATGTTTCACGCTTTGCCAATGCCAAGGAGAAGGGGGAAATCACAGCGGCTGAGGGCGTCGGCCAGTGGTGCGTAAGCAAGAAGAAGCCCAAAAGGATGAGCTCAAGCAGCGCCTGGGGATCAAATTAGTCGAGTTTTTCTTTTCTCATATTTTCTGTTTTGAAAAGAATGCGGCAAATTCGCAGACTGTATGCACGATAAGTGGCAAGTAAAGTGTTTTAAAAAGGGTTCACGAGCAAGTGTAAAGCTCTAACGGATAGTCATCACATGTCATCGGGACAAACAGGATGTGGGAAAACAGGAAGCGCACGGTTATTGACAGGAGTTATGAATAGTATGTGAAGGGAATGGAAAAGAACGTCGCAAGGAGAAATTGGGAGAGAATTAGAGGCAGCAAGTGATAATGCTGAAAGCAGATGATTGGAAATATAGTAAGAAATAAAGAGTATATAAATGGAGAAAAAAGAAGAAAGTGACTACGAGATCATAAACTGGAGAACTTCTTAGTGATCTGGGGAGAGAGAATGAGCAAATGGTCCTGGAAATGCTCGGACAATTTTGTATACCCCGATCCATATCCAAATTTTATATATTTATCAAAAATTTAATTCTTTAATATACGTATTAAACTATACATGGTCAACTTTTATTAAAGTTATATTTTTAAACATTTGTTTGTTAATTTTAAAATTCTTCATAGTTGACACAAAAATTTAAATAAATAAATGTGTACATAATATATAATGAAGATGGAAGGGTTTAAAGACCCTACCAAATAAGATGAAGCGGGGCAACTGGGAGGCATCTCAGCATGTGGAACTCGGCTTAAGGGCGCATCCCTCAACGGCTTGTTAAACCGAAGCTGGTAAGACCCTCAGGGCATTCACTGCGTCTGTCAATTGAGTAGGCAGCTCAACTGCCACCCGGATTCATAACACACACACACACTCAGTCACACACACACACACATCCTGTGGATACCGCTTTGTATGCGGTTTGTCAGCAGCTTCGACTTCCACTTCGACATCGTCATCATCGTGTGAGGGCCACTGTTGGAATTTTTTATGAATTATATGCGAAGCTGCTGAAAAATATATATTTAAAAAAAAAAGTGTAAGAAAAAAGCATTTTTGGAGGATGACAACGACAGCGATGACATTGACAATGAGGCAGTTGTAAGTGGCTGGCAGGTGGGGCGCAACAACAAAGCGCTGATTGACAGGAAGGCACACAAAAGCGGGCCACGAATGACGAGACGAAATGCCAGCACAGCGACAGACAGAGAAAGACAGAGAGACAGACGGAGAGACTGAGACTCAGACTGATATACAGACAGTCGTTAGGCCGAGCAACGGAGCGTGGCCAGGACATGTGGGCTCAGACATTGCCCAACAACGCGACGCGTCGTCCCGACTCAAGCTCAATCGATTTTCATACATATTCGAGGCACAGTGGGCTGATCTGCTTTTTTGTCGTCTTCAAAATTCACAAAATAAACATTTTTGTGAAACTTTTCTGAAGTTATGTTTTAGTTAAATAATAAAACACTTAATAATAATAAATACAATACAATACTTTTATAAAACAGTTGCTGTCAATAAAATATTTTGTTTTTTATTTTTATTGAACACAAAAAATACGTCATATTTAAATACAATTTTTTTTTAACGAAAAAGTAAATTTGAATAAAAACTATTTAATAAGCATCCTTGCTGGTTTAACTATTCCAAAAGTAATTATCTATGCATTTGAAAAACTTTGTATAACTAACTTATTAAGGTCCGTTTTTTCAATGTACACAAAAGTTTTATTTAACAAATAATTTCATATTTGACATTAATTTTTCAAATTCTCTTTTCAATAGTTATCAAGCACCTTATTTAGACTTTGAAAAAACGGGCCTGAGTTTAATTAATTTCGTTGCGCTATATCAGCCGCTTGGCCCACTGTGCGACATGTCAGAGACTCAAGCTCCATCGGTTTGTCAGCGGCACTCGAATGTGCAACTGCAGCTGCGGCTCAGCGGGTACATCGAAGGGCTCTTTGGTCTTCATTGTTTCATTCAATGTTTTCACATGTTTTTTTAATGATCCCCTCCCTCTGTTAGCTTTGGCCAGTTCACCGTTAGCCAGACAAATTAGCAACGCTTGATTAATTTTTATGACGCGCTCTGTAACTGAAAGATACAACAACAAAGTCGCAGGTGAGCAGATACACACACATATACTCAGATATTTGTACTATGTATTTAATAACGACCCAACATTTGTCTAATGATGTGCAATTAGGCAAATAGCTAATAATGATAGGTTTCTTTTGTTGCAGTTGCTGTTGTTGTTGTTCTTGCAGTTGCCATTTCCTTCACAATGCAACCAAAGTTTGTATTATTCTCTATGATTTTTCGTTTGTTGCACGTGTACGGCAAAATGGGCGGCTTGGGTCATTTGATTATAGAAATCATGTACTAGACAATTGCGACACAGTTGCCCATATGGACACATATTCGTAGACCCCCGCCTCGACCCCCCCTTTCCCTCATCTTTCCTACCTCGCTTAGAGCCGGAAAGGCGGCATGTTGAAAACTTTTGTTTGGCCGCTTTTGCTGTTGGCCCGTTTTGTGGGTTTTGTGGTCATAAAACTTAACGCTTGTTTGGGCTGCTGTTTGCAGGAAGCCGTTATTGGCTTATTGTTTTTTATAAGGCAATGGGCATTAAATGACTACTTTGTTGCGGTACCGTAATATGCAACTGAAGCCCCAAGTTCTGTCAGCCAACGATCTCAAAAAAAATGCTCAAAATTAACAGCAAAACTGTTACAACTTTACTGAAGGTACATTTTCTGTTGTAACAAGATCTAAAGATATAAACTCAAGATTATTGATAAAAATTAAAATTTATTGAATGATTGTTGTAAATTTTGAAGGATATATATTTAAATGCACTTAATATTCATAATAATCAAATTTATATAATATTCAAAAATTACTAGTACTGAAAAAAATTGAACTTTGAAATAACTATAATCGTAGTTAATTATTTGAATTTAAATTACATTTTTTTAGTTTCAAAGTATTGAAAAGAAATTAACTTAAAAATAACTATAACTAAATTATTTAAATTTTATTTAAGTGTTTTCAGAGTCTTTTTGCCTTTAAGCTATATTTTGGACTTATCAGTTTCACTTGAAAATATCTCTGCTTGATTGTTTTGAAGTGAAGAGCATTTAACCCTTTAGTTGCTGCCGAAATGGGCACAACAACAGTTGGCACTTAACCCCCGTCACACGAGTCCCTTTAATGCCACAAATGTGTTGCCCATTTCAGGGACAACCCTCGATGAAAACCTTCATGACGCTGGCAAATGAGAAGTTCCAGTTAAAACATTTTTGACACCTGGCGTGTGGCCCATTTGATACACTTGGGAACTGGGCGTTACATTTGCATAGGCAGAAGTAATTCCCCTGGAGGGCCGTGGAATTGAATGGGCTAAGTACTGAACTCGAATCGCCAGCTGTATCTGGATCTATAGTTTTGGGCTAAATGAAACAAGTTTCGGACAAATGTGTTGACTGTGAGAAATTACATTGCATGTATGACAAAACTTTTTCAAAATGTATGCGTTGATAAAGAAGGAAGGAGAGAGAGAGAGATGAGAAAGGGGAAGTGGGTGTGCTTTATGGGCACAGCATTGATTAATGAGCCGAGAGCCGAGGGCCGGAGTATGTTCCAAATATGCATTTGCCAACTTAGAACTTAATTACCAAACCAAATTTTCGGCGTGATCGCATTCAGAGTCTTCCCGCATTTTGATGGATTTGTGGGTTGGGTCTTGGCTTGGTTTGGTTTTGTTTTGTTGGCTCTGACCCTGAGCCCATTGCATTGCACTCAATGCAGAACGGCGCTAATGACACTTTATTGTTTTGTGATGCGTAAAATGTTGCTGTTTGTTATTGTTGTCGTCTCTGGCTAATTTTGAGCAACGACTTGCTTGAATGCCTCTTACAAATCGAGTGAGTCTACTGTTTGTCCAACAAAAAGATCCAAGGCCCAGACAAAAGCCCGTCAACAGCATTGGCCAGGAGAATGCGGGAAGCGTCGTGAAGTTGATGTTGATGTTGACGAGCGGCGATTCATTTCCGGCCGTTCGTCTCATCACATTCTAAATACAAATTTAATATGCCTTTATGCCTCATATGAGAGAGGCAAGTATGTAGCATGCCCCATGCTACATGCTACGTGTGTGTCCCCTGTGCAAGTCTCATTCTCATTCACATTCTCATCGCAAATTTGCGCAGTGAACTGTAACCGAAAGTTAATTAGCTCAACGAAATCATCGTCCCAGTTGCACTCCCATTTCCATTCCCAGTCCAAGACTCATCTAGGGAACCATGTGACGAATTCAGTGTCTTTTGAAAGGCATTCGCATTTACATACATGCGAGTGTATCAGCAACATTGATGAACCATTTTATAAGGGTCGACTGGTTCTGGCTTTGATAGGCAAAGGGCATAAGAACAACGAAGAACACAAAAAAAGGAAATCTTGATGTGAGAGAAAAGGGTTTGACTTTGCTGGGAACATTAAGTGGAATTGTTGTCCTCTTCTGAGATTGTAGATTTAAACGATAGGCCAAGAAAACAACACACAAAATAATGGAAAGTGGAAATTGATTGATTTTACAGTGGCATTTTTAACAAAACAAGAGAGTTAAGAGTTCCATTAATCCGCTTAATTCAAATATACCAGAGAAAATACTTGGTACAGAATTGCGACTGATTTCATTTGATTGAATAAATAATTGATTGAATAAAATATTATTTAAGAACAATTTACAGATCAGCACATTTTGACATTTAATTAAAATTGTATTTTTATATTATTTTACTTTTTTCTTAATGTTTTTGGATTCCGTAATTAATTGATTGATTGATTAATAATTGATAAATTTATTATTTTTGAAAAACTAAAAATCTAAAATTTTTTAAATTTAACTTTTAATTATATAATTGTGTTGTTTTTGAATCTAATTATATTTTGAATTTAAATACTAAATAAATTAATTTTATTTGCTTAAAATTGGCAAGTAACTATATTACATTAAATTATTTAGCTCAACTTTCAGCTAATGCCATTTGGTGCTTTAAGTTAATTTTCTTAGGTAACTGAGGTGCTCGACAGTTACCTAACATAAATGCATTCCATTTTCTAAGCTTCGCTGACAGCTAGAAATATTTGGGATACTTTAACAACAACTTTAAACTAATTAAGCGTCCCACACGCAACAACAACAACAACAATGGAAAACAGCTGTGAAAAACTTCAAGTTGTTGCCTTTAAGCTGCCAGCAACACACAAAAAATGTGGCACATTATAAAAAAAAGAAGGAAAACCAAGAACAAGAACAAGAGCAGAGCTGGCGCCAAGTCATTACATGAAAAATTCTCAACAACATGCCAAGACATAACACACATAGATACACACACACACACACACACTCTAATACAGTGACTACTTTTAAGAGCCGCAACACTTGAAAATATTTCACAAGTACATGAAGGCGACCTCGACGCTGACTGCGACGCTGACGGCGACGCTGACCGCAAGACAAACGCTTGAAAAGCAGGGAAAATAATTTTCCTGTGTTGCATTTTTACAAGTTAACACACAGCATAAAAACCAGGCAAACAATAAAAACGAGAATAAAACTAAAAAAGAAGGCAATCAACAGTCTGTAAGTGTGTGTGTGGCTGTAAGTGTGTGTATAAGGGGGGGGGAGGGGGTGTGGCTGCCCCCGAAAATGGTTTTTTCCTTATGCTACTATGCCTTGTCTTGGCCATGCACGACTGCCGACGCTGCTGTAGGGGCGAATGTGGAGAAGGAGAGGCGAAATTGTGGCACCTGTGCGATGTATCTCGGTGGCGTTGTATCTTTGTATCTTTTGCCGACGAGCCAAACAAATAAGCAGCCGACCAAGTTATGACAGTCGCTGGTCTGGCAGGAAACATTATTCTTAGTTAGATGCTAATTAATTAAAGTTGCACAGAACGCAGTCCAAACCAGGCCCAAAGGCCATTCGGTGGCAGACACACGTACGTACATGTGGGCAGAAGAAGAAGAAGAAGACAACACCCCACGTGGATGACATTTTCACGTTGAGCTTAAATTTACCATCCGTGATGATGTGGGTGGATATGGAGCAAAAGGAAGATTGTTCACAAAATGAGAAACCGTTAAAGAGGACAACAAATGTGGCAACTGTTCATGCAACACTTCAACCAACAGCTAAGCACGGCAATAAGTATTATGTTCAACTTGATCTGCTTATGAAGTGAAATCTAGTTACACAGAGAGTGACTGAAATGAGGCTTACCCAAGTCATAAAATGCTCAAAGCTTTGCAAACACAGTAAATAAAATGAAATTATATTTGCTGAATTAATATTACAAATATTTAATTCGACATTTAAATGGAATATTTCAATAAATAAATAAATGCTTTAAATAATTTAGTAAGAAAATCAAAGCATTTAATTTCACTTTTATAAATACAATAATATTATTACACAAGTAAGTAAATAATAAGTAAGATATTAAAAATGTGAACTATAATTTAAGTTCATCAAAACTACCTGAACATATGAAATATATTTCACAATTAAAAATTATTAAACTCTCATAAAAATAAAAGAATATTTTTTTAAACATTTCGCAAGTATTTTGTTTATTTGAATATCACAAAATAAATTTGAAGAAAGAAATAACAAGACGATTAGGACAAGTTTGATTGTAATGTAAATCAACCACAACAAGAAAAAGTTGAAAACTTTTCAAGATTGTTATGATGATTGTGCCCCAATGGCGCCTCGGGCAGCCCCATCCTCAAGTGGATGCGATGCGGATGCCAACTTGTTTACATAAATTTTAATTGCTGTAATTATGATTTTTACACGATATTAATTATGCATGAGCAGTGCCTTCCACGGCTGGCTATGGATGCGGATAAATATTGAGATTGAGATTCAAATTCCGATTAAGATTGAGATAGAGACACGCAACTGCTTAATTTGCTTACTAAACACTAAACTAGCCAACAAAAGATATTTATGAATCCGATCAAAGAATATAATTCCACTTAATTACCTGCGAGAATAACGAGGAAATTATGAAACTGCAGTTGTGAAGATGTGTGAAGTTGCCAAAGATGCCAGTTTTCAGATAGCGAACGTTGTGCATCTCACAGATACAAATCGTGTCAGGCAAGAAAAAAGAAAAAATAAAACGGGAGGAAAGATCTTTCACTGATAAACATTTTGAGCACAGACGAAAATGAAACGAAATTTATTTCTAGTTTTCTCGTTGATGTTGTAGAAATTTTTATGGCCCGCTTTTGTATCCATAAGATACAGCAGGTTATTTTGATTAGCCTGGCATGTTGACAGTTTGACTTCTCTTAATTTGTGTTTAATTAATGTTTAGTGTGCACACTAAATTCCACAAACTAAGCTAAAGACATTTATTTGAATATATTTTAATTGTTCCTTGGTTGATTCATTGTTGCCAAACACAATTCACAATCAAACTCATGTCTAAGATTGCTTATCGAAATAAGAAGACAACACTCAAAACATTTGCATTAATTTCATTGCTCTCTTAATTGTTTAAACAAAACTCGTTCCGTTTTAAGTCTGCTAATTGGCATGAAATCTAATCAAAGACTCGTTTGCTCAAATTAACGCATTTGTTTTCTGTTCCACTATTAATTATTATTTTTGCATTCGTTTATTTATTTAGTAATTTGCCGAATTGTCAACAAAAGTTTATTGTAAACACAGCACAAATCAACGCTTTTTCTTTCAGTTCAAATGCAAAGATTCAAGATTCCCATTGCATTAATTTTAATTTAATACTCGTATTTTTATTTAATTGAATTGCATTTTTTTTAGTATAAAACTGTTTTATTCATACTCAAATTTTTGTTTGCAACAAAGTTCTATAAATTTTTGATATTTTGCAAAATACATAAAAATATTCTCGTATAAAATATTTACATTTTTTTAAATTTGTTTAAAAATTTCAGAAAATGTATATTTAATCGATTTAGTTTACCAAACACTTCAATTTTTACACTTCCTCATAACTATTGTATCTCGCTTTTTTTATTTTGGCTTTATTTATTTCAAATAGATTCTTTGTAACTTACCTATTTTGAAAATATTTGTCGCATCAAATGTTTTCAATGATTTCGATTAGATTGTATCCTTAAGTCGCCTGCATATATCGCATTGTATATAAGTTATATATAAATATCTGTATATATATAGATAGAGTATTTAAAAAGCGTTACACACACACACACAACACACTTATGCACAAATTCTTAAAACACTTTGAAATGCAAACTAAATGCAGTTGAAGCAGTTGCAATTATTTTTCTTTCTTTCCTTTTAATGCGTATTATATTTTTGGGTTTCTTTTGCTTTGCACTGTCGCACAGATGTTGTATCTTGTGGGTTGTTGTTTTGATATGTTTAGCACTCGACTGAGATACTTTTGATGTTGTTGTTGTTGTTTAAGTGGCTGCATTAGCTACATGCCGTAAACTTGTTGGCGTTTATTTAACGGCTATTGAATTGGCCATGCGTTGCTGGCGCCGGCAAGTGCACAGTTGCCGCATTTTGCAGTGGCTATCTGTGAGATACTTTTCGTAAACTGCAGTAATCAGTATCTGTACGCTGCACACACTCACGCGAAACACGGAATGGACGAAAGACGCGATTCACGGATACGGACCGAAACCGAGCTACACACTGAGCGTTGTTGTTGCCGCCACGAGCGCTGGGATGAGACTGAAACTGAATGAGACTGGTTCCACTGTTGCAACCACCATTGCCGTTGCCGCTGCCGCTGCCGTTGCGAGCGCGAGCCGAAAAATTGTTGCAGCAACGCCGACGTTGCGCTTACGTTTGCCACTGTCGCTGCCGCTGCCGATGCCGCTGCTGCCGTTGCTGCTGCTGCTGCCTTTCGCTTGTTTGTAACGCGCCGAACGAAGGTTGACGAGCGATTGAATTGAACGAACGTTGTAAAGTTACTCTGGAGCCGCACAACAGTCGGTCGGTCGGTCATGTAACCGAACCCACAACGGCAACTGCTCTGTGTGGATCTCAACCACAGAGTGGACTCCGAGTGTGGGTGACCAACCAAAGAGAGAGAGAGAGTCAGTACAAAGAGAGCGCCAATAGTTCTTGTTTGTGGAATCCATTACAGTGTAAATTGGCAAGGTGTTTGTTGGTAACAATCCAAAAGTATTAATAATTATTATTGGTATTAGAATTTCAGACAATGTTTTATGCAAATTTAATATATGAAATTACTTAAATATTAAATAAATATTTTAAATAATTTTTATTAGTACATCTCTTAATTATAAGTGTATTGCAAGTGTTTATTTACAACTCCACTCACCTGCAAAAACTTCAGTGGGAAGACAACTTCCACTCCTGTGCTCTCTCTTACAACAAGTCTCCCTTTATCTCTTTCAATTCCACTCTCTCTCTCTCTTTCTTTTACTTAAAATAGCTAATGCTCTCTCTCCCGCTCTCTTTATGAATAGTAGCAGAGTTTTCATTTCCATTTCGTTTCATTTGTGGTACGTTGTGGCATGTGAGTGAAACAAAACAAAAACCGCATCTAACTGTTGATTTGTACAGCAATCTATGAGATACATTTTGCAGCTGAGCTTAATGGTTTGCATTTTTATCTAGATATTCACAAGTAAGAGAATTCTGATAAATATATCTATGAATACCAGAGATAAAAAACTATTTATTAAAATTGGGAATGCAAAATAAAAGAATGTCTAACTTTAAATCTTGCAATTTTATTTATATTTATGTATTTTACAATTTAATTAAGAAAAAATTCCATGTCTTTTAGTCCTTGTTTTTTTTTTATACACAAACAATTATTTTCGAAATTCGATTCATCTAGCAATCCATTAAACACATTTTGCTGTATTGATTGAGTACTTGTATCTAAATATGGATTCATAAAATCATATTTTGGTAGTGCGACAACCACAAATAATTATTTTCGAAATTCGAATCATCTAGCAATCCATTAAATACATTTTGCCACATTCTCGTAGTACTTGTATCTGAATATGGATTCATAAAATCATATTTTGGTAGTGCGACTAAAAAAACTGCTCACTTTTCAAGTGGAGCTCCCGCTGCGTTGCCTGTTATCAGATATCTATAATCTTTGAACTGATGAATTCTTCAATAATTGCCGGGCGCATTAATCAAGATATTCACACGCGCGAGATACAAGCTGCAGATACAGATACAAAATGCGTAACGCGCGTTGCAACTTGTCATAATGAGGCATTATGATGCAGCTTAGCGCCGTCGAGATTTCCCCAGCAGCCAGAGGCAGAGGCAGAGAGAGACTGAGCGGAGAGGAGAGGAGAGGAAAGAAGAGTGCGATCTCGCCATGATTTATGACACTCTGCAGTTTTGTTTGCGATACAAACTCTCAGATACCGCGCGATTCTTAGACCACAGCCGACAACTGGCGACATGGACAGGGGAATGACAGAGGGTACAGGTACAGGGGTAAGGGTAAGGGTAAGGCTAACAACGGACCTATGACTGAGGGGCACTTGTAGATGTAGATGGTATCTTGGCCCGCTTTATGGCCGCAGTTTGATTGATTGGTACGCACAACAAACACATTGGGAAGGTTGTTTGCTTTTGGGTTTGGTATGGTTTATGATGTGCCCGGGTCCAAGTCAACAGTTTTTACTTTCGAATATTTTGACTTGGTGACACACATTGCAACCACAAAAAATAAAAACTCAAAAGTAAATGTCGCAGATTAAACACTTGATCTGATCTGATCAAATCAGTTGGCTTTAATTTGAGAAGGGATCGTAGTGCAATAAAATGTTACATTTTCACAATAAAGACACCCATAGAAGCATATATAAATGCATCTAAATGACACATGTGAAACAATTAACAATGAAAGCTTTTTAAAAATTGCAATAATTATTATGCACATTGTATAACAATAAATGGTTTAATTTAATTAATAAAATCATTTCAAATTAAAATAGAATTGTCGATGTGAGTCAGACTGTATTTAATATGCAAATATTTGAAAACTGATTGATTGCTCACCTGTTTATGTTTATATTATAAATTTAGCAAATCGAATAAAGTTTTATTTAACTTAAATGCAGCACGTTGAAATCATTATTAATTAAATTAACATGTTATAATGTTATAACTTTACATGAAATAATTCTTTGAATCTCAAATCTTCATCAAGCTATGTGATTTATTTATTTTTTTTTTCATATTTGCTATGCTGTTATATGTTAGTTTTATAAATAAAAAAATAATCGAATACACTGTAGAATTATATTATGAATATATTAATCTTTTTATTTTATAAAAAACTTGAACCACTATATATGAACTTTAAATCTGTTTTATCTCAACTTTTTATAGTATTTATTGAATGAAATGCTTACAAATTTAATTAATGAACACACAATTTTATAAATAACTTAACGTAACATATATTATTATTAATAAAACTAAATACTATTTAAAATAACTCGTTATTTTCAGAATATTCTAATCAATTTTATTCTTATACTTAAGTTCTCAGTTATGTTTTATCTGGTCTCATCTGCCATAAAATGCATCTGGTTATTTTCTCTTCTTTAGCAACTTCAAGTAACTGATCGGAGCTTGCTGAAAACCTTGTGTAGTACAAACAACACAAATGCGGAGTGACAGCTAAATATATATGAATATTAAACATGAATGAGCTGGATGACTTGAACATGGCAGCACTACGCTAATCGCTGATCGCCGTTGGCAATGTGACAAATTTATCGAATAGTGTAAATATTCATTCATGATAACGCGCCAGTTGTCGTCGTCTGTTGTCTGTTGTCTGTTGTTGTCGTAGTTTGCAGTTTGTATATTTATCCTACGCGCTGATTGCATTTTTGTGTAAATTCTTAGCCTGGCACTGCCATAATAATCATTCCTCCTCCACTTCAGTTTTCTCCTTGACTCCTCGACTGTGCAGTGTTTGTTTGGGCTCTTGAGGAAGACAAACAATGCGATGACGATGACGATGACGACGACGACGACGCATGCGCAACAGTTTTTGGCCTGAGTTATTGAATGAACCAAGTGGAGTTGCCCTCCTCCTTCTTATCCTCCCTTTCCTATCCTAAACTATTCCGTCTACAAGTCTTTCTGTCATTCATTTTGAGCGCATTTGTTTGCCTTGCAACCAGGCAGACAGTTGGCTGTTGCCTGTTGGCAGTTGGCCCTTGGCTTGTTTGCATAAATGATAAATTGCTAATTGATAAATTTGTTATTGGATTTTTTTATTTTATTGTTTTCTTTTTGCTGCAGACATATTTGCCATTTCCTGGACAACACTTGCTCAACTGGCTTAGCCCTGTTCGTCTTCCCAGTTCTGATATACTTTAAGTATCTTTGTATCTCTAGGCCTTAATTCTACTCTACTTGACTCATAAATTCATTTTAACGCGTGCCAGTTACAAAGTTTGCGACCGCACTTCAGAAACTTGCCCTCCCTACTCCCTCTCTCTCTGTCTTCCGTTTACATCAAATCAATTGCCGGTCTTCTCAATATGCGCATCACGTACGCATATATCAATTGTTGCTGCCAGCTCTAGGCGAATGATGAGCCAACTTGGCTAACTGTCTGTCTGTCTGTCTGTCCGACTATTTGTCTGCTTATCTGACTGACTGACTGACTGACTAACTGTTTGAGCGATTGACGGGTTACCAGCTCCCTCTGTCTCGAAATAAGTATGTACACACAATATTGATTCTTTATGCATATCTTTTAATGCTCATTTACTTCGAACTGTTCTAGAACTGAAAGTTGTCGATTCAAATATTTCGATTGCCATCTCACCTATAAGATACTCTTTGCATTTCAAACTTAATTATGCTTAAACATAAATTAAAACTTTTCTATATTAATATTTCTATTTAAGGAGTTGAAGCTTCAGATTTTTACTTTAGCTTTGAGTGCTTTCAATACCACATTGAAAGGCAATCAATCTCTACTTTCAGTTAACAAACCATTTGGCAGCTGCTTAATAGAACAACTCAAAGTCTGTCTACTCGACATCTATAGGAACCAAACTCGATGGACATTGAAAACAATTTTGAAATGTTGCACAGATTTATGAATCAATTTTTGGGTGTTCATCAAGTAAGGAATCCAGACAGACAGACAGACGGAGAGACGACCTCATCCTCTGTATCTGTTTCTGTTTCCTGATTTTCCTGATATTTCAACATTTCTATCAGCTGATAATCCCTCAAGCGCATCAGAAGAGCAACTGCAAAATGTTGTAGCAAAGTAACTACAAATTTTGCTCAATTTTTTTGTTTCCAACCAATTTTTGGTTACGATTTCTCTATGCAGTCGAAGGGGCCGTTTAGGGATGGACAGGGACAGGGTGGAGATGCTTTGGTTTTTGGCTTGGTCGAACTAAGCTCGTTGATGTGTTAATTGACCAAAATTTCGTACACACTCTCTGCAAGGCAGACACAGACTAATACACACACTAACACACACACACATGGGGAGATTGTCGGATATACAGATACAGATACAAATACATTGATAGAGATACGAGCACTATAGGAAACTGGAGTTTTTGCCGATATTAAATCCCAGCAAAACTTAATTAGAAATTCCATTTTTGGCTTTTGAGGGCATTAAACGTGACGCGTTACCAATTATCGACTCGAGAACTGTTGCCTGTCTATGTGTTCATGCTTCTGCCCCCTGCCTCCTGCCCCCTGTTCCTGCCACATGAAGGGACGCTTTCTCGCGTTGAGCTGCAACACGCCAATTAAAAATGCCTTTTGATGATGACTCAAAAAAATGGTAAAAATACAACAAAAAAGCCCAAAAGACTATAGTCAAGTTACCGACTTAGGAATACCCATTACCTATTATAATAAATATAAAATATATTTTATTGCATGCTCTTAGGCACTTAACTGGCTTAAAGCTTAAGTCAGCCATTACTACCGTTCTGTTTTGTCGATCTTTGACATTAATTTGATCTGCGTGGGGTTTCTAGAAGTCTGGATGCCAAATTTGGTCGCTCTAGCTCTTATAGTCTCTGAGATCTAGTTCCTCACACGGATAGACAGACATGTCTATATCGACTCGGCTGTTGATGCTGATCAAGAATACATATACTTTGTAGATACTTCCTTCTCCTTGTTACATACATTTCTATGAATACAATATACCCTTTTACTTATTTATTCAAGCAACGGGCACAAAAATGTGCAACAATAGCCAGAGTTGCTACAACATTTACCTGGCCTTAACGGCTAACGGCTAACGGGTTAAACTGACTAACGGGAAATGGTCTAACGGTAACGCCGCACGACTGCACGTAGTTGCAGCGGAAATGCGTTTGCAAAATGGCGCCGACGTGCGTGCTAATGAACGCTCAGTTCACCAACAACAACACAGGAGCAACAGCAACGGCAACAACAGTGCAAAACTGATGCAAACAGCAAAATGAAGGACTTGTAAACTCGTTGGGGAGGTTGCATGCCACCTGATGCCAAGCTGATCCTTTCACAGGCACGCCATCAATGTTAATTCGCCAAAAGCAGCTTGGCATTGTTGCAGTTGCAACTTGTTGTTGCTGTTGTTGTTTTTGTTGTTGCTGTCTCTATTGAAAAATCACAGGCCTGAAATTGAACACATTTTGTCCATTTTGTGGTTTGTGCAACAGCAACAACAACAACAACAACAGCATCATCAGCCATAACATTTGGGCTGGCTGGATCAACTGGCGGCTTTGTTTAGTATTCAACTCAGCAAAATGTTAACGTCAATGTAAAACGCAAACGCACTGCTAAATTTGCCAGCGAATGGGGCACGAGACACGGGGAAGGAGGGAACTGTGTGTGGGGCAAAATAATCACAGTCAACTGTCAAAACTTCAGATGCATGAGCAGCATGATGAACAGCCGTAATAGCAGCAACAACAACAGTAACAATCATCTGGTAGAATCGAAACTACGGCAAACACTCGATTCCATCGACAGAGAGACTAAGTAGTGCCAATTGTCTGTGATTAACCTAATCAAATAAATGTTATTACTAAATGATTAAAGTGAATTATAATGAACAATTCAAACTAATTAAAGTTCAGTTTTGGTTGGCTTGAGGTCTGGAGATTTAATTTTTCAAAACTAATTTTAAAATGATTGTATTTTCTCTGGGTCTCTGAGTTAAATGTATTCCTACAGACAGAGTTAATTTTGTAATTATAATATTGAAAAATACAATTTAAACGAAATAACACATTTTAATTTTTGGTGTGTGAGTTCCATATTTGATGTATGTAGATATGAGACTTTGAAGTTGTGAAAAGTATTTGTATGGAAAATAGGCAAGATTTTGAAAGTTTTGAAAATTTCAAAATTAAGAAAAATTAAAATGCAGTGTCAATTAATTGATCAAAAATACATTTAAATGCAGTTTATTTTTTTTAAATTTAATTATATTTCCAATTCTTTTATTAATTGAAAAATCAAATTTATTCATATTTTTAAAAAAATTTAAATTAAACATAATTTAAACATATTTTTTTCATGCAGATGAAAAAAAATATATTAATTAATATTTGTGAAGTTAAAAATTAAATCCTAAAGATTATCGTATTTTAAAAATACAGTCGAACTTCCATAACTCGAACTTCATTAATTCAAATTTTCTTTAACTCGAACTTAATCAAGTGGCAGTAGCGTATACTAAACTTAAAAAATAATAAATCCATAAGTCAAAGTCTCCATAATTCGAACTTTTTCTTTGGATAGTTGTGATTCGAGTTAGGGAAGTTCGACTGTAATATACTTTATATATTCCAATTCATCTTGATAATTCATTTAAGGTTTAATCTTTTTTAGCCATAAACATTCTATAAGTTAGTTTTAATTTTGTAATTTTGTTCGGAGATGTTATCACTACACCAAGAGATTACATCGAGATTAGGAAACAAAAAGTTCTTATATTTGAATTAGAATTAATTATGAACAATAGAGAACGTGCTATCGATATGAAATCCTTTGAATGCTTGAAATGTCATCCAAAAGTAGTTGTCATACCATTTGTGACATTTCCCTGGCATTATTCATTATGTTATCGAGTGGAAAGGGAACACATGTTGCCCAGTTTTAGAGCTTGGTCTGAAAATTTAAGTTCTGTGACGACTTCCGTTCGGGTTTTACTCGATGTCTTCTAAGGGCGTGTGCCGAGCATTTACGACACCGACGTTTGGCGTTCTCTTGAAAGCAACAATTTCAAAATTTAAATAAAATTACAGTAAAACTTGTAATGTAACGACTTGGTCGACACCTCGATGCAACATCGTCGCTCCAAATGGTTCCCAGCTGTCGTAAAAAAAACTGTGGAAGCAGCTTATTAATAAGGGGAAAGGGGATCGGGAAACGGGACGGAGGTGAAGCCCCTTTCCCACCCCCATTCACGTCTCGATTACATTAATGCCTATTTTTGCAATTAAATAAAAATATCGTAAAAACGGCTCACAACTTTTACGAGCTGGCGAGCCGCGTTTGCTCTTAACTTAACCCTTCAATAGGTGTCAGAAATGTGCGTCGCAAGTGCCTAATTAGGAATTCATAAAAAAAGCTGAGACGCCCGATCGAAAAACTGTAAGAAAACGTGACGCTGTAAAAAGCACATAAAATTATTGAAAAATCCTCAAAGTTAACAGCAACAATTGCATGTAATTTTTTATATTTTATTTTTGATACCCTGTAAGCATTAAGTATGATTGTGAATGGGTAGACCAAAGTAATCTGTTATAAATTGTATGAAAAAATCATTGAGAATAAATTAATTATTAAATAACCGAAGATTGAAATATACAGAAGATTCTTGATGCATAAAAATCAATCAGATCTAAACTTTTATTAAATAAATCTGCCGATTTTTAAGCTTGTCAGTTCGCAATTGCTTACAGAGCTCTAACAGAGTTAGGGCCGTTTTTTCAAAGTACATAAAAATTGTATCTTATTGTATAATTTCAAATTTGACAATAATTTCTATACATTTTGCATCAAAATATATATTGAAAGTTATTAAGCACCTTATTGTGACATTGAAAAAATGGGCCTAAGTAGAACATCATCACAGAGTATCTCCTGGTTGAACACTTCAATATTGTTCCATGTTTTATTGTTATGATTTGCTGTGAATATTCTAAAGTTAAGGCATGGGGTCTATTGCACAATGGGACATAAATTTAATACACAAATTGTCACTGCACGTTTCGATAATAACCGAGAACTGAATAAAATGTTATGCAGGATGTCGAAATGGCAACGAATCGTGTTGATGGCTTCAAGTGGCTAACAAAGAGACAGAGAGACAGTGAGACACACACTGTGTGTGAGAGAGAAAGAGAGAGAGATTGGAATGAGGAAAAAACGGAGGTCGGCTTTTAGTTAATTTTGTTTTGTTTATATTGAACGAATGTCTTTCGATAAACAACAACAAATTGTTTTCATTTGCTGTTATTTTTGTATAATTTTTCAATTGAAGTCATTTTTGTTTATGAGTTGGGCCTCTCTTCAGTTTTAGTTGTTGTTGCTGTTGCATGCCGCGTGAGGTCAGTTTCTGTGAATTGTCAAACAGTATATAAGTGTGCGTGTGTGTGTGTGTATGTGTGATGACGTATATATATGTACATACATATGTTTGTTGTGTGGGGCCTAGGAAGAACTAGGAAGTCTCCAGCGAAAGTTGTTTGGAATATCAGCAAAAACTTTGAATGAGTTCTGAAATAAACACAATCGACAGTGCTGACAACTTGGCATATCTTTGCCATTAAACGTTTGTATAAATGAATGAATTTGAATAGGAATTTCATGAATACATCTGAGTTATTCTGTTCAATGTTGTAGGAAGCATGTAAATATTATCTAAGGGTCTAAGTACAGCGCTGAATATCTGAACATCTCAATTGGATTCACTTAGTGATAACCATTTACTTAAAACATATTGAAAATACAAGATTCAGATCTTTTCTGGAGGGAGGATTTCATGTAATATATTAAAAATTTAAATTTTAGGTATGTACTAACAATTATTATCATTGAGACTTGTACAATAAACTCTTGCTAGAACGATTAATTAAAATACATATTTATTTTTTGGTATACCTTATAATATTTTGCAAATAAAATCTATAATATGAGCTGAAGATGCGTTACCTTAGTAAATGCAATCAACAGAATTGAAAACAGGTGAATATATTTTTCTTCTATTAAAAAGTTGATAACTTTTCATTAAATTTTGAATATGCAAAGGGAATATTTATCTAGAATCGCAAAATATTGAAGATCTTAATCCTATCACTTCTCTTCTTCAAAGTTATTGGTAAAATTGTAATTACTATTCAAAAATGAAACTCGAAGAGTGTATGTCCCAGTCAGCAGTTAATTAATTAGCTATTTGCACAGTAGAACAAAGTAAACCGCCATGTTTCTACAATAAGCTCGGGCGCCTAAAAGTCGACATTAAAATGTGAAAACCAGCCATGGGATTCTATGGGCCAAAATAGAGAAACACACAAAGAACACGAAATCGAGGTAGCCAGGGAATCCGAATAACACGAATTACAACAATGCAACCGCAAAACATAATATGTAATATGTAAATGCATGGTGCGGCCATTTTCTCTTTGTAAACTAAACAAATTACAAACTAATTTTCAGACTCAAACACAATACACAAAAAAAAGTGAAAATTAAAACCAAGATAGAGTAATCTAAACAAGACCTCTACGAATAGATATCCTATAGTATGTAGGTATATAAAAAGTAGTAATTAGATTGTTGGCTTATTATATTTTGTTCAAAATAAGTTTAATAAAAAACAAATAGACTGTTTAAAGTGGTGGGCCTTTAAATGCTTAACTTCTACCACGAAGATTGTTTGATATTGTAAAAAAAAATCTATATAGCTTCAATGATCACCACGAAGTTCGAAAAATGAATATAAAAAAATTAACAACACTCTAGAAAATCCTTAAATGTATTTAGATATGTTGCAAATGATGCTGATCAATACATAAAGTGATATTTACTGAGCCCCCAGCATACCTCATTTTAGACATGTCACGTGTACAGGGTAGATAAACCGTACACATAACAAAATGTAAATCCAGCGATGTTGGCGATGCCGAGGCGACCGCGTCAACACGCCATCAGCCGCAGTAACAACAATGCCACGCCCCCCAATCGCCACTGCCGCCCATTTGCAGTTTCAGTTGCTGCTGCAGTTGCAGTTCATTTATTACATTCCATTTATGCAATTGCGCCAAAATCCATGTTTGCGGTTAATGGAAAAATTATTTATTTAAATAAATTTATTCGACACGGGCGAAGTGCAGAGTGCGCGCTAGAGCGAGACAGCACTATATTCCCGTGTGCATGGCTAAGTGTGAGTGTGTGTGTGTGTTAAAATTGTTGCTGACATCGGTGCCGACGAACTGTGCGAGATATCCACCCACTTTCCACTTTCCCCACCCCAGTTGTGGGATATTTGGGACTCGCTTTATTTTCGGTAGTTTTGCAGCTGCATTTTACACCTTCAGTTTAGTCGTTATACTTGTTTTTATTATACTCTGAGCTACTCATGATATGAATTTGGGTGTATTTTCCTCAAAGTCCTAATTTTCGAAATTAAAATTAGCATTTCTTATTGATTTGGAATGAAACGATATGCTAAGATCATGTTTTATATTGTGTTTGAATCTTCTTTTTGTGAGAATTTAAGATTTTATGAATAACTTAATTTAATAATCTTTTTGTTTCAATTAAGCAAACAGATAATAAAACGCTACAGTCAGAGAATTCTGCTAAAAATAATGAATTTTTAATTTTAAATGAAGAGAGTCCCCTATTTATGTAATTTTATGCCTTCATCGACTTATCTACCTGAGTTTCATTTTTTGTTCATAAAAATCTATATATTAAAAATGAAGAAATAATACAAATTTGACTTCAATTTACTGTCTGTCTGTCATCAGCATCTCCTGTAATCTCTGTCTAATATCCTAGGAACTTTTTGCTAATTGCAAAACTTTTAAGCATTTTCGTCCTATAATTTGTCCACAATCTTCTTTGGGCCATTTAATCATTCCATCAACCAAGGCAACCACAACAAGAGCAACAACAACAGCAACAACTGCTCGTAGAGGGAAAAAATGGCGGTTGGGCAAAAAGCGTAGCATAATTTTGTGCGCATTAATAACAAAATGAAGGGAAATTAATTTGACAGCGGTGGTAGCAGAAAAGGCGACTTAAAACATAATGAAAACATATTATTTGACGTTAATTTTCGGCTGCGACAAGCACATTAAAAATATAAATAAGTAAATGTTAAATATGATGACAATAATCATTAGCATATGGACCCGACCAAATGGCCCTCGTTCTCAATCCCAACTTCCTTCGAGCTCGAGGACTCATTACAAACTCCCACAATTATATGCGCGCGCTGAGTGAACGAAAATTTGTTTGGGGAAACAGCTGTTCTGTTTGGCCACGCCCACTGGCAACCTCAGTTGACCCATTAAAGGCAACGTCGTAGCAAATGAAGAGCTTAGTTTTAATTAAATTCTCAGCGTTGAGTAGGAACTGCTCGCAGATTTATTAGAAAGCGACGACGCTGTCTGGAAGACTCCGACTCCAGACGTGCCCCTCTCCAGCCCCTTCTACCACCCCCCCAGCTGTTCAGTCGTTGTCGTCGTCAACGCATCTTTGTCAATGTCAATTGTTGTGCTTGGCATCGTTATTCTTCATATGCAGACGGCTTTTTAATGAATTTGTATGCTCTTTCTCAAAAATATTTTCATTTTCAAGCGCTTTCTTCTTGCAAATTATGAAAAATTGCCAGTTTTTTGACATTTGTCACGATGGTCAACTGCCAAAGTGATGGAATGGCGTGGGAAAATAGCAATAATAATAAGATCAAAAGGAACTCAAGACACTGACCATCGGGAGGAGCTCGGGAACAACGACTGATAATGATGGCATATTTGTTTAATGAAAACTTGAATGGAAACAGCAACAATAAGTATATAATGATCGACAAGATTGAGGATTATTGCTTTAAAAAGAGCAGTAATAAATTAATTATGATATATTTGAAGTCATTAAGAATAATATCGAAGTTGGTGTACGGACAGCACTTGTCTAAATTATAGGAAATATTTATGCAGAAGGTTTCTATTGTTTTTTTGTATGGAATTCAAGATTGATTAATATCGACTTATTAACAATCAATCAAATTATGGAAAAGGAGGGTTCAGGATAGACTTATCTCTATATTTCTCGGCTTCAAATTGAACAAAATAAATGTGAACTTAAAATTGATTCAGATTATGTTAGCAGATAATTTATATTTTCAGTTTTTTAATTGAGCATTTATTGAACTGAAATGATAGAATAATAATCTAATTATATTTTAGGCTAAAGTCAAATCATACATAATAATCTGTCCAGCAGCAAAAAACTTTAATTAAATATCTCTTGAAAGCTTGCTTAGCCAATTGATAGTGTAGATTCCAAATGATAATAATTTTCCCTCGATTGACTTTAATTAAAATTTTCTAAGTTGTGATAAGTGCAGTTGCGTTTTACACGCTTGGGGCACAAAATGTTTGTGGCAATCTTGTTGAGATTGAATAACATTTTGTACGTTCGTTTGACATTTTGCAGTGCTTCAGTGAAGCAGAAACAATTCGCCTGAATTCAAATTAGTCAAATATTAGAAACTTGCGTTCTACGAGAACATCACATGTATCCGACTTTTTGAAAATGCAATCTCATGCAATCAGCCAACCGCAAAGCAACAGAAAAATGTGAAGCAACTTTTGCATGCAACACACACACATACACACACACACATGCATAAACTGAAAGCTGGGCAGTTGATGGGGGGGTAAGAGAGAGGGAAGACAACAAGTTGGAACTGTCAAAAATGCAGGTCCAACTCTTGGAATGCATTGACATACAAGTATTCATGCACTTGTCGGTTGTTGGCATTTACATTTGACATTTGCATAGCTCACTATGCATTTTTATTGGTTAACCTGGCCCCAGAACAGAACTCAGAACAAGTCGACGCTAGAACTGAATTCGAATTGGAGTCATATGAACAGCTTAAATTCTGTTCTGTGGAGAGAGAGATTGCAACACAAATGTCAGTCAAATGCTTGCCACTTGTCCGCAGAGCTGGGGCATGCCACTTTTTGGTCAGTTCTAATCTGTGATATATATACTATAGTCCAGTCCAAAAACGTATCCGGGCAAGAGTCTTGGTCCAGCATTGCGAATGAAATTATTTTTGATTTGCAGCTGAAAGAAAGGAACAAAAAAAGAAAACTAAAAGTGTTGCATACTGTGTTGCGGGTTTTCAGCTCACTTTGCGGGTTTTGTCATTTAGCATTGTAAATGAGAAAGGCGAAAGGAGAAAGAAGAAAGGAGGCTGGCCTAATGATACTGCCACTTGGCCGTGGACGTGGAGTGTAAGCAGGCCACACACACATACACACACTTCACAAATGTCAAGTTGAATATGAAACTGCCGCTCTCGACCCTCGTCTTTTTTTTTACTGTTTGCTGTTTTCTGTTTTCTGTTCTGGCCATTTGGTACGAGGCCCGCACACAAATACAGACATTTTCCCATAAATATTTAAAGCGAATGCGTTTTCATTCCGCACAACAGTGCAGACATTGCCAAATAAAACAAACTGCCAATGAAAATATTCTCGCATTCGTCTGAGCATATGTGTGTAAAAGTGAAACAAAGCGACGGCCGTCATTCGCCATTTTGTCGGCACACGTTGCGTATGAATAATTTATTTAATGAACTTGTAGCTTGCGACTGCTTCTGCTCCTGTTACTGCCATCGTATACGAATACGAGTACGAATATGTATACTCGAATACTCGATTACAAACACGAATTCTCGACTATATATCCACAACTTTGTTCGTTTGAGTATCTTTGCAAACGCTTCTGCTGTGGACACGTTATAAAGTACTTTTGTTTTCCTTTTGTTTCGGGGCGATTTGTTGCCGTCGAGCGTTTACGTTTCGATAGTTTTTTTCTCCCTCTTTATTCTCCTTTTTCTGACAGCCAAAACTGCGAATTTCTCTGTACTGGCATGCGAGGGCAGTTTATGAATTAGTTCTTAAAATTAAAATAATAATAAATAAAATTTGTCACATTAGGCTTATTTATTTTAAAAAATCTACCCTAAGAAATATTTATTAAAATGATATTGAAAACAAATCATTAAATGTATATTGCTTATCCTCTTTTAATTTATTTTTTATAATTTTATTGAATTTTTTTTATTTATAAATTTATAACTATGTGAAAATTAATTTGATTAGAATTTAAAAATAATTTAGATGTTAATAAAAAAAGCATTGTATAACATTAAACATTGTGTAACAAATAAAAAACATGTCAAGCAACCCTCGTTTAGAGCTCAATATGAGCACTGAACATGGCGTTCTCTTTTTCTTATCCTAGTAATTCAAATTATTTATTTATAGTTCATTTGCGAGTTGGCATTCAAAGTTGTAATGTGCAACACGGACTCGTGGATCCGTTGACTGTTTGGATTCTGGGCACCAAATTTATGTGTGTGTGAACAAAGTACAACGACAAATTGACTTGGACCGAGGGTCAGCCAGTCAATTTGCAGGTATCTGAGCAGGCAGCCAACCAGGTAAGAGGTTAACAGCTTGGAAGACATTGGCCATCCTTCAATTAGCACGGCTGCTTATAAGGTGACTGAGCTTTAAACAAAACGAAGGGCAGAAGGCAAAGTTGTTCGCAAGTATCTCTGTCAATGTTGTGGAGTCTGCATTAAAATTGCAACGTCAGTTGACGCCTGGCTAACGAGGACAATTATGCAGGCAACCGCAGCAGCTATGAAAGGAAGGAAGCTCAAAGCAATCCACTTAATTTGACATTTTTCAAAGCCTCTTAAGCAAATACCATTGACCGCAGTAAAACACACAAAACCGCAGTCTTCAGGAGATGGAAGCAGAGACAGAGATAGAGGCTGGCAATTTGCACCAAAGTGATATATTTAGAAATGGGCTATCGGAGTCAGCTGGGATGCTTGATATGACAGCTGTAGATACTTTTGTATCTACATGTTGTCACATTCAAATATGCTTCACATTGCTCACCCCTTTCTCCCATTATTAGATACTCGAAGGACATGCTTTGTCTCTGGCATTTGCTTATTTGTTTCACAAGCTTTGACCTGTCAAATGTATCTGCAGCTGCAGCACTTCATTATCATCAATTTCTTTACATGAACAAAATGTATCTGTATCTGTAACTGGAGCCCGTGCCAATGACAGCCTCAAGTGTGTTTGGCAATATTTTGTCATATTAAATTTCATTTTGCACAAAAGTCAAGCCTCGCCTTTTGTTAGCTCCTAACGAATGATACTCCAAGGACAATTAATCAAGTGCGCACTGAGAATTCTTGGCTTACAAGCAGCCACTTTTAATCAAAATCAGTTTGTGAATATTTGCAAGATACTCGTAATCTCAATATTGATAATAATTCAACTAAATGTGAGATAAATTCATTCCTTTACAGACTGTGAGTTTGCCTCAATATATTTCACAATAATTGACAATAATTTGACACGCTTTAAATATGCAATTCAATGATCTTCAGTTTAATTTCACTCGAGTTTCGTGACTTTTTTGCTTATTGTTCAGCATCTTTTGTTTTTAAGTGCTCCACTTTGGTATTGCCATAAATTGTGAATACCTTTTGTGGTTTCTCAGAAATCGCGAGGGCAGATGAGTCAACAGTCAGGAGACAGGGAATTGGGCAAGGATCAGCTCGAGATTGTGTATATATATTTGCCAGACTGTCTTCTGGGTTCATTCACCCGCACACTTCATCAATTGATGCACTGCCCCTGATATTTTCACATGCAGCGCACAGCAACAAATCATTAAAAATTCATTTTCAATTTCGTTGCAAGTACCACAGCGAGAAAAGCACAAAGAAATAAAGAAAGAAAGTAAGAAAGAGAGAAAAACACAATATATAACAAAGGACAAGCTGGGAAGACAAACTCGTTTCGGTTGTAATTTTCGTTGACGTTTTGTCTTTTGTTGCAAATCAAAAAAGCAAAAAAAAAAACGAAAAAAGTCGCAACAACTTTCCACCATTTTGGACTCCAGACTAAACTGTCAACTACGACTTGCAGATGCAGTCACGAAAATGTTGCACGTAGCACTTTTCCCCCCTCCCCCAGCCCACACTTGCCTCTGCCTGTTGCCTGATTCTCTGATTCTGGCAATGTCAAGTGTCAAGCTAAAACTGCAGAGAACTGGGCACTATTCGGGTCTATATGCTGAGACTCATTCCAGATCATGTTGCTCTTGATTGAATTGAAGATATTATTTGTCGACTATTTTATCAATTAACTACTTTATTTTATGAACATTTCTTAGTGTTGTTAAGTTTATGACAAATTAGAGGATTGCATTTTAATTAATTTTAGAATAAGTATTCATGTTATCTGGCGGAGCTCAAACTGGAAAAGTCCGATGCCAGAATACGAATCGCATCACTGACAATTTGTCAATATATGAATTGTAAAGATAAAATTCAAATATTTTTTTATTTGAATTCTTAATTATCTTTCCCAATGTCGGTAGCAGCGTTATCAATGCTTGCTAAAATTTTTTTTATGTGTACTATATTACTTCTTACAGTCTGTTAACAGTCTGTTATTTTGCACGTGCTTACAACAAATTATGTGCATTTCTTTTTTGCCTTAAAACCATTAAGCATATATCAAACAAGTTAATTAAAGTTTCTAGTATTAAACAAATGTAGGGTAACTGTTTACATAGGATTACATAAAAATTACTAAAGTCTGAAAAAAGATCCCTATTATATCTATACTTTCATAATTAAATTAAAAAGAACAGTGAGGATAAAATCAAAATCCACAAGTATATCGTTTTCTTACTCAATTATGTCTAATATTTAATTTGTAATAAGATTTTACAATTATTTCTCCCAATTTTAGTAGCAGCTTGATAAATGCTTACTTATGTTTTTCAAAGTGTATTACTTCTTCTTCTTATACAATTCTCTCTAGACTCTGCTTACAACATATTATCAGCATTCCTCTTTTGACTTAAAACCATTAATTCATTCAAGTTAATTATAGTTCTAGTATGTATTAACATATGTAAAAAGCATAGCTCGCAAATAACTGTCGACCGTTTCTCGTTGTCTGCAAATAAGTGTCTTTTGCTTACTCTTTACGAAAAGACTCAGCGAGCAACTGTTTTTTCGGTTCTTAAATGAGCTCGCTCGCGCTCGGAGCGAAAACGTTTTTTTCTATTTTGTTTTGTTCTCGTTGTTCCAATACCGTTTCGTCGTGTTCAATGAAGCAAACGGTATTTTGCATATTTATTGGTATACATTCACACGCATAGGCATTTGCTTGCCTAAGCGTCTGTTTTGCAGACGAAATTTATTAATTGCGATCGTGAATTGTGTGTGTGAAGTTGTGAAATATTTGTTGTGCAAAATGGGAATTAAATTATTTCTTTTTCACAACAACGCAAATAAATGTGAAGACCGTTTGCGTTGAGTTTTTCGGTCAAACAGTCTTATGCTGAATCTCATTGTGCGAGCGTTTTTCGTTTCGCTCTTTACGCACTGCTCATTGAAAGACCGACAGACAAAGAGCTCAACGAAAAGAGCTAAACAGAAAACATAAATGAAGACAGCAAGAGTCTCTTGCTCAGAACGAGAGCGAGAGAGTCGAACTTTTTCGGTTGTGCTCGCAACGAGAGCGCAAGAAAAAAACGGTCGACAGTTATTTGCGAGCTATGGTAAAAAGGCAAAGGTAAAACTCTTATTCTAACCAAAATGCTTATATCTGATTCAAAGAAAAGATTTTTAGTAACTATTAATTAATTAATTTTATCACTTAAGATTTTAAATGTGCATTTCATTATTTATATTTATAATAATTTATAATATTTTTGTTAATCAGTAGCAATTTGTTAAACAATTTATGTTTGTTGTTTAAACACTTTTTGCTCCGCAACAGCGGCAGATTCCCATCGAATCGAGGTTCACATGTCCAGCTGTCCGCCCAATTATGCCTCGGGGCACAAGAAGAAGACTATGCCACAAGGCGACAATTGTGGAAAGAAACGAGGGACTCCGATTCAGACAGATTCACATTGAGGGCCGTCTTCGCTTCATTCGTTTCAGTCGTTGCTTTGAGCTGCATTTGGAGGATGGCATTTGGAAGTTGGAAGTTGGAAGCTGGAAGTGGCTTTCGGGTTTGTCCTTTTGCTCAAAGTAAATATTCGCACGTTTTGCGTTAAATTATTTTTGCTTTTCGTACGTTAAGTGCTGATCGTCTGCCTCTTGTTTCCTTTTTCCCCTGTCTTCTCGATGGTGGCTGCGTCTGCGCAGACAGACGCCCCTTGCTGGAAGAAGACTCTTTGATTATGAGGGCGTCGCTGCTGCGGCAAGTGCTGGGCCTGGGCAGAAGAAGTGGGAGCAGGGGTCTGAGTGAGGATCTGGGTCTTGTTATTTCATCAGCGTGCAATCAAATGAACGACAGATTCTGCGAAAAAGACAACAACAAACAACAAAAGCCAAAGACGTGAAACGGTGACAGGAAACTGGTTTAATTGGTTGAGAACTGAGCTGCGAATGGGGGAATCGCACTTGGCCCCGTCAACTGGGGACTGGGAGGCTGTTGCCTGGCTTTGGGCATTGTCTACCACTCTGCTGGCATTCGCATTCCAGACTTGGCACTTCATGGCAAGAACTTCATTCGGTAGGCGGTTCCACCCGCGCCGCATAAATCACATGAAAATCGCAGCTCATCGAACTGTGCGCAAGTTCAATTCAATTCAATTAGCAGCATATTTTGCAATGCCCCAGCCATAACAGATACAATGCTGCAGATACAGATACAGATACAGTCCACAGATAGCGGCAATTTATGAGCCCAGGCATTTGCCAGCATGTGGCAACCTCCTCCTTCCTCTTTCTTCACTCCCTCCCTCTCTCTGCCAGTCATGTTTTGACAGCACATACAAAAAAATAAAGCAAAATAAAAAAAGAGAGGCACCCGCTGTTCACACTCCATGCCATGCGATCTTGAGATGCCTATACGATGAATCGAAGGGGAACTCGAGGGGGAACTCGAGGGGGGAAGCAGCTGGTTGGGTCCGATTCATGTGGCGTCATTGCGTGGCGTCGAAATGATTTAAAAATTGGCGTGTGTAAAGATTCCGCCACAACAATGTATCGCCTAAACCCCTGAACCCAATACCAAACCCAAACCCAATCCCCAGCACAAGCACAAGCCCAAGTGACCCAATGACTAAACTCATCCTGCCATCGAAGCATCTCCTGGTTAGTAGTAAAGTAATTTCCAAACAACTTAAAGGTGCGAAATAAGACAAATAAAGTAATATCTCCATTTATATTGAACTGCGATTGGAGTATCAACTTTCGAATCAATTCATCATTTTACCATAATCACACTTCTATTTTGTGATTTTAATAATTTAATGAACGTTTTAAGTTTGCCATATTTCAATCATTAATAATCAATTATGTATTTATTTATTAAATTTATTTAGACACGTCAATCAATTTTGATTAGCTAATTGTGTTATGTTTTACTTCTAGTGTAGAAATTATTCCATGTCCGGGATATTCTTTTCACTTTCCAATTTTGCTTATAATTATTTTTAACATTTCCGCTTAAATTCTCAGCTAATAATAAATATAATTTTAATAATACTAAGAACGTTTTAAGTTTGCCAAATTTCAATAATTTATAATCAATTATTTATTTATTTAACTTATTTAGACTTGTCAACTAATTTTGATTAGCTAATTAATTAGCTAACTCTGTCATGTTTTGCTACTAGTGTACAAATTATTCCATGTCCGTAAAATTCTTTTCACTTGCGAATTTAGCTTAAATTATTTTTAATATTTTAACAAATAATAAATATGATTTTAATAATATTAAGATCGATTTAAGTTTGCCAAATGTCAATCATAAATAATCAATTAATTATTTATTCAATTTATTTAGACCCGTCAGCTAATGTTGATTAGCTAAATAATTAACTAGCTCTGTCATGTTTTGCTACTAGTGCAGAAATTATTCCATGTCTGGGAAATTCTTTTCACTTTCCAATTTGCTTATAATTATTTTTAATAATTAAATATGATAATATTAAATATGATTTCAATAATATTAAGAACGTTTTAAGTTTGTCAAATTTCAATCATAAATAATCAATTAATTATTTATTCAATTTATTTAAACCCGTCAACTATTTTTGATTAGCTAATTAATTAACTAACTCATGTCATGTTTTGCTACTAGAGTAGAAATTATTCCATGTCCGCGAATTTCTTTTCACTTGCCAATTTTGCTTATAATTATTTTTAACATTTCCACTTCGATTCGCAGCGAATAATAATTTCTCTTGTTAATTAATCAAATGTGTTCGTGGTTGTTTATTCTAGAGAATTGCTAGGTATACAATTACAAATTAATGCATACTCTGATGTTATCAAACTATGCAGTGCTTTGCAATTGGCACTTGACGCGCTGATTCTTGGCTGTTTGTTTGCTCTCTAAAGTGCCACCCAGGTGTCAATTGCTAATTGCTTTCATTTGAAGTTTTTCTCTTCTCGGGATATTTAATCAACTTGCCAGGCAAACGAGCTTTCACTGCAGCCGTCAAATTGCACGTAACAACAGCAACAGCAACAAGAACAGCAACAACTTCATATCATTAATGCAATCAATTTGAGCTCGCACACACACAACAACAGATGGCGCCAGCGTCTTTGCCGTTTGGCTTCTTACGCTCAATTACATTGCCCGCATCCTGTTCCCCCTGTTTCCCTGTTCCACCTGTTCCCCTTGATCCTCCTGTTCCTCCTGTTCCACCTATTCCTTGGCCTTGCCTTGATTGTCTTTTGTTGACGGCTCTCAGTCAACCTGCGGTTTCTTTTTCGGTTCCTCACCTCTTCTCTCTTCTCTCCTCTCTCCCTCTCTCCACTCTCCTCTCTAGCCTTTTGTCAGGCGACACGCGTTCACCTCATCGATTACTTTGCAATGGAGCTGCCGCCTGGCTGCCAGCATCTTGTTGTGTTTTGCATGTAAATACATGTAATTTGTCATTTAACGCAGTTTCCACGCTTCCACCGCTGCCACGCCCCACTGAGCGCCCCCTTCCACAAGTAACAAGCACATGAAAGATTCAATACAGATTAATCCATTTAAGCCCAATTAAAGATGCATGCGTAACTTGATAGCGACTAGGTCATCTCATTCTTCCTCTAATCAAAAGACAAGATTCACTTTCAGCTAACGACATTAAGTTTTTTCAGATAAATCAAATAACTTTCTTCATTATCAGCATAATTCAATTTTTTAAACATAAAATAAACGACTTTAAAATGATTCAGCAGAGTCTTCTTTTTTTCATTAAAAACGCAAGATTCAATTTAAGCTAATGTTATCAATATGAAGCAACGAATTGAATTAGCTGTATTGATTTTAATTAAATTACTAACAATTACAACAAGAGCTACATTAAAATTTCATTCAAGATTATCCCACTTAAAGCAAATGAATCCAAAACAAGCCAAAGTTAAATGCATACGAAATATTTCCCGACATTCCTTTTTAAATTTTACCAAGTGTTTTAAATAACATACCAAACACTTTGATTATCCTAAAAATGCAATGCAATTTAAATGGCAGTTTTATTTAAGAATATTAAAAATAGAATAAAGAGCTAATAATGCTACTTAGTTTAATATAAAACCAAAATAATTAAAGAAATGCACAGCGTTGATCAAGTTATATTAAATAATTCAAAATTACCTTAAAATTAAATTATGCAACATTACAAAAAGGAGCTTAATATTTTATATAAATATTCGTCAAAGTATTTTAATTAAACAAAGAAAAAGAATAACAAACTTTAATAAAATGCAGTTTTAAATATGTTTGATATGTTTTAATTAAAGTCAAATCAATGTGTAAATATAAACATTTCCGAGCATTATTCTCTGTTTGTAGCTTAGCGATTATTCGTGGCTATTAAATTTATCAGGGCAAAGAGATGTGCATGTGTGTAAAGAAGAGGAGTTCCCTTAAGTTGAATCGCACTGTACCACAACAGAGATTCCATCTGCAATACATAGTTGCCCAATCCAACCTACCCCACATACATAGAGTCGTAGAGCAAGGCGCCTTCCGATGCGACAAGCCACCAGCAGCCTTGACTGTCTTGTCGCGAAATCTTCTCGGCTGGCTGCACACGTACGACACCCGTTTCCTGCCCCCTGCCCCTCTCATTTCCCGCCCGCTGCCTGTTAGCTTGATGGTCAGCAATCGACGCCTGGTATCGCCACGCAACGCTGCCTACTTGTGGGCGCAGTGACCGATACAAATTCTCATCGTAATTCTCATCCAATTTAATTTGATTAATGAGGCGCATGAGGCAAGATAGCGCGAGCTGCCTTGATGCCCCCAAGTCTGGCATCAAAACTAAAATTGAAGCTTCTCTTTAAGACTTTGACAACCGTTGACCCAATTCCAAAAGAATACTTAAACCGGGTCCAAAAAGGTGTTTGGTTATTGTCAGACGGTTTGTCAATGTTTTAAATATTGAAGTTTTAAATTATACATAAATTCTACGCTCAAATAATGTAGGTGCTTTGTACACTTAGTCAGGTAATTTTCTTGACAAAATAGAATAAATTTACTTACCTTATTTTAATTTTAATTCAATTTATTTTATTCTTAAGAAAATGATTTTATCCGAAATTAAATTAAACAGTTACTTAAAAAACTATTAAATGTTAAATGCCATTTATCTCTTAAATCTTTAAATAAAAAAAAAATATATTAATAATTAAAATTTTTGTATATGGAGCATTAGGAATATTTAAAATAATTAAATAAAATTAATAAAGTTCCTTTATATCGTATATCGTTTTATTTGCTAATGGTTCCTAAAACATGCTGAACAAGAAAAATGAAATCCATGTGATGTAAAAATTTTAAAAAAATAAATAAAATCTATATACAAATAATGTAATTGCTTTGTACACTTAGTCAGGTAATTTTCTTGACATAATAGAATAAATTCACTTACTTTATTTTAATTTTAATTTTAATTTAATTTATTTTGTTCTGTTAGAAAACGATTTTATTAGAAATGAAATTTAACAGTTACTTATAAAACTTTTGAATGTTAAATGCAATTTATCTCTTTAGTTAAAAATAAATAAAAATATTTTATTGACTTTAAATCTGTGTATATGTTGCATTAGAAATATTTAAAAATAAATAAAATAAAACAAATAAAGTTAGTTTATATCGTATTTCATTTTAGTTGCCAATAGTTCTATAAAACAAATTGAACAAGAAAAGTGAAATCCATTGTTAGGTAACAATTCCTAAAAACAAAAGTCAAATATGTGCACATTTTGTAATGTCAAAACAATTATTTGATTAACTGTATATAGATCTGCATGTACTTCAAAGTGCCTGATGGTGGTGGAGGTGATGTTGGTGGTGGGGGGCTGCCTATTTTTAGGGTGCCTGTAGCTGCTCCAGGCGTCACCCTGGCCAGAAGATCAAAGCAGCCAATTACTCAACGCCGGCGATGGCAACTCGCTGCTGCTGCTGCTGCTGTTGCCTCTGTTGCATTGCAGTTTGCACTTTGAAAACTGGCAATGAGCTAGAGAACCGCAGTGTCAGCAGTCAGGAGTCCGTAGTCGTGCCTGCCCCACAAGTCCATCAAATCAAATTAATTGCCAGTGAAAAGAAGTGCAAGTGGGTGTGGCAGGAAATCGAAGCGGCAGTTGCGGCAAATGCAGCAGATCGCAGATCGCGTGGATCGTGTGCAACATCGCGCTCGCGAAAAGGTGTTAGAAGTCATGTGGAAAGGCCTGAAATGTTGCACGTATATGTTGCATGTACATACGTCGATCGTTGATTGCAACCAGATCTTTGTTGCCTAATTATGTGGAACCGGCTGCCGCATGCTGCATGCCGCCTGCCACACACAATGCCGAACTTCTCGTCACGCGACTTTCAAAATCAATTTCATTGGACAATAAATAATTTCTTAATAAATTGCACATTGAAAATGCAACTTCCTGCAATTAAAGGCGGCCTGCAACATTGCAACTTGCAGTTGCCAACTGGCAACTTCCAACTGGCAACTGGCAACTTTGCAACCGAGTCCAATAAAAAATAATTGAAAATTCAGTCACGTAAACGTTTTTCCAGCCGCCTGCCAGATCGCGACTCATTAATCCATGCGCCGTCCTCGGCCCCAGTCGTTGCCCCATAATAAAAGCAGCGCGTTGCCCCGCTTATCGGACCCTGGCAATCATCATCATCAGCAAAGGGGATCCGCTGCAGCACGGATCTGACTGAACAGCGGGGCAATGGAGTTGGGCACATCATATTTGGGTTAAAAAGGCGTGCATGCAATTTACCATGGAAGATCATCAAGATTACGAGCATGATTCCAACTCCACTTCCAACTCCACTTCCAACTCCATTTCCATCTCCATCTACGACTTGAACTGCAACTGCGGCTGCTCGTTGATGATGCGCTTGATTTGGACAAGGGATGTGGCAAGGACTGGAAATGCCACAATTATTATACTAAAGTCAGCCCAGACGTGCAGGTGGGCGTGGCATCAGAATTATCTGAAAGAATTACAAATTGAAGAAAAGATTATGGAAACAATCCCCGTAATCAAATGCAGAATTCTGATTATGATTAATGTTTAACAATCATAAAACATTTAAATTTCATCAAATGAAATTAAAATTTAGCCGTGCATTTTGCCTTAATAATTATAAAGTTAATACCAATAATGTAATTAGTTTTACATTGTAATGTTTTTTTGAAGAGAATGTTATTTATTCTGGCTATTAATCTAGTTACCATTTATTGTAATATTATTATCTTACTCTCTTATTAAGAAGAGTTATGAAATGAAAAACGAAAATACAGCTGTTGGCTGAATTATTTTCAGAAAATGTCAATTGATTTCTCATTTTAATAATTTAGATTTTATAAAATTCATAAAAATATTTAAAGTTCATTTTGTGGAAAAAATTATTTAACTAGAAAAGAAACACTTTTTAAAGAAACATTTTAGACATAGCGTTTTATTAAAAATGGAATCTATTAAGTTAACTAAACATATCAATTTGTTTATTAACTGATTACAGTGTTCCATAAACTTATTTTAATGCAATACAAAAAAGGTTGTAATTATTTTCTGATACTTTTTTTATTCAAAAGTTTATTTTATGTAAAAATATACATTTTAGTTTTTTTCACAAATATTTTTTAGGTTTCAGGATACCTAAAATTAGGTTCACATTGATTTTAAGTTGTTAGAGATTTGTACTGCATGTATGATAGAAAATATATAATTTGGAAAGCATAGACATTCATAATCAAGGGTTTCAATCAACCTTCTGTTATCAATGTTCTCTTAAGGTCAATCAAAATTGTAGCCACGTTGTGTGTTCGTCTTCGAGGACTTTGCCATAAACGTTTTCCCCAGATAACAGAGCTAGCTCGTTTCGCCCCAGTTCTCCCAGTCTTTTCTTTTTACCGTAATTTTTTCTGGTTTTTGTGTATTTCAATCAAAATCAAGTGCAGACGTTGAAACGTCTGAAACCAAAAACTTGCATGAGAATTACACGCACAAAACACACAAACTAATTTTCCAACAAATTAGCCGCGCAAGTAGATGCAATCCCCGAACCCGATATGCCGTTCGTTCTTTTTTTTTGCTGCTCTTTGGATTTTTTATTGTCCAGCGCAATTCGTGTGCGTAATTTCCTCTGTTAAGTTAGCTTTTTCCATGGGAAAACTTTGCTTTGAACATGGCAGGCGGGCTGGCATCTGAAATGATGAGGTGGGGGGGAACGGTTAGTTGGGTGGTTTGGGTGGTGCGCTTGATTTTTGCGTATGATAATTGGCCGAGTTCGCTCGTCGTCTGTGGGCAAATGTGCGTGAACCATGCGTTGCGTTTCTTTTAGTGGACGACGCTTCCAGATCCCGAAGCTTCTGGGCTGCATTTGATATGAGAACACACACTCACGCACACACACACACAGACACATTTTCCAGGCGCATGCATCGCTGCACAGGAGACGCAGCTCCCAAACGATTTGCAGTCGGGTCACGTGACCTTAATTAGCCAAAAAAGTAGAAAAAAATGTAAAAGAAACAGAAAAAAAGAAAAGCCAGCACCAGTTGGTAAATCATCTGTCGAATTGCCTTTGCCGTGGTAATTGTGTGTAGCACGTGAAGAGCTCGACTTGAATCGACTGGAAGCTGCCTTTGTGTTGTTGTCGAGAGAGGCCGCTACAACAGAGCACTACTTCAAGCCTTTGTTTGCCTTTAAATTTGGATAAGCTTACACCGAAAAAAAATATTAACTTTACTTCTTTTACTGCTTCCATTTAAGGGCAAAGTGCTTGGTGACCTTAAATTTATTACTTATTTTCTGGAGTAGGTTTCGAGCTTAAAACATTAAATATTTTATTTCTGGATTACTTATCCATTTTTGAAAAATTAACTGCAAATCTATTTTTGGTATAAATATATAAAATTTTTAACAGGAATTATGAACTTTTAGAATACTTAAGTAACACTTAGAAATGTCTAAATAAGGCGTTTGATAACAATTGAAAAGAGAATTCGACGTAAAATATAATGAAATTAATTTCAAAATTGAAACAGATGTTAAAAAAAATTTATGCGTACATTGAAAAAACAGCCCTGAGTTTTAAATCAAATACCTTTAGCATAGATTCTGCTCTTCAAATAAAATCAAGTCTTTGGATAGTTGTGAATTTTTTTAATCAATTATTTTATTGCTAATCAAATATGCAATTCTTTCTGTGTATTTTTAAGTTTGTGAAGATGCGGATATTCTTGGAACTTGAATTGCCTTCAATTACATTTGACTTTTAAATCACTCGCCACAATGGCAATGACAATCATTTAATTGAGTTGCATTGTAATGACTCTTAGTACATTGTACTTACTGAACTTATTGTACTTACTGTACCGCCACGCAGTTCAAAAAGCCTTACAGCCAAAGCGCAATAAATTTCAATTATTTACTTGAATGCACATTAAAATAAATTGTTCGCCAGTCGTTCGTTATTAAATATTATGTTGTGCAGGGCAAGAAGAGTCTTAATGAATATGGCGATAGTGTCTGCTAAAAAGCACCTTACTATTAAAATGGTCTTTTAACATGCACTGCTGTCTGGCGAGTGAGTAAACTACTCTCTAAACCTCACAACTTTGTCAAAGATCGGACCCTGTGATCTCTCCCTCAAACCTGAAATACTTTATTCGATATGTCAAAAATTAATGAGTTTAAATATAAATTCATATCTGCTTAAAATAATTTGATATAGCTTGATCATTTTTTTTATTTAAACTAAAATAACTAAAAGATAGATAAAAGATTTATGTGTTATACTAACATATTTCATTTTATTTCTAGAACAAATCTGATAACTTGATACTTGAATTGTGATAATTAATCCAATAGGCAATATCTTTTTTTTGGCTTTATTTACTTTTATTTTCAAAATTTTCTTAATTTAGGGAAATTAATTTTGTATTTACTATGCAGAACAAAGAATTTGACTTAATTTAAAACACTTTCTCAGCGATTACTTTGCCCACGCTCAACAATGGAAGACGTGTGAGGAACTGTTGCGTAATACCAGAGACATAAAAATGGATTTACGCTTAATCACACACGAAGGATACATATTTTACCGGTTACCTTGTTACCCTCTATCCACCCAACCCAGTGCTAAAAGGACCTCCCTGCCCGGATCTCTGCACGAGATGCTCATTCGCATGCACATTTTGTTCATTAGAAGCTCCATACGAGCGCGCTGCTTAACCTCTGCTTACCACAGAGCCACATTTTGACTTCCCCTTATCTCCTCTTCTTTACCCTCCTCTCCTCCACTTACACCTGCTTCGCTGGCAGCAGTTGTTGTCCTTGCAGCGTTTTCAGTTCATTTTGCTGGTCGAGTTCTTTTTTTTTCCAATTCGGGTTTTTCTTTCTCTCTCTCTGCACGGACAAAGGAACCGCCTGCTGTGAGCAGCTTTAGTCGGGCTTGTGGCACTCGCAGCTTTTACCAATGCCAAAAAACATGTGTAGAACGAGATGGCAACAGCTAGAGGAGAGGGACCGATAAAATATACGTGTGTATATCAGTGTGTGCACAGCTCCCATTAGCCAAAAGGATTTATATTACAAGCGCACACATAAAAAGCACCGCAGGATATTTTGTTTTATGCGAATTTAATTGTACTTTTAATCCAAAGCTAGTGCCACATCTCTCACTCACTCCTAGTGCCTTTTTCCTGCTCTCACACTTACTTATCGTGGCTCAGCGTGTGTTATTTTTTATTAATAGCATTGCATTTTTATTAATAACTGAGCACAAGTGTCGGCTACTTGATTTTTTTAGTGTTGCCCGTCACTTTTGAACAAGGTCTACAATCAACCAGCCAAAAGTCGAAGGTATTACTAACTTTAAAATATATATTTTGCAATGACGGTTCCCAGATCAAAGCTTTAATAAATAAACTACCAAAAAAAAATTGAATTGTCCCTTAAGAAATCCTTCGATCATCAAGTTAAAAACCAGGCAAAAGTATCTCGTAAACTTGATATGGGTTATCCTTAGTGTTTTAACATAATTAATTCAATATAATTGAATATTAAATTAGATATACTCAAATTTATAATACCCTGTTATTTAAGTAGAGCATCCAAAATGTTTAGCAAGTAAATTTCTAGCATCAAATGCTTAAAAGATTTGGCCAACAGGCAGGAAAAACTTAAAAATGCCTAAATAAAATAAAATAAAGTAAAGAAAAACTTGGCCAAGTTTGAAGCAGAAATATCAACGGAAATATGGCAAACACAAACCTCACACACACACACACACTTCCACACACACACCCACACAAAGAGACCCATACTAAAAGTAAAACAGGCTCAAAGTGCGCACATCCTGCTTAGCCGGGTTTTTGTAATGTGCTTTTCTAGTGTTACTTTGGATGTTGTTGTCGACACACACACACACACAAACACACACACAGGCACGCAGCCCACAAAAAGGGACAATTTGTTTAAAGGTAACGGAAAGTTTTGGCGCTCACATTTTCCATCTTTTTTTCCTCATTGTGGGGCGGGAGAAACTTGAAATACTTTGCATAAACTTGAACGGGAAAAGTTGAAAATGTTTGTTGTACTTCATATGAAAATAGCAACAACAGCAAACGGCAAACAACAAAGATAAAGTTCAAAGGAAATGTGGCACAGGAAACGCAGCAAAAGATATACAAAGAGAGAGAAATATGAGAGGAGACAAAAGGGAGGAGCAAAATAAATAAATATATATAAATTTATATATAACAAAATATTAAGAAAGTTATTTCAGCAAAATGAAAGTTTTTCTGTGGAATTGTTGTTGTTCTTCTGTAAATGTGTGTGTGTGTGGTTGTGTGTAAACCCATCACATAAGCTCCTCCAGTGTCTTTTGACATGCTCAGGTATTTTATCACTTAAGTCTTACTTTTTTCATATATTTTTGCTTTGCTCTTTTTGATTTATTTATAAATTATTTCAATTTATGGAAAACTTTTTGTCGGCCGCATTTCAAAAATCTATGTCATTTTCAGCTAATTAAAGCAAATGCAAAAACTTTTCTTACTTTAAATGAATATTAAAAAAAAAATCAGATTAAACAATAAATTGGAATTTGAATCAAAATTAAATTCAAAATAATACATTTGCTTTTAATTTCATACTTTTTTTTTTAAATATTAAATTTTATTTTGCATCACATTTTTATTTCATAGCATCTAATAACTATTATTGTTTTTTTAATTAATTAATTTTAAATCTTAATTTTCCTTAAAACAAATTTTGTAATGTGTATTTATTTTGATACACATAACAGAATTAAATTTGTTTTTAAATGTATGCGGGAGAATTAAATAAAAATAAAAACACAAATAAAATAAAAATCAAATGCCAGTGCCAATCTGTAAATTTTCATTTATTTTGTTAGCCTTTTTTTGTTATTGTTGTTTGTTTGTTTATTTGGCAGCCGCAGCTAAAAACATTTGCATAATTTAAGGCGTCATTTTGGCGCGCTGCTTTAAATTGATATTACAAGAGCAATTTGTGTTTGCCCCCTGCCACAGTCACTCTCGCTCTGGCTCGCACTCTTCCTCTCACTCTCACTTTCGCCCTGAGTGTGTGGAATGGGCGCTAAGTACATGGAAAAACTGTGCCATGGCAACATTTTTCTCGCCTGCGTTGGGATCGTTTCGCTTGTTCAGGCAGCCGGCGGGGCGTGTTCATTCATTTCCTGTTGCGCCTTAAGTTATGCAAAGCTTATGGCAAAGTGAACAAGCACTAAGTGAGTGGGTGGTGGATGAGCAGCAGCTAAAGCAGGACACCAACTACTGCTACACAACCATGGAAATGAGCCAAGTGCTGAGACAACTCGTAAAGCAGTACATGGTATCGCCAGATAAGAGCACAATACAATCGCATCCCATGAATAAGTGGGCCAAACGGGGTGAATAACACTGCGATACTAAATCAAAGTGCAGTTTCTCTTTGTTTCATTACATATGTATATAAACACGCTTTGATTTTGGAGACTCTCGAGTGGGTCTATCACCAATATCAACACTTTAAAATGCATTCAAATAATAAATAAATTTCAGCTTTTAAAAAATAACAGAAACAAATACAATATACAAATTAAATAAACGCTCTTGAGATAAATACATAAATAAATTTGTAATATTTTTTGACATCAAAAATTCTTAGAGAACGACAGAGCATAATTAAAAATTCACTTTATCAACCTTGTAATATTTAAGTAATTGTAATAATTCGGACGAGGAATAATGGCCGCGTTCACCAGAACTAATCGATCAGTAATCATGTATTTTGTTTGTTCGATAGCAAAGCATCACAATCAGAAAATTTCAGCGTACTATTTTGGTGATGAATTTTCAGTCATCATAATCACAAAATTTTAAATCATGATTGCTAATCACTGCATTTCACCAGAATAATCATGCAAATTTCATCGATTTTCTGTTGTCGATTTGTTCTGGTGAACACGGCCATTGATTACTGACACTGATTTCTTAAACTGATAAATAAATGTAACGAAATTGGATGATGCCGTATTGAGTTTCTGATTCATTTTTCAGCCTTGTTACATTTCAAAAAAATTCCATAAAATATTCAGAAGCACAGACTACAAAAAAAATGTAACATTTGGGCATTGAATTGGAGTCTCGCGGTCTCTTCCTCATTATTAACATACCATAATCATTTGCATTGCACATGCCCGATTCCAGTTTTATTTTCATTTACATTTTCAGATACAGATACTTCATCTTTTGCTCGGTTGTTGTTGACATCTGTTAAATGCCGACGACGACTGCTTTTTATAGCAATTAAAGGCTGCAATTTGTGCAGCGGCTGCGGCGCTTGTGATTACATGAAAATACATGAAAATTAATGCTGGCGTTGATTTGTGAGACAGACCTCCATCCCCATTCCCTTTCCCCTTCCCGCCCTTGGCCCCGCCCACACTTTTCCCAGGCGTGCAATTTTGCTACATGTTGAATGTTGCATGCTTATCATAATTGAAAGCAGATGTTCAACTTTAATGACACTAAAATTGCAGAAATAAAACACTTTTTAAGTGAGCGCCATGTTCTAGGCATAATTGCGATTGCGCTGGGCCAACGGATGATCTTCGTTCAGCGGCTGATGACCATCCAAGCCCCTAGAGCGAAAGATACAGAAGTTGGATTCAAAACCAGAAATTATTAGTTAATGTCCATAATATGCAGAACACCTCAAAAAAAAAGAAATTCAAAATTAAAGGGCGATTTATGATGAATTTAGATGCAAAAATTATTTCCCTTCTATATTTTTTTTTTAAACTTATTTTTAAATTTTAATGCAAATCGTACTTATTTTAGTCAATATGCACAAAAACTTAATTAAAAAAAAAAATAGAAAACCCGAAAACAATTTTTGCATCTAAATTCGTCTCAAATCGCCCTCTAATTTAGGATTTTTTTTTTTTTTTCTTGGAGGTGTTCCGCATATGATGGACCTTTACCGATTACCAATGCCAAACTCACATGTTCAGCATTTGTTCGATCAGATAGGCCTCTCGCAAGTACAGTCGCCCCTGAAAGTCGTTGGCCACGTCGTTGCTGCCACGGCGCCGACAGTGCTGACACTTGCCAATGTACGGCGGTTCGCCCGCCTGACGTAGAGCCGGCACCGGATTGGGACGACTGAGGAGCTTGCGCTGACGCTGCACCAGATCCGGTTGCTCCTGCTCGTCCACATAGCTGTCGAACTTGGGCATCTGGGCGAACTTGTCGACGCCGCGTCGCAGTCCCTGCGAGGAGGAGCGGAACATCTTGTTGAGCGGCACACAGGCGTCTTTCATATTGTCGGCTGCCCGCTGCTCGGCAACATTGGAGTTCCTGCGACCCCTCTTCAAGCGGGCGCCCATGTCCGACATGTTGGAGATGCCCAAGTGGGCGACCAGTTTGTCGCCATCCTCGCCCATCTCATCCACCAGACTGGGAAAGCGATCGCGCTGGCAAGGGGCGTGGAAATAGGGTCCCTTGTGACCCCAAACGTGATTCATTCTTCAAGAAATTTCTTAAATTTTATCAATCACAACTTTATAGATAAATATATGTGAATTATTTTTACCCTTTCGATGTAATGGAATGAAATGACATTTGGAAACTATGCAATGCCTACTTGAAGACTTTCAAAGCTGTGCTGACTAGAATAGAGACAATCAGGGGTGCCACAGAAATAGCTTACTCTTGAATTTCACTTTAATTTGTATGAAATTTGAGAAATTTGTATGAAATTTTAGTGAAATTAAAGCGAAAGCGATTTCTGTGGCACCCCTGATAAATTATACTGGGGTGCCACAGAAATCTCTTTCAACTGAATTTGACGTACATTTGTATGAAATTTACGTCATTTTTCAGGTGAAAGAGATTTCTGTGGCACCAGATAAATAATCTTTTGATTAGTTTTGTAGAGTTGCAAAAACAAATAAAAATATTCTCAGCCATTTTTCAGGACTAATTTACAAAGAACTTTAAGATATACGTCCTAGAAAACTTGAAAGCTGCAAGTAGATTGATAAACATCTGTAAGTAGCTTTAATTAACTCACATAATTAAAAAGATAATAAAAAGAAAAAATGCGAATGAAATGCCCTCGCTAATTTCATCATGCAGGCAAATGATCTAAAGTGGAAATTAAAATCCATTAAAGGGAAAGCCATAACAATAACTCAAAAGTCAACAAGCAGAAAAATTCGAGAGACAGAAAAAGGAAGACAGAATCGTTACACCCTCGAAATACCTTTGAAATGTTGTTCTATTGTAATATTGTTGATTAACATTCGGCGAAATCACAATAAAAGTAATTATTTTGATTACAATTCTAATGTCAGAGGGTTGTGGGAGAGCTGAACAGAATTCAAGTCAAAGATAGGTAGACAGACAGACAGGGAGACAGACACATGTCCGTGCAAAAGCTGCTACATAAACAAGTCTGAAATGAGGCATGTAAAAAATTCCAAATGGGCGTGGCACACACACACACACCACACCACACACACACACAGTCATACACAACACATCAACATTAAAAATGTATTTTAATGTGTCGCCCGCTTTGTCATTTGTTTACCTTGCCGCCATTTTGGCTGCCTGTTGTCATTTTTAATGTCTTTCATTTGGCACAATGAGCGGCGTGTGGGCGTGACTAACGCCTCCCTGACAGGGCCAAGCAAACAAAACAAACCATTAGGCGCATTTCATAGCGTTTGTAAATCATAAAATCCTGTCAAATTCCTGAACACCTCACAGCCAAGTTGAACCCCCATTCGACTCCCATTTTGCATTCCACATTGTTGGCAACTTTGGCTTTGACTTTCAGCTAATTACTTGTGATTTAATTTGAATTTGTAATTAGCCAGCAAAATGCCATTTTTGTGACAGTTTTGACAGGCAGCCAGCCGAGACCTGAGACCTGAGAACCGAGCAGTGAGAACTGAGAACTGAGGTGTGAGCCTGTCTCATATGTTGTATTAACGCGCCAAAGTTTTTAATTAGACAGCCAGCAACTGAAAGGCGAAGCTGCCAACTCGGTGCAAAATTGCTCTTCGGCGCTGTCAACTCGCGATAATACTGAACTTACCTGACGAAGTATTAAGAACAAATACATAAATAAATCAATAGCGATACAATACCAATTACTTTTGTAAGAAAGAAAGGACTAAGAATAAAATTAAAAACATAAAGAAGGACTGTAAAAAATTGAAGAAAAAAATAGGAAATTCAGATAAGAAAAATTGGGGAAAGTCATGATCAATAATATAATTATTTCTATAGACATTTACATTTACAACATTTACAAGATCCCACAATACAGTCACCGAGTAATGTGCGGCAAACTGCAAGCACAATGGCGGTTCCACTATGGTTTGAGGCTGTATATATAAAAATGGAGTTGGTACCTTGGTGCTTATCGATGGAATAACGCGAAAGGAACAATATCTGAGCATTCTGCAACAGAATCTTCTAGAAGTCATCGGGAATATGGGTCTTGCTGCTGAAAAAATGAATTTTTCAGTAAGACAATGACTCAAAGGAATGTCTTGTTTGGTCAAAAGTTGGATGTCAAAACAAAAATTCTAGTCCATGAAGTGGCCACTACCATCTCCCGATATGAATCCTATTGAAAAAATTATGTAGCCATGTATAATCGCAGCTGGCAAAATATGCGGTCCCTCCAAGTGGAATGATGCAGCTGTGGGAGAGGACAAAGGACGTATGGTACGATATTCCCCTGCTTTGGTGCTACGATACTCCCAAATTATGCTAAATCGCATAGGGGAACTAAAAAAATTGAAATAGCTGTGGATACATCATTAAAAAATTATTTAAAAAAATATTTGTTTAAAATATAACCGAAGTGCAAAACTGTAACATTTGACTTCTCTTGCATTTTGCTTTGTCATATTTCTAGCGCAACAAATGTCTTCAAATTTTCAGAAGTCATCGTAAAATAAATGCCCAACAAAACAAGACTAAGGTCTTTAGCATACCGAAAATAGGAAAGAAGATACAGACCGATGAAGTGAGAATGAAAGTGAATTCGTGTTACAGTTTTGCTCGTCAGTATAATTGTTAATTTTCTTCTTGAACCAGACTGCCTTTCTATTTTCAAACTGCTGAGAATAAAATATAAATTTCTTTTTGCCACTTCCTCCGCCATAAAATGGGCACAGGTGTAAGTTATTTCCTGCTCTTTGTGATCTTGGTAAAAGAGTACAATAAGCTTTCGCAGCTGTTACTCTTTGAAAGGCAATTTGAAGTCTAATATAGTGCATATAATTTTTTGAAAATATTTGGTAAAAAGATCATGCAATAGCTGATTTGATTACCAAATATCGTCGTCATAAGACAAAGCATGCCTAAGCTGCAGGCTCTCAAAATCTGTCCAGAATTTTAGTTGTGACCCGTTAGTTAATATACTAATCAATAAATAAAAGTGCTTTGCTTTTGAAATCACTAGTCTTTACTGCTAGCCCTGCCCACAGTCACTGTCACAAACATATGTGTTGATAATAGATAACAATATTATCAAGACACTCATTTTATCACCTAATTTAAAAATGTATTTAGCGCTCAGATAAGAAACTTTACATTTGGCCCATAGACGCTATTTGTGCTGCAACACGCGCTTGACAAACTACAATCTCAAGACTCTCTGTGGCGCGAAATATTTATGCACATATAAAAATAATTAGTTTGCGGTGTGCGTATCTCACGCTTATAATTTCTTATCAACACACTTGTAAAATAGTAAATATCACTTAGTTGCTAATCACACTATTGCTCTTAGCTACGAATCTTATAGGTAAATACTTTTATTGACCCCTGGACAGGCGGTGATCCAGCAATTAAGCTAATAATATAGTTAAAGCAGGGGAATTACTTTAAAATAAATGCTGTAATACTCTCCACAAAGTATGACTATACAAATTTAAAACAAACAAAAATCTCAACACAATCGAGAGGTTTTTAAACTATATTGTGACGTCATAACGTTCACAGTGGTTTAACTTTCATTTCACTTGTGTCAAATATTTAACTCTTTTTTTTTGCATGTTAGAATTTGTAATAATATTTTTTATTTATTTTAAATTTAACTGAAATGTATTTAGAAATTAATAAGTAATTGAGTGAAGATTCTAACACCTATTAAACTGCAATATTCAACAACAAAAAAAATCGAATTTTATGTACAAATAAATATATATATTTAATATATTTGAAAATGTCAAAAAAATAACTTGGCTTGCTTTATTTAATTATTTTTTAGTTTCCATAATATTACATTTACTATATGCTTGTTTCACTGTGCACTGATACGCCTTTTATTGTTTTTGCTTTAACGATGACACTGACAGTGAAAAAGAGAATAGAGAGAGACGGAATGTCGTCAAAATCGCGACATAACTCACAAAACTTTCGCCCAACAATCTAGTAGGAATATATAATAGCAGGTCTCTGACATCAATTCTAGCAGTTGTAAGCGGAAAGTGATCGTCGCGTGAGGCCGGAGAGTTCCGAAAGTAGAATTAGTAATTTTTTAAATAAAACAAAAACAAAAAAGAATCTGCAAAATGGTGATTATAAAGAATGAACAAAATATATCTGTGCCGGAATATCTAAGCGCGGATTTCTTTGTGGATACCTTGGAGGAGGGTTTGCGAGAGACAAAAGTAACGCTCTACGATATCAACTTTGAATGGGGCAGCAATCCGGGAGATAATTACTGCTCAGCGATCTATCGTGTACTCTTGAACTTTGCACGCTGGGCTGACGGCAAAGAGTCAGCGAAAAGGGAGAATTTGTCGCTTATTGTGAAAACAATTCCCATCTCGGAGGGTACACAGTTCCTGGAGGATGTCAGTGTGTTCATCAAAGAGAAGCAGACCTATACAGATGTGCTGCCACGCTTGGATATTCTCAGCAATGGCAGTAGATTCGGTGCCAAGTAAGTTGAGCCGGGCTGATCAGCAAATGTAGCGTGTTCAGCGTTTTAGGGTCGGAAATTTCTGACCGCCGGCCAGTGTTGCCAACTCTTCGGGTCATAAAAAAGCTAAACTGGCCTTTGAAAAAAGCTAGAAATAGCCAGAAAATTTTGTTGGTAGCTAAAAAAAAAAACGCTAGAGTAGTAAAACGATATTTTATTGATTTAATCCAGTGTTTTTGGTCCCGCACAACAATCCCAAATGGTCAATTGGGCTGACAGATGAATGTGTGGCAACATATAAACATAATGCCGCCAGTTGTTCGCAGACTTTCACAGGAACAAACGGTATTTTGTTCGTTTGTGCTAAAGAACATTTTGGGGCTAAATTGCGCCATTATCGTAAACATATTGGCATCAATGGAAAGGTCATTTAAATTTTTTTTAAATGATACAAAACTTTTCTTAGCCCATTGACCCATTGAAAATTTCGAAATTATGTATAAGTCTACTTTATAAACTTTTTTCCTTGATTTAAAAAAAAAATGTGTCTGCAAAAAAATTGTACAAACATTTCTAGAAGAGACTGCAAAAAAAATGTCCAAAATATCTTAGCGTGTTTTTTTTTATTATTTATTGAAAATGTCCTCCTTTCATAAAAAAAGTAGATATTTGGCAATTTTCAAAAAATCATAAAAAATACTAGCAAAGAGATTTTTTAAATTTTTTTTTTAGGATAAAAGATAAAAAATATACTTTTACAAAAATTCAAAATTTTGCATGGGTTAGAGAAATTTTTGTATCATTCAAACGGAATTTAAATGAATAGAAGATTAAATAAAGAAATCTGCATAAAATCTTTTTTACTATACAAAAATTTGACTAAGTTAGGGGGTATGAAGACATTTGCGGAAGCGGAAAAAGAGGTGGCGAAATTTGTAAACAAACTTAAACAAAAATGATTTTCTTATAGATACTATCATTCCATGAAGACGCCCGTGCAGACGATTGTGTTTCATGATCTGAAAGTTGAGGGCTTTAGAACGGCCTCTCGCGAGGCAGGCTTGGATTGGGCGCACGCCTCGTTGATACTGCAACAGCTGGGCAAGCTACACGCCACCTCCATGGTGCTTGCGAAGAAAGTAACAAACAAGTTCGAGCAAAATCTCTAGGGAAATACTTAATAACTTTCCATAATTTGCAGGATCCGGAAATAGTCAAGCAATATCAACGTGGAATGCTCTGTGAAGCTACTTTAATGAAAACCGATACCTTTGAGAATATGTTCAACGGTTTTCTTAAGGGCCTCATTAATGCCACAGTCAATTGGAAAGGTTATGAAAAGATTACGAAAGATCTGCAGCGTTTCTCGAATAATTTCAGAAGCATTTGTGTAGCTGCTTCCAGGCCCAAGCCAAATGATCGATATGTGGTTCTCAATCATGGCGATATGTGGACCAATAACTTTATGTATGCCTACGAAAATGAATCCCAGCCAGATGTGCCAACTCGGGCCATCTTTGTGGACTTTCAGCTGTCCTTTTATGGCAGTCCCGCCTGCGATTTGAACTTCTTCCTTAACACCAGCGTCAAGTTGGAATTACTGCAACAGCGTCGGGAGGAGCTAATCAAGGTCTACTATGAGGCATTCAAGGAGGCCTTGGAGTACGCACGCTTCGAACAGATTCCCAGCTATGAGGATTTGCTTTGGGAACTGCGCAGCCGTGAGATATACGGAATATTCGCCCTATTCGCATTCCTGCCCATGGTTACGATGCCCAAGGAACTTTCCCATGACAATAGCATTGAGAACATGAATGATGAGAGTTTTAAGGCCAAGAAAATGGAGGCAATCTTCGCGCAAAAGTTCCTCAATGATTATCACAAATGGGCCCTTAAACGAGCCGATGAACTGGGCGTGTTTAATGATTACTAAACTGATGCTTTGCCAGAAGGCAACAGGTTCATCGACATTTGTGACGAAGTGACGAAGCACAGTGGGGCCATTGCTCATTTTGCATTGCAAAAATAGTAAATCGTAAAGTTCAAATTTGGTCTGAATGTATAAGACTATCCCAGAATCATAATATGTCAGATTGGTTAAAATCGGACTTCTATATCATATAAATGTCAAAGGAATTAGGTCGACATATGCAATTCTGATAATTCACACCGGAAAATGAAATTTTTTTTTTTTTTAATTTTTTGGAAATAATTTTTAAATATAAAAACCTTAAAGTCCAAACAAAAAAAAATAAAGAAAATAAAGTCTAAAGAAGTCACAGAAACCGACCAGCTGCATTGCGAGAGCTAATTCCTATGTCATACTTAATTTAGCTTTTTATAGACCTGAGTTCAATTAAAAAGATCTAATATAGATGTGTTTTTTCCATCAATATAATATACTTTTTTTATTGGGAGGCGTATTTATAGCAAAAATTTAAAGTCTTAGTGATAATGTCACACAATTTAAAAAGAAACACTAATATTTTTAAATGTTCTGACACTGCAAATCGCTAAGAAACTTTACCTTTGTTGCTTCAATATTATTATATTGGCTTTCACAAAATTGAAAATTACAAAACAACGATAAGCACTTACCTTCAACTGCTTAGATACACAGATAGCATAATTATTTGATAGAAATTAATTGTGTGGCGCTGCCAACTTGCGCTGATTGACAAACTGAGCTGCCAACTGCATACCAAAAACTTGCAATCAAAGTAAATTTGACATCAGCTACATAAAAAGTCAAAGAGATATCACTTAAAATCATTCGCTCGAGGCAACAAAAGCACAGCACGAGGCCATCAAGAAGCTGCCCAGCCCAACAGCTCCGCCTGCCACTTGTCCACCTGCCCAACTGTCCACCTGTTCATTTGCCCATCTGCCCAGCTGCCACACCCACATCATCATCACGAAGCGATGCAGTCAAGTCTAACAAATGGCTGCGATCCGGGAGCTGGGTAGCGAGCTATCTAAAGCTGTTGATAAAGCGCACATTAAAATATATACGTATCTAAGTATCTCAAAGATACAACGGCGCCGGCACAGGTGAGGAGCGTCCTTCACCTGCTGCTGCTGGGACTCAAACTGAGAGCTGGAATGGGCGCATTCAAATGAAAACCGTGAGAATCAAAGCAGCAGCCAAGTGGAGCGTAAAGCTTTCAGTGCCTGGATTGGAGTAAAGCTGACTGTCGGTCCAAAAACCTAAAACTGTCGGAACGATTGTCCAGAGGGTCGCTTCTCCCTCTCCCTCTCCCTCGCCCCCTTCCTCCCCCATTCTTTCATCTCATCGAGTTGTTGGGTTTCGTTTTCGCATTTTTTTGTGCCTTTACGTTTCATTTATTACGCACAGATTTTTTTCATTTCTGCTTTTTTCTTTTCGTAAATTAAGAATTTCCTTGCAGCTTTTTAGAGCTTCTCAATGACTTGAAGCCGCGTTCCGCCCCCCAGTCGAGCTGTCTCTTAACTGACTGTTGGCGTTATAAAAGCCCAACGCTTCATTGCACAAACATAGTGGCAACATCGCTGGCTGCCATTTCTAAAGGCCTGTTGTTTAACCAAGGAGCGAGGAGAGGAGAGGAACCTCTACCACTTAACAGAGCACACAACTTGGCTTGCGGTCGACACTCACACACACACACACTACACCCCACAGTCGACACTCTAAAATCTAGCTCAAAGAATTCCTCGCAGCGATATCATTTCTGCACACGTGAGCATCAAGTGTGAAGTGTAAAGAGTGGAGAAGGGAGGGGGTTGCGGTGCGTGTTCTTTCAGAAAGTCTCAAAATGAAATTAATTAAAACAATATAAACAATAGAGCAAAGACATGCGTGCACCTAGACGTACAGTGAACTCAGGCTAAGGAGTTTCAACTAAACAATCATGGGGAAAAACGAAGGAAATTTGATTAACTTATTAATGATATTATTGAATAATTTAAAGAACTTTTAAAGCTTGGACAAGCTATCCTGTTAGACATTTATAGAAATTATTGATAATAGAAATTTATTAATATTACACTATATTTTAAATGTAATCAATATAAAATATAATTATATTAATATTTATTATTATAATACTGAACTATGTTAAATATTTATAGTATAGAAACTAGAAATAATAAATATTTATTTATATTACACTATATTTTAATTGTAATCAATATAATTATAATTATAATTGTTTACTTATTATTATAATAAACAACTATATTAAATAATTATCAAACTAAAACTGTAGCTAAGATAAAATTAAATTTTAATTTTAAGGAACGTTCTATCTTAAGTTAAAATAAATTAAAGTAATGGATAGTTTAAAAGCTCCTTTTCATCCAAAATGCACTTAAGGCCCTATTCTCCTTCAGATTGCTGTTTTTGGACCTTTTTTGAAAAACTTCGCATTTGAAAACGCAATAAGATATTTGAATTTTGTTGCTTTTATTGAATTAGTAATTAATGAAAGAAAATAAAAAAATTTTTTTTGCCTCGACACGAGGGGTGTTCAAAAAGTAATGAGACTTCAAAGTTGGTGGTGCAAAAAAAAGGTGTCGTCATGGCGGCCACGATTCCGGGTCTCCGGAGCGTCTGAAAAAAAAAATATAGGGTTATGATCAGCATAGATGTAATTCTGGCCCGTAGCAAAATAAAAATTTTGCGATTTTTTTTGTCAAAATGGCGGCACTTGAAATTGAAAAATCGAATTTGGACCCATTTTTTTGTAGTTTAGTGTAAAAAAAAAATAGTAAAAAAAATCGCAAAATTTTTATTTTGCTACGGGCCAGAATGGTGACAATTCTACGTCGATTAAACTTAGTTTCATCCAAATCGGTTCAACAGAACTGGCGGAACAGCTCGAAAAACGTGGTTTCGAGATAAACGCGTTCAAAGTTTTGACTCCACGTGCATTAACACTAACATTGCTGGATAAAAATGGCCATATCTCCTTAAGTATTTCGAATTTCTAAAAATCCTTTTAGGGGCATATTCACAACTACCCAAGCTATAAATAAATGCAAAAAAAAAAGTCGAAAAAAAATTTTTGCTGAAAGAGAATAGGGCCTTAACATAACTACACAATTATAGACGTACAGTGAACTCAGGCTTAAGAGCTTCAACTAAACAATTATGGGGAAAAACGAAGGAAAATTTGATTAACTTATTAATGATATTATTGAATAATTTTAATAATTTTAAAAGCTTATACTATCTGACTATTGACAGAGATTTATATGAATTAGAAATAATAGAAATTTATTAATATTACACTATATTTAAAATGTAATCAATATAAAATATAATTATAATTATATTTACTATAATATATAACTAAGTATATCAAATAATTATTTAACTAAAACTAGCTAAGATAAAATTAAATTTAAATTTAAGGCAACTTTCTGTCTCCTTAAGTTAAAATAAATTAAAGTAATGAATAGTTTATAGACTCCTTTCCATTCAAAATTCATTTTAGCTACATAACTACACAATTATAGACACACCATAACACACATACTCAACCACTCACCCACACACACTCATGCACACACACAGTCATACATGTATCTACAGTTCTTTGTAGTTTTACGAGTGACATAACCCATTCATATCATTCATTCATATATGTATGTAGTACTCGTGCTCGTATGAATACTTCCACAAACAGCTCACAATTTAAGCTTATTGTTTACACAGAGCAAAGGCAAAAAAAAATGCAATGGAAATCTGTGGAAAAACCACGTCGAAAAATAGAAAACTCAAGAGAAGGCAGAGAAAGATAGGGGAAAGAGAAGAGTGCAGTGAAAAGTAAATCAAAGCAAATAAAATAAGCAAATTATGAAAAGCAGAAAAGATAAAAAGAGAGCAAAAGAAAGGAAATACTGGCAAATAAATTCATCTTGCGTTTGTGTTGCACAGAAAGAGAGAAAAAAGAGAGATAGAGAGAGAGAGAAAGAGAGAGGGATGTGCGGCAAGGAGTCGCCCAAGATTGGACATTAGGGTGTCCCTTATTTGGTCAAAGTCAATATTTTTAAACGCATACGGGCTAGTTCTGTTCATTAGGTCCTAAAGCACTCAGAAATAAATTTTCACCTCAATCGGAGTATGATAACCCGTGCCGACTTGGATCGGAAAATTTCAAAATTATATGGGACAAAAAAAATTTTTTTTAATTTTTTTAATTTTTTATTTTTTTATTTTGTTCATTAGGTCCTAAAGAACTCAAAACCAAGTTTTCACCTTGATCGGAGTACGATAACCCATTCAAATTTGCTTTGAAACATGAAAAATCATCGAAAAATGTATAATCAGTGTAAAAACACTGTTTTTGATGTTTCAATGCAAGTTTGAATGGGTTATCGTACTCCGATCAAGGTGAAAACTTGGTTTTGAGTTCTTTAGGACCTAATGAACAAAATAAAAAATAAAAAATTAAAAAAATAAAAAAAAATTTTTTTTGTCCCATATAATTTTGAAATTTTCCGATCCAAGTCGGCACGGTTATCATACTTCGATTGAGGTGAAAATTTATTTCTGAGTGCTTTAGGACCTAATGAACAGAACTAGCCCGTATGCGTTTAAAAATATTGACTTTGACCAAATAAGGGACACCCTATTGGACATTGATAGCGTACGTGGTCAGACATATGAAGAAGCTGAGACCCAACGGGGAGTTGGGGCAACCAGTAGATGCCACAAAATGTGGCAGGGTAAACATGTTTAAAATATTTATGTGCCCATCTCGGAGCGAATAGTTCTTGCTACCGTTTCTCAACTATTATTGTGGCGGCACTTTGTCTTGGGTTTGACAAAAGCCACGCCCCCTTCGCCATTTTCAACTTGCGCCCCCCTGGCAATGTCTTGTGGCATCAACACACGTTTTGGCAATGAACAGGGCAGGCCACGTGTGTTTATTTTTATTTGTGGCAATGGCAGAAGGCAACACACAGACAGATGCTAAGAAAAGGTGTGACAGAGACAGCGCGAGTGTGTATTAGAAAGAGAGAGACAGAGAAAGACATATACCGACATTACTGTCTTTTTGGCTGCCTTTGCTGAAAATTTATGTTACAAACTGCTCATAAATGTCAACGTTGTCGCAGTGCTCAACTCGGCTGATTGAAAATTTTCATTAAACTCTTTTGAGAGGGAAAACTTTACTTTACTGATATAAGTATATGTGTAATTTAAAGTAACCAACATATATGTGAAAAGCGATTTAGGATAAGCTGAAATGTAAAAGTTGGCTCAAACAAACTGCACAATGTTATCTTAAATTAGTTCAGCATTGTAGCTAAGATAAATATTAAGTGATTCGGTTTTAAATGCTTTCAATATTTATCGAAAATTGCAATTTATTAAAATATTTCTTAAAATATTTTATTGAATAAAATTTATTTTTGATAAATAATATTTATTTTTTAATGATAAATTAATTTCAAATTTAATAGTAATAATTGAGCAAAAACCAATTATTAAAATACAAACAAATGTGCACAGTATGAGAAAATTGATGCACATAACAAATCGAATTTTTTAAATATTTGCTTAATCTATTTTAGCTGTTACAGCCTGTTTTACGTGCATCAACATTTAATTTTCTCTACTCTGTTTTACTAACTGAACAGAAATAGTTTTAGGCGAAAGAAAACTAGGAAAAAATGTATTAATTTACTAAGTTAAATATTGAATCAAGATTTCGAGCTGAGAAAAATATTAATTGATTTTCACTCACTCTTTAGAAGAGATAAGAAAAGTTGATTAAAAATATTTAATTAAATCTTAGCAAGCCGCAAAAAGCCTCACAAATCGACAGTTTTCATATATCACTTCACTGATGCCAGCAACATTTTGTGGCAATTTCTTTTGTTTGCTGTACAAACATTTACACGGGTTTCACATTCTAATTCTAATTCTTTTCCTTGGAGACCTGTCGCATCAAATGCAAAGTAAACAGCATCATTAAAAGCTGAGCACCTGAGAGGACAGCTGAAGAGGGTGAGGGCTATTAGGAACGTTGCCACTTCATTCAAATTAAGCATACGCCGTGTGGAACGGCTTGGCCACAGTGCAACGGGAGGCCATCAACCGGCAGCACCACAGCCTACGTTACATTAGGGCCACCGCAAAAGACAACGTTGCCTTTTCGCTCACTGTTCACTGTTCACCGTTCAAATGTTAATCGCATTTCTTGGTTTTGCCTCCTCCACTCGACTGTCGTTCTTTCGTTATGTCCTTCGGCTTCGACACTCCACGAGGGGCGGAATGGGGGTAAGGACAACGACAAAGGCGAAAGGCGAAAGGCAAAAAGGGTTTCTTTGTCCTTCTGCCTTCAATGCCTTCGTCCCGCACGTCAGTCACTCATTTGTTTTGTCTTCTGTGCGCTGCGTTGCCCACAAAATGAAAATGGAAATTGGTTTTCTTGGTTACTCGCTGTCCTCGACCAGCAGTAGCAACAACAAGAACAACTACAACAACAACAACATTAATTTAAAATGTAAATAAAGTGACAAATTACCTGAATTAGTGACACAGCGTTCATCGCATTTTCGCGCTAGCTGCTTCTTTCCTTTACTTTTCCTTCCCTTCCTTTCCCAACCAATTTCCCGCTCTCTCATTACATTTCTTTTCTGTTTTTTTTTCTGTTGTTATTTGTATTTGCTTTAATTTTATTTTTAAATGAACAACGTTTACTGCTGTTGTAGTGACTGTCAATGCTGTTGACTTTGTTTAGCTGCGATGATTGTAATGTGAGCTAATTGCATTAATGTTTAAGAAAACCTGAATAAATAAAATATTTGGTAGTGTGTTTGGTATTTGGCCCGAAAGCACCTGTTAGAAGCTCACTTGGTATATAAAAGTTGAAAAGATTTCAAGTCTATTCCATAAATATTATTATAATAACATTCAATATTATATGAGCGAGAAATTGATTAGGAAATCACATGCTTAGTTTTGAAGCATTCTTGTGTAATAATACTATACATTTTTGAATTTGCATCGGTTACTTTAAAGCCTCGAGACCAACGAGCTATTAAATTCAATTATTTTGTAAGCTTAATATTGAATCAAGTCACAGGGCGAATGAGTCGAGTTCTCCAAGATCTTCGCACAGCTGTCGTGTAAATATTTAATTTACGAAATTCCATAATAAAATTTTGCTTTTCATAGCACCTTCTGTTGTTGCTGTTGGTGTTGTTGCTTTAAAGGCAGCTGGGTTTTCATTTCGCATGCCAATTGTTTGGCAAGTGTCAAAATAATAACAAGCCACCCCTTGGCAAGATTCAAAGCCCAACCCAACCCCAATCTGAACCCCAACCAGTCCGCCCTTGGCACAATGCGAATGCCAAGTGTCAAAATATTTCAGAAATTTTTTTTATGTTAATTTTCTATTAATAAAATAAATATTAAATCAGTGAGGACGGCTTGGGGTGACAAATGTCGCAAGACGATGACGCCCTTTTCCCATTCCCGATGCTCGATGACTATATTAGAGACCAAAACCACTAATTTATCCCCAGAGACTGAGGCTGAGTTGGAAGTGGGTGGAAAAGCGCATACACAGCTGTTGCCCTGCTGGGAAACACCCTTCGCGGCGGGTGGTGGCTTTGATTGGAGCTCTTCTTTCCTATTTTTTGTGAGCTTCTTTCTGCCTCTATTTAAATTTCATAAATTCAAGACCCTGAGCCAATTTGATATTGTGTTATTAAATTTAACGTTGGGCAGCAAGCCTTCTCCAAGTTCGAGTAAGTCGTTCAATTTCATGGCTCTGTGGCATTTTCTTTTTTAATTGTTATGGTACAACAACAACAACAATAACAACAATTGTTGTTTTTCTTCGTCTTCTTCTTGTTGTTAGTGTTAACCCTTTTGCGTCTTAGTTGCCACGCGGCTGCTGCTTAGCGGCTCATTAGCCAAGTTTTATGTTGCAGTCAACTTGGCTGTTGAAGAGCTTGAGCATACGGCAAGAGAGAGAGGAGAGGGAGAAGTCAGAGGAGAGGTTACCCATAATTTGTAGATGGCGTTGTAAAACTTTTGCCTATAAACAGACGAATGATGATTTTCCTCTTGTGCCTCGAGGCAGGCAATAAAAATGCGGTGTTAAATTTCAAATTTACTCAGAAAATATTGACGACGCTGCGAGGCTGCAAATTATGACAATCGATACACAGATAATTAAACAAATTTCGCAATTTAATTAAAGGTCATTCATTCCTCCAGGTTCGCTTTAAGAGATGAGTGAAGAGTTACTTTAACAGCAAAAATATAATAAAAATTAAATAAAATTAATTCAGCTTATATAAATTATTATTTTTATATTTAAGTTTTAAAGTTGTCAAAACAACAAAATTAATTTATAATATCTAATTAAAAGTAATTAAAAAGTAAAGGTGATATATTGTATTGTATTGTATTGTAGAGTTAGTTTAAATATAATAAGTTTACTCTTATTTTCTCCTCTCTATCTGTGCAAATTTCGCCTAATTAAATTGAAATTCTTAATTGCGAATAATTTTGGCATTAGTCAGCGATCTTTTCCACCCATTGTTGTCCATGGTCACTTTAACATTTTCGCTTAAATACAATGGATGTGAGCTTAGAAGCCTGAGCTCGTTGCAGGCTGCAAAACTCGTTAAATGTAGTCCCATTTAGCCGGCATGAAAACAGGTAACAAACTTTGCTGCCACCTCCCGAAAATGTATTACCGATGCAGCTTCCATTCAACTATTCAGAGCAGTGCATTACGAGCTGTGTTAAATGTGTCTCTGGCCCCAAAACAATTTGCCAGCAGCTATTTTACATTGCATATTTGCAGGCGCATAACTGTCTGCCTCTATTGCTGCTGTTGTTGTTGGCCCTGTTGTTGTTGCTAGTGCTGCCGGAATGTGCAACTCAGTGTCTGACTAACCCGTTTAGCCAGGCTGACGCCAACTCGCTGCCTCCTGCTCTATTTTGCTCTGCTCTGCTCCTGGCAGCAGCGGAAGCTACTTGTTGGGTTAATGACGTCGTAAAAATTGCTGCAGCTGCTGCGAACTGAGAACTGAGAACTGGGAACTGACACCGTTAGCTACTGGAAACCCCTTCGCAACGAGCTTCCACCAGGTATAATAATTATCCGTTCTTTCTCTACTTCTTCTCTCATACCTTTCCTCCATTTCCTTTTGCCCTTGTCTCGGCTCAGATTGCAACTGTTCTGCTCACAGTTGTGCTTAAAGATGCTACCAGAACTGCAAACACAGAAGAAATCTACCATCTGAGTGATATACATACATATGTATGTATGTGCTATTATCTCTGTTCACCAGGCATTTCTTATAGCCCTTTTTGCCCCAAAAAAAATTAAATTTCAACACATTTAATAACATAAAGTTGATAAAATTGTGTCATTTAATTGTTTGCATTTACTTATAAAAATATTTTGAATCTCATCTAATACGGATTAGTAAAGTTCCAAAAAAATTTCCTCGTTTGGAGTTTATTTTTCTCAATATGTGTAAAATTAAGCCACAAATTTTCCAATTCTTTTACAATTTTATATTGCACTGTTCCTCTAAAATAAGTTTCGCACAATTTAGAAAAAATATAATGCTCCTATTACTGATTAGGCTTCATAATTTATTCAAGCAGGCCTTGAAGTGAGAGTTCACTAGGATACCCAACTAAAAACCAAAAGCAAAGTAAAACTCCATAATTTATAGAACTTTTGTCTAGATCACATCTGGCTGAAAGTGCTATAATAAGCAGCAAAATTAATTCCAGCAACATTTTGGGCTAAATAAATATTTTATTTCATTGTTCCTATTTCTGTGAAGTGCAGGTAAGAGAATATTAAGTAAATTCATGCGGAATAAGATCTCGATATCTGGTATCGATTGCAGCACCAAAGGAAAAGTATCTCAAGATGTGTGGATACGGTTGTGGCAGCTATGGCTTCGGACCTTGGGGTGCCTGTGGACCCTGGGCGGGCGGATGCTATGGCGGCTGTGGTCCCTGTGGCGGTTGTGGACCCTGTGGCGGCTGCGGGCCAAGGGGCTGTGGTCCCTCGGGTCCAGCCTGCTGGCCCTTCGGCTTATATACGTGCTGAGCTTTGGAAAGAAATTAGGAGCAATCTTGCATCTCAGTGCAAAATGCCTCAAACAACTTCCCGGAACTACATAGATGGAATTGCGTGTCTACATGAATCTTGGATTATTGGGTTTTGCTCTGTGGCAAGGCAACAAACCAACGAACAAGGTAAGCTCCCGTATTCGCTTTCAAGCTGCCAGCTGGCGTCGGTTTGGCCTTGAGCCGAGCTGAACAGATTGCGGAGCCATTGCGAGAGCTAGGGAAATTGAAAATTGCTTGACAGCCGAAACAAAGCAGAGAGTGCGCGCGGGTTGCCAATAAAAACATTTTACAATCGCGAATGAAAGTGGATAGAAGAGAAAGGTGGGAGATAAAAGAAGAGAGGAGAAAGGAGGTCGCGCAATTCAATAACTCGTGTGCAAAGAGTTGACGATTTTTCGGGGCTGGGGCTCAATTGTAAACAAAACTCGTAATTTGAATTCCTTACCGGGTTTTTGGGCTGTACTCTTGGCGCTAGCGTGTAGGTGCAAAAGGTAAAGCCGATTTCATTTTCCCCGCGTTGTCGGTGGCAACGTGAAAAGCGCCAAAGAAAATCCAGTTAAAAGGGGGGCGGGGCAAATGCCAAAAATGTGCGTGTGCGAATTTTATTACGAAATTTTTCGTGCTTTTGTGTTCATTGTTTATTTGACTGGTTGGGACAATAAGAATTTACCATCGGTAAAGCCGCCTGCAGTGTCAGTAATTGTGCTTTGCTTTATGTCACTTTGCCTATCCCTTTCTCGATCTATCTCTTTCCCACTATTCACTTGACTCCCAAAAGTATGCTATAAAAATTTGCAATGCTCTCAGCATGCAACCTGAATGTTTATTAATGAATTGCCCTTTACAGATTGCTCTTTAGATGTGCATATGTCATATGGATCGATGCTACAGATATCATAACTTAATAATTTCTGTAACTATGGCGATAAAGCAACACCAATAAAATTGTATTGTCTTTAAGAAACTTGAATTCTTTGATTTCTCAACGTTCCTGCCAATTGCTGTCTGCTTTGGAGGCTGTTCAGGGCCTGAGCTTGGTACATGCTAACTTGCCTTGTTTACCAGCCTATTCTCTACCCCCTCCCCTCTGCCTCAGCCTCTTTTGGCACGCCCCTGGCACTTGGCAAAATGTCGCGGCAAATGGCTGGCGGCCTTAAATGTCAGCGTGAAGAACACAAGTAAAGAAACTGAAAGTCATGAAAGTCTTTTCTGTTTGTGTTTGTGAGCGTGTGCGTGTGTTGGTTTTACTTTTTAGCCTTTTGCTGTTCACATTCCTGTTGCGCTTAATGTCACCTCGCTTCTTTCCTCCCTCCCTCCCTTCATTCGTTCCCTCTCCAATTCGTTGGCAATTTTCATGCTGTGTCACGTTATTTATTTCTGTTGTAATTTTTGAGCCTTGCCAAACCCTTTCACAGTTTCCGCTAGCAAAAGTTTTCTCCTTCTTCGAAATTAACATAAAAGTAACGTTATCGCAGCATGTGGGCGTGGCATATGTGTATATGTATGTGTGTGTTTGTCTCTTGCTTGTTTAATTATTTTGTTAAACAGTCACAAAGTTACGATAACGCCGACAAAGTTGGTAACGCCCGTCGCGTCTTCATTTGCTCTGTTGGCCACTTTTATGGCCAAAACATGTTGACTAAGCCGTTAATACACAATCCTTGGCCGCAACTAACCCCATAAAGTAATGGACAGTCTGCCAGCTGCCCTTCAATAAGCCTAAAAGCGCATTGTGGTCAGTTTTGGTAGTCATTGTTGTTGTTGCTCTTTTTGCTGGTCAACCAAATCCCCTTATGTTATTTTTGTAAAGCCCAACTAAGGGCGCGCTTGACTTAAATGGCACTTTGACAGCAACAACGTGAGGGGAGCAAAGAGGGGGTGTGAGTGTCACGCATTTACGGGCTAAATACCTTAAATACTTTTTGGCTTTCTTTGAGACAAGTGCGCAATACGCTACATTAAAAGTCGTCTCCCTCATCTGTCCATTTCGACCCCATAACTTCGTCACTCACACACACACACTTATGAGTGTGTCGTTATTTGCCCTGACGAGCCACTTTTCGAATGGGGACACTGTAATAGTATGGCATCCCTTTTCCCCTCTGGGTAACACTGAAAAGCCGCCTCTTAGGCACTTGCCTCACAACGAGGCCAATTTTCACTGCAGTTGAAGTAAAGCAATCTAAAACAATATGACTGAATTTAAAATGAAACAGCTTATAAACTTACATACTCCCTGTAACTGTTGAGTCGTTCTTTATGATGGAAAAATGACAGATTGAAATCACCTGCTGAACACCCCCAATATCCTAAAATCAATTACTAATCAACTGCAGCATTTAGTTTAACTTAACGCAAATAAATTTAAACCGCTCTTAAAAGTATACTTTGGAGTTTTGCCTATATACTGAATTTAGTTTGATTCGAAAGACATTTTCGTAGCACACTTTTAAGATGCAACGTAAATTAATTTAGCCCGCCCCTAAAAGCATGCTTTGAAATGTGTCTAAATTGATGCTACTTAGAAACAGACAAACGGGCAGGGCTTTATCGATCATCCAAAATTACAAGCCTCCTTTAATGCGTTACATATATCTAAAAATAAATTAGAAAATGAGATAAAATGCTTTTTTGAGCAGCTAAATGCATGCAAAAGAGAGAAAGTTCCTGTAACAAATTGAATAGACAAAGTAAATTGATTTTTATAGCCTGTATTAGCATTTGCATTTCTGTAATTCAACTTTACATCAATAAATTGAGCTCTGGTGGAGCGTATAATTAATTAATTAAGATGCAATCTGGTGGATCAAGTCATTGATTTTCTCCTGTGCTGTGTCGGGTGGCTCGCCTAAGCATGTGGCTGCACACAGCGTGTATTCTCGGGCAGATCGCAGATGCCCTTCAGGGCGTTGAAGTACAACTTGCCACAGCTAACCTGCAGGGGCATTCCATAGCGACAGATGTAGTAGTTGTTGCAGCTCGTGAGGGAGGCCATCATGAAGCCATCGGGCTTGTTGTGGCACACGTAGCTCGTGAGCAGATCCATGTTCAGTCCACTGGATGCGGAGGTCATCGGGATGGGTTGGCTGAGCACCTCGGGCAGGGGAGCACTTGGTCTGACGAAGGGTCTTACACTCAGGGAACCGGGCACTACCTTTCCTGAGGTTGGAGCGCACTTAGTGGTCACAGCTGGAGCGCACGATGTTGTTGTTGGGCCGCATGGGGTTGTTGGAGGACAAGCTGTGGTTGGAGCACAAGGTGTTGTTACGGGAGCGCATGTGGTTGTTGTGCACGTGGTTGTTTTCGCAGGAGTGCATGTGGTTGTTGTGCAAGTGGTTGTTGTTTTGGGAGTGCAAGTTGTCGTTGTGCATGTGGTTGTTGTTTTGGGAGTGCATGTTGTTGTTGTGCATGTGGTTGTTGTTTTGGGAGTGCATGTTGTTGTCGTACACGTGGTTGTCGTTGTCGATGTACTGGGAGGGCATGTGGTTGATGTACGAGTGGTTGTCGATGCCGTTGTACTGGGAAGGCAAGTGGTTGTTGTACATGTGGTTGTTGTACTAGTGGTTGTCGTTGTCTTTGTACTGGGAGGGCATGTGGTTGATGTACGAGTGGTTGTCGTTGTCGATGTACTGGGAGGACATGTGGTTGATGTACGAGTGGTTGTCGTTGTCGATGTACTGGGAGGACATGTGGTTGTTGTTTTGGAAGTGCAAGTGGTTGTTGTTGCTGGTTTGCATGTGGTTGTTGTACATGTCGTTGTTGTTGCTGGGGTGCATGTGGTTGTTGTACATGTCGTTGTTGTCTTGGGAGTGCATGTGGTGGTTGTGCAAGTGGTTGTTGTTGCTGGTGCACAAACAGTTGTTGTTGCTGGTGCACAATCGGTTGTTGTTTCTGGAGCACAATAGGTTGTTGTTACAGGACCACACACGGTTGTTGTTTCCGGACATACGGTGGTAACGGTTTCACCGCAGGGAGCAGCAGAGTTGCCAGCACCACCAACAGCAGCCAAAGATGCAGATTGCTGTACTTGAATGCATCCAGTGTCATAGCTGACGCATTCCTTGACCCTGGCATCGAAGAAGCGGGCGCACACGGTCTCGATGGCCAGACCGCTCTGGCACTCATAGTACTTGGAGCAGCTGCCGGGCACAAGAGCGCGGAAGCCGTCATCTTTATTGGCGCAGACGAAACGGCGGTACAGCTGGTTGTTCACGGGCATAACCGAGGGTCTCAGGTTGGCGGCGCCACTGGCGGCGATCAGAACGGCCAGGAAGGCAAGGACTGCAAGGAGGGTTAAGGGTTAAGGGTTAGTCCTGGCAGTACCGGCTAGTACCGTTTGTCTGGTCATACCGTAATAGGCTCTCATCTTGGAGTCTTGGAGTGATTCAGCTATTCCTCTTGTAGTGGTATTGTATTGATTACTGGTAGCAGTCGAGGCACAGATGCTTTACACAAATGAAACTGCTTCCATTGGCAACCGCTTTTATATGGTAGCGTCAGGTGGTGCGATACGCATCTTTAGTACATGGTTGTTGTTCTTTGGTGCCTTATCGCCTCATCGATATCGACAGATATCTGTTGGGTGTTACCTTGATATTGAATGCTCCTCGGGAAGCTGTGCGGTAAGTGCCTTGCCTGTGTTTGATGTCGGACCTTTTCGTATCTCTTATCGATAACAAAACTGCTCTGCTCTTCTCTTCTTTATGTTCAATTTATTTAATTGTTTGCACTCGGCAATGTAACAAACGGAACTTGACAATTCTGCGGTACTTTCTGCCTCCCAAGCAGCACACATTAAATCCCATTGTGCGTACTCCTCTCTCCGCTCATTTCTGTGTGCGAATGTGTGGTCATTGCTTGGTGACGTTAATTTATCAAAGGAACTTGCAATTGTTTAATTAATTAGATGTCTACCATACACCCGCCCAGACACACAACAACTACGCAATGCTGAGTATGATTCGAATTGAACTTATTTGCTGTCCATTTCGCAGCTGAGTGGTGGTCAGACTGAAAATCCTGAACCTGTCAGCGCATTGTCAATGGAATTTATCAAACCAAGCAAGTAACTGACACCCAGAGTATGTATAATAATCTTTGAGTATTTATCCTGCTAAATTTAAAATACAATTGATCAGCTGTGTTCCACAAATCCCTAGAGATTTTGATGAATATGGCTTTTTAATACAGATATTGCAATTTTCGAAGTCACAAAATTCCATTAATTTATTTTAATTTCAATAGAATGTGTAATTATTGGTTTATTATTTACAATAAATAAGTCAAAGCTTTAATGTCTTTTTTATTGCCTTTTATTGAATTTAAAAACTATTTTCGTTTTATTATTCAAACTTGCAACAAATAGTAAAACATAATTAATTACTTAATTGACATAATTGTTCCAATTGATACATACACTTAGAACTGTTACTGAGAATATTTTCGATAAAGAGTTTCTTGCATAATCTGAGATCCTTGAAATGCTAAATTCTGACGCATTTTCTTCTATTTAAATTTTATAATTTACATATCTAGAATTGTTTATTGGGCTTTAGACTGTATACTTAAAAAAGCCCCCCTCTTTAATTAAAATAATTACTATGGCGATGGCCAATTAGGACATTAATAATAATATAATATTTAATAATAATTATAATATTTATTTTCTTTATAAATTTCTCTAATGCATTAGTCAGCAATGGGCTGCAATGACCTGGTGAAATTTGTTGGGGTTTATGTACCATTGATAAAATTGTCGAGGCATGTCGCAGCACATGTTTTTGGGTATTTTCTTGAATCCCCGTGATAAGAATCAATGAAGCAGATGTTGTACATTCGATAGTAGACGCGCAGTAGTTTGTAATTACAATTAAATTGATAAGAAATCGCACAGTCTAGTTATAGTGGGGCGGGCATATCGAAACCTTGTGGTTTCCGTGACAAGGGGCGTGCGTGTACAAGGGTCTCTTGGGGCCTCTTGGGGCCTCTTGGCATGACGGGCTTTCATGCCACATCAAAAACAATTATCAAAGACGAGGCTTGATTGCCATCAGCTTGACGGAAACAGGAAGCATTACACAAGCCATGCGAATACTTAACAAAATAGCTACAAATTTGAATACCGCCGTCTACCGAGTATTTCAGGAATGGAAGAGTATTCAATCTTCGGCTGTAAACAGTATTGCTTTTTAATTGCATTTTTATTTTGACATTTGCTGTGCAATTTGTCAACACTTTTTTATTATTTACTTGCAAAATCATTTGTGCGACAATAGACAGCGGAATAGCTGACAAGATTGTGAATTGTACAATTCAATAATTTGAAATTATTTCGTGGAAGTAAGGAAACCACATTTCGGATATTGTTCAAACCATTTCTTGCTGCTTTTTTTGCTTCTGTAGAATTTGAAATCAAAATAAGAATGCACTAAAAAATCAGTTAGAGTCTTTTCAAAGTATTTGAATTAACACATATTAAATGCAAAAAAACACAAACTGTAAAAAAATTTTTTCATTCAATCTAAATAAATCAATAAATCTTATGACAGTTTATCCCTTGCATGAAATTATATCAATATCTAAATGTGTAGATAGAAAAACATTAAAAATTAATTTCAAATTAGAATTCAATTTGGATACGAGAATTTATCAAACACACACTAAGCGTGGCCACAACAACAACATTGACAATGACAGCAACAACAACAACAACAGCAGCAACAACCACAGCAACGATAGCAACAACTTGTTAGGCCATAAAAAGTGTTTGCTATTACCGGCAATTACATTAAAATCAGGCAACAACGACAACAACAAAATCCATATAATAAAACATTTCAACGAAATTGAATTGAATTGAATTTCTGTAACGACAACCCTTTCAAGGTGGTTGTTGGCCCGAACTGAACGGTTAATTGGAGATCGGGGCTCGAACGGGGGGGAACAGGCAAGAGGGTCGGTTGGTTAGTTGGGAAACCCAACTGAAGGCAACAACTGGGCAAACATTTTGGGTCAACATTTTTTTGATATTGGTGACCGCCTGCAGCGCATTAGCCAAAAACCATGGACACAGTAAGAGAAAGAAACATGGTGAAGAGCAAATAAACAGAAAGAGAGAGAGAGAGAGAAAGATGATGGGCTTACTTTTGATCAAAATCAATAGTTTAAAATTTAAATGTATTTTTTTACTTGCGAGAGAAACTTTAAATTTTTCATGCTCTTTCCAGCAAGTTGTGCTTATTTATGCGACTTTATTTTACACTTGACTAAATGCATTCGATAAAAAGGAGTAGAAAAAAGAGAAACAAAAGAAATCACTTAACCCTTGAGCGACCCCGACACATGCGAAATTGACTTGAATTATCGAATTTCGTATGGGCTCTGCAACTGGGAATGGGCATGGTCTTTCGGGCGACCCTTTTATCAAACTTGAACTCAAGTTCAAGCATGGCCACGAAACGAAGAAACATGTACGAGTGTTCAAATGACAGAGGCACAACTAACAGATACTCTAGAAAATAAATACAGAAATGAAATAATATATGACAGATTTGAAAATTAATTAAAACCTTATATAAAAAGTGTGAACTAAAGTTAGTAATTTATTTTAATTAATGAAATCATCAATTTCTGTTAAAATGTAGTAATAATGACTGAAAATACATTTTTTCAAAATACATTATTTCAAAATAATATATATTTTAAAATTTTTAATTGATGTGATTAATTTAAATAATAAGAGTAGCTAACTTGAGACATTTTAATTAATTTAATTTAATTTAATTTAATTATTTTATTTTATTTAATTAATTACATAAAGTAGTTTTTATAACCGTGATAAATTTCAATACCAAATAATTAATTCTTTGCTTAAATTTAAACTAAATTTAAAAAAAAAGTACTTATTGTCGGGCCACCCCATGTGATCACTTCCACAGGGTATACAAGCGAAAGAGCAACAACAATTCAACGACGGACGGACGACGCACACATGACGCGTAGTCGAGGGAAACGAGGGGATCAAACGAAATATAAATCAGTTTAATGATTTTTATGCCAGCAAAAACAAAAAAGAAAATACGCAGCGAGCAAAAGCGAGATAGAAAGAGAGTAGAAAGAGAGAAGAGAGAGGGACCATGAGGGAAGACAGAGCGTGGGCTGTGTTTGCATTGCACTATAGGTGAAATGGACCCTTTTTCTGATATAAACTAGTTTTGTAACAGTATTCAAATTAACAAACTTTTCTTACATTCCTATTAGGAATACATTGAATTTTAATGTTGCATACCAGAAATGTTAACATTGCATTCAGTTGTTAAGTTAACAGCTGTTAAACGTGCAGCTTATAAATTGTGCAAATATTTTGATTGAAGTTCAAGTGGCTCTAGTTTCTTTAAATTGAAAATTTTTAATAAAAATTATGATGAAAAGTGATCAATGTGGCTTGTACATTATGTTGGTAGATCTGTGCTGTTGGTATTGTTCGTGTTGTCTGTAGTAAGTGTCCATAAAGTGACGTTCAAAAAAATAATTTTTTGGGAAGAGTTTTCAAAAAATGTCTAGACTTGTCTACGAAGTGACTATATACATGTTGTAGAGTAATTCCTTGTGAACTCATAACAGTTAAGTTTATCTCCCACCTTTTCCCACTTCTCCCAAAAATTAACTTTTTAGAACATAACCTATATGTAAGCAATGCCGGTCTACTTAAAGCACAACGGAAAAATAAAGGAAAAACTGATGGAGTGGATGCTGTTGTACGTTAATTTAAATAGTACATCGATGTTATTGATATTACGACACACAGACAACAATAAAACATAGATTTTTTAGTTACAGGCTAACTACTCTCCGAAAATAAAATCCAAAAAATGCTTCTAAAAATTTGAAATAAAAAACAACAAATTTGAAATATACTTAGAAAATATAAAAAAAAACATTACTTTAATATTTATTAAAAAAAAAAAAAATTTAAATATTTTTTTGCATATATATTTTTTTAGGGGCGTTGCTGGGCAGTGCCACGCCCATTTTTTCAAAACTATTTCCAAATTCGATCTAGAATGGTATCCAAAAAACTTTACACGGAAAACTCGATAAGCCTACGAGTTATTAATTTATATCAGAAAAAGGGTCCATTTGACCTATAGTGCATTGCTTTGCTTGCCGCCGGAAGCGGAAGTTGGCGAAGTGTGCGAGAAAAAAATAAAATAAAATAAAAAATGGACGACACAGGCAACTTTAAATGTTGTTGGCATTTTATTTAAGGCATCGCAAGTCTTAAAGCGACATAACGTGATTCCTTTTGGAGCAAATAGTGTAAATTAGGTTCAATTGAATTGCCAAGTGCTTAGCAATTGAATTACAAGCAACTTATTGATTTTCATAAATGACATTTTGGCCCGATTAGTTAACGGTCTCTCACATTCCTCACAAAATGACAGCAACCCTTGAAGTCAGGCCCCTTTTGTCTGCTGCTGCTGCTGCTGTTGCCATATCTCAACATTTAATTAATGTCACTGACATTTGTCAAGTTGAATTTCATAATTTGCGCCTCAAACTCAGCATAGGCAACTGACTCACCAAACCGGCGACGTCAGCATGGCACCTGCAATGACATCCCCCAACCCTCAACCCCCAACTGCGACCTGTGCTGAGACCCCATTGGACTGCCAACATTAGTTTCAATAATAAATTAACCTGTAACTCAAACTCGGCTGCTTATCTTGCCATAAGTCAGTCCAAGTCAGTCCAATGCCTTTTGCACTCCACTGAGTCGCGTACGCAGCGTTAAATTTAGTTAGCAGAGTGCATTCGACTGCATGTGTGTGTATATGTATTTCTTGTGTGTGTGTGTTCTGTGTATGTGGCATGCAAGTAAATTTATTTCATCACAAGACAAACCCATGCGTCTCAACATCTCTTCGTCTCAGCGTCTCTCAGTGGCTTCTTCCTTCCGGCTTCGTCTGCCAGGTTGAGCTCCAAGTTTGCCGTCGTGTGTTTAGTTTTTGCTTTCTTTTAAATTATTTATCAGCTGCTTCGAAGCATCCAGTTTAGCTAATGCATGCCAAACTGCAATGCCAGGCACGCATAATATTATATTACCGACTGATAAATTTAACCGAAAACAACAGCAAAACGAAGCATTAGCATCTGACATTCTAACTGAATAGCTGCAGAGCTCAGAGAATCGAAATGAATTGCTCTTCTGCTTTCAAATACAACCAAAATAAAGGCAACTTTTAATTTAATATATTTTATTTAGATCAATTCAATACAAATAATATTATAAAAAATGTTTAAAAAAATATTAATTGTATTTTGCATAATTTTATTTTTATATATGGTATTTAATTATTAAAATTGAATTAATTTGTAGTTTTTAACTAAAATTTACGCTCAAAAGTTTATTTCGCAGTGTAATGATCTTTAATGATTGTAATGATTGACAATATTTTTAGAAAAGAGACTCATTATTTGTTATGCTCGTAGAATTAAAGAGTTAATCACAATTATTAACACTGAATTTAAGCAAGTAATTCTAAAATTGGTTTTATATTTCGCTGCTGAGATTGAGCAGAAGAAAGTGATTGTGTTGTGAGAGTATTTCTCCTTTTACTTACTTTTGATTTCGTGCTCTTCGATGTGAGTTTTTCGCATACTCGAATTTGATGCTTTATGACTTATGCGTTGTATGACAGCCATATAAAAGTATTTTTATCTTTCAGCCGAGTCATCAGCATTTGAGAGTCACAAAGCAAATCCCTTTGCGATTCGCAGGACTCGCAAGAACTTTACCACTGCACCTCCTGCTTCTGCTTCTGCTGTTGATCCCGCTCCAGTTCCCGCTGGCCCCTTCACATCACCTCCATAAGCGTTGCCTCCCCCCGCCCATCGAATGCCCAAACATATGAAAACATAAAAACGACAAACAAACGTGCTCATATATATACATACATATGTGTACTTATGCCAATGTGTGGGAGTATGTGTGTGTGTATAAAAAGTAACGCTGAAATAAAAATAACTGAAATATGCACACACACACACTCACATACACTCGCACACCTTTACGATTGCTGAAGGAGTAAAAATGTAACGGCGAAAATGTACAGCGAAATTTACACGCTAAATGCGTCCCAAAAGAGAGCAAGCCAAAGTCATTAAATGTTGGCCAGGTGGATCTGTATAAGAAGACTGTAGGCCCAAAAAGGTTTTACATGTTATTGCGGCATGCCACACACACACACACACACACACACATATATATACACACTTAAGAGCGACCCAGAAATTGACATAAATACATAATGAGCAACAATTTCATGTAGCTACAGTTGCCTCTACTACCTCTTACTCTTCCTCGTCTTCTCCCCTTCCCTGCATCGCCACAACTTTGTTGTGGGCGTGGCAGAAGTGCGTGTGTGTTTGTGGCTAAAAAAGCGTAAACTCTTACTTTAATTTCCCGCCGGAATTGGCCCAAGAAAACGCCAGGCAAGACTCTCAGCCTGTCAACGTTCTGCCACAGCGCCTAGTTGTATGCAATTAATGTGGTTCTACAAGAAACTAGTTAGAAAGTGACGAATATGTAATCGAACTACGAAATACGCTTGCTGACTTCTTGTACAGATATAAAAAAGAAAATTGTTAAAAGCCAATAAATTCCAGGGACTGCAACTTAAAGTTATGAGTTTTAAAAAAATTAAAAAATAAGAGTTATTGGCTGATTTTATTAAGAAAATTATTTTGAATTATTAAAATTAATTTAAATGATAAAAATTTAAAATAATTTTTATTTTTTAATTTTTATGTAAAAATGTAGCCCTAACTATTATTTCCAATTTGTATTATAAAAATTAATTAATTCATTTATTTTAATCTGTATTGACTTCAACAGGGAACAATTCAACCCACAACTCAGTTCAATTTATTCTCTCAACAAATTTATAAATCTGAATTTATATGTATTTATTAAGTTACCAATGCACTAATTTTAATTTCAATAAAACTATCTGAAAATGTAGTGTTTCAATAAGAGTAATAAAAAGATCAGATGATTTTTCCCTTATTTTTGCCAATTTATTGTATCGGAATATTGCAATAATACTTAAGAATGAATTATGAAAAATATTTAGCTCTCTTCTTTTACAACTGTATTTTTAACAACTTGAATTTTAGATTAACAATTCACATCATCTAGAAAGTACATCATGTTTACAAACTTTAGAAATTTTACTTAAATTTTTAAATCTGATTTCAAGAATGAATTATCTACAAACTCGCTTTTGAAAATTAATCAGCTCAATCAAATTAATCAATAATCAATCTGTTTAATTTCGAAATTATAAAAGTTGGTTAGGCTTTAACTTATTTATGACGTTTTACTATTTCGGAATTATTACTTACAATTTTATCAAACAAAAATTCTTGGAAAGCTTCAAAGAATTTTGCATGCATGCAAAAAAGACTCAAATAGATTAACTAAGCCAATATGCCCAGGCTAGATTATAGCCAAGTCAAAGTCGTTGGCTGGTCTGCTCTAATATTAAGGCCAAATTGTTGGCTGGCAGAGTTCACACGAAGCGAAGACGAGTCAAAGAATTCCCGTGAGACATTTTCAATTATTTATTATTTATGCCTGGAATGTTGTAGATTGTGGGCGGCAGAAGGATACTGGGGCACAGAAGGGGCAGCGGGTAGATGAGTCTAAGCAGGCCACTAGCCATATGTGCCATGTCTGAGTGTCTGAGTGTGTTGTCCTGTCAGTTGACAAATTTGCGCCATGTATTCTTGCATAGCTTTAATGTGGTCGAGGACAAAGTAAGTAGCAAAAAGCGAGCAACGTGAAAATTTCGTTAAGAAAATTATTTACATTTGCAAATTTTATAAGCTTTGTTTGTGAGCGTTAAGGCAACTCTCCAAGGGCTGCATGTTAAATGTAATGCAGTCTGTGTGTGTGTGTGTGTGTAGGGTGCTTCACTCCCACTCCTACTCCTACTTTATACACCTACACGTATCTCTCCTTTGGTGTGCATGTCTTCTTGCTTTCTGGGTTTCCACGTGTCGTACTTTTTAACCGTATTAAATTACATCCCTGTTGGCGTTTATTAATGGCGCAAACTTTTAATGAGAATGTGCATATTTAATTGCAAAGCCAAGTGAGTGAGACAACATCAGTGAAAGAGACAGCGACAGAGCTGTTGTTGTTGTCCTGGCAACCGCTGAGACTTTTTTGAGTTGTAACGATTTTCCTTTGTATCTTTCGCACTCTCTCTCTCTCTCCCTCTTGCTGTATCAGCTTTTTCCAGTTGAAACCATATTTGTTTACCTACTGCGGGTTTTCTAGCAATAGGAATGAGAATGGGAATGAGAATGGAATGAGAATGGGTTCTGGGAGTGCTACTTAGCGGCAACATCATCAGCATTAATGTGCCCAGGTCGTCATCATAATCAGCGTTGGGTCGCCCACGCAAATTGTCCGGTTGTTGCTTTGTTGTTTCTCCTTGCTTGTTGTTGCCAGAGAGAGAGGGAGAGCATTTAAAATGTATACTAATTTCTGGGACAAGCATTAAAAGCTAGTCAAATGCGGCTGCCATTGCTGCGGTTTTAAAATGCAAGACCTCTGTGACTGAAGCTGTCGAAAAGGTCAATAAACCTTAAAATATACTCCACATCAAATGTTTGGAAAGAAAACTCTAAATTTAGAGTGTAAATTAATGAAATTTGCTTGAACAGTCTGCCAAGGTAATGCATTCGAAAGAAAGAAAGTTTGGCTAATTTGATTGCTTTTCAAGTGTAATTAATTGAAAACAAGTATGATTTTTAGAATAGAAATTACTAGAATAATAAATGCCCTATTAATTCGGCTCAGTTTAATTATTAACGAGAGTGTTAATTCAAAGACTAGAAAATTTCTGAGCACAACAACAAATGTCTAACTATCTACTGGCACTTTAACAAGTCTATTATACCCCTTTTGGTCAGTTTCACATGGTATATGCATTCATCAACTGAAAGCTCTTGCTACTAAGTAGTTATGAAAAAAGTGGCGAAAATAGTTTCAATTAAATTCATTTGCATTTCATTTTGTGTATGGAGCGGTAGAAAACTCAGTTAAAACAACTCCATAAATATTTGTTTGTGTGTGCATTTTTGTTGCTAATTTGGCTAAAAGTGCGGGCAGGAAAATAAATGGAGAAAAAATAATATAAATAGAAAATACATTTAGTTAGTTTATTCTAGTGAAATGCAAAACTCAAATGAAATATCATTGAACTCAGGCGCTTGGCCAGCTATCAAAATGGGCGAAACTAGTCAAAACAATTAATACAGCTGCGGGTTCGGTTTGTTGCCACTTCTTCTTGTTTTTTGTGGCGGCGGGGGAGCAACAAAATGCTGTCATGCCGGAATACCGGAATACCGGATGTCAGAGGCGCCAATATAGCTCTATTTCCGTTTTGTTGGACACAAAAAAGCAAATGCATTTCATTTATTTGGGCACATATGCACGACATACATGGCGTATACGTATTATTTCAGTTGCCTCCCTCACAATAAACGGCGGTCTGATTTGAGTAGAGGGTCTCCTTTTCCCTCCTCCCTCCTTCCCCATCGCATTTCCCCTTTCTCATAACACCACAACGAAATTGTCAAATAAATGTATTCCAAAAAATGTCAACGTCTCGCACTGCTGCGAAGTATGCAATGGTAATGGACTTTTAATGTTTGTATTTTTGCGTGTACTAAATAAGTAGAAGAGGGAGGGGGAGGAGTTGAAAAAGGGGTGGACAGTGTGGTAACAGTATCTGCAATACTTTGTGGTTTATAAATATAAATTGCTGGAAAGCGGCGAAAGAGCACGGTTTGTTTTTGTTTGTCTGATTGCAGCTCGAAAATCTATATGTGTAAATCTCTTAAGGCAAACGAGGTTTATAAATGAAGGACAAACAGAAAAATCTATATACCTTGTGGAATTAAAAATGTCATGCATTATACATTTTGTGAAAAAACTATAATATTTTGGTATACACTGAACCGAAAGTCTTTATTCTAACAACCTTAATTAGATATATTTGATTAATATATTTTTAGTTAATTAATAATTCTGCTGTCTGATTAACAAATGAATTTTAATTTAATTCAATTTTAAATAATTTCAATTTCAATTTACAAATAATCATAAGCTATTTACAATTTTAATATATTTATTTATTGTATAAATACATTCGATGCTTTCGTGAATAGTCATATGAATAAAACTTTTGGCTATGACTACGAAGATTCATTGCCAGCCCTAAAACTGTCAGATGTAGTTACTATTACCCTATTACCTTGAGTATGACCAGAGCTTAAAGCTTAAGTCCTCACACAATAATCGTTCACTCGTTCATATCTCAGTGACCACAGGCCAGAATCGGTCTGGACCAGGATAACTGTCTCGACTGTCTGCGCATTCAACTCTGACGGTCTGAGTGACTTGGCCAAGCGACTCTGACGTTTGCCATTTGCCATTTGCTCGTCTGCTCGTCTGCAGCCCCCTGTGGACGGGGCTTAATAAATGGCTGACATTTAAAGCGCATTTCCCCTGCTTCAACTTCATAGTTGGCTGACGTTTTTCTGAGCTTTTGTTTCACATTAAAACGTTACATTCCCAGGCTGCAACTCCCACACACATTATGTATCTGTCCCACTCTCTATCACTCTCTCTATGACTCTCTCTCTCTCTCTCTCTTATATTTTATGTCAGACATCAAGCCGTTTAAATATAATTTCACTTGCTTCCGGTCGCTGACTGCGCTTTGACTGCCAGCCAAAAAGTACGCTCATATATTTGCTTCTATTCGTCCGTTAATAACCAAATACGCAGCAACAAAAAATACAACAAAAATGTAGAGAAAACTCCCTCAAACCGAGACCGAAGTCAGAGCCGAGTCGAATCCTTCGTTACAAATGTTGCACACTTCATGGCAGGCAGGAATTGGGAATTTCGGGTAGAATTTCTTTTATTTATAGGTTGACGCGACGCGGTCTCGGTTATATATCGCATCTATATGTATTCCCCGTTCGTCCGTCCGTCTGTCTCATATCCGCTTGTATGGTCGCATTTCCGTTTCAACTTTTTCGGCCGCTCATGAAAAATGGTAAGCGTATAACAACAACAACAGCAACAACAATAATAATAACAACGACAACAAAAAATGGCCATCCAAATGAAAGGCTGACAAGGACCTAGGACCTCCTCCTCCCCTCAGAGCCGAGTTTGGGGACTTGCAAAATATGCTCGAGTGGTTTATAATTTTTGCTGCCAAACAATTTTTTGCTGCGACTCAGTCTGGGCTGGTTTTTTGTCCATGCCGGTGTCAATGGGGTTAATGCCTCGCCAGATGAGTTGACAATTGGCGGGTTGAAAAGGCCATCATTTGTTTGAACATTTCCCGCTTTTGCATTCTTTTTATGGGTGTATTTAAATTTCAAGTACCTTTTAATGAAGCGTAGCAATTGCAGAGACAGAAACAGAGATGAGACACTGAGAATTATGACAAGTGTGAGAAGTATTAATAAATATTAAAGGCCTTAACATTCAATACATGTTATCTATTTGGACTACACCTAACTCCGATGGTCTAATAAATATATGTAGTTATATTACTAATTTCAAGATTACTCCTTAGAATATTCTACAGGGGAATTTTACTTTAAAATAAGTTTATCTTTAACTATATACTAAAACGACGACGTTTTAATATAATAACACAACAATAACAACACACAAATGACTAGATCAGCCTTACAGCTATTGTGTCACTTTTGCGACTTAGAATTCTCAACTAGTTTCAGTGTCTCAAAGGCATCTCTTGAAACAACTGTATACCGAGCCTTGGTCCTTGTATTCTACAAGTGTTTTGTGTGTTGTTGTTTGTTGATATAGTGTCATATCGACATATATTAGACCTCAAGCTAACTAAACTCAAAATATTATTTTGTGGGCGTAAATTAAAAACAAGTGGCGAAGGCTATAGTCAAACTCCCGACTAAAGGATACCCGATACTTATTCAAATAAATTTTAAACATGTTCTATTGCATGCTTTTAGGCACTTACATTGCTTTTAACTTAAATCAGCCATTACTACCTTTCTAACTCCCTCAGGCCCCCTCATAACACCAAACTTTTATTATTTGTAAAGTCTTTTGCGTTAAGCAAGAGGTTTGGTCCTAATTGTAAATACTAAATCTGTGTTGGTTATGTTGCCAATTTGTATGTACGGATTCCGCACTTACCAAATAAAACAAATTTTTGTTATTGTTGTTAAAAAATTCCATTACTACCAGAACTTAGCCGAACTTGTTGCGATTAAGTAGGATATAGGAAAAAAGCTTAGAATAATAGACAACGTTGATGACGTTAAAAATGCGTAATGTTTTTAAAAACTGTAGCAAAACGAAGAAAAAATCAAGGCGGACGGCAGTCTGTGACGAAGCTAGTGAGCAGCTAGTGACGAAAGCAGCAAGAAGGGTGCGAATGGCGACTAGCAACCTATACACCAAATTTTTTTTTTAAATTATTTATGTACAAAACTTAATATTACTCGTCACAAAATTGGATATCAGAAATTTTAGGGTTTGAAAATGTTATCTTCACTAGACTTTTACCTCGTAAAGAGGTTTTTTTTTAAAAGATTTGAAACAAACTCGGGTTTTAAGAAGTCTGGATGCCAAATTTGGTCGCTCTAGCTCTTATAGTCTCTGAGATCTAGGCGCTCACACAGACGGATAGACGGACATGGCTATATCGACTCGGCTATTGATGCTGATCAAGAAAATATATACTTGATAGGGTAGGAGATGCTTCCATCTCCCTGTTACATACATTGCAACGAAAACAGTACACCCTTTAAGTTATTTTTGAAGTAACGGGTTTAATAACTTTTACTTGTTTAATATTAGCAGTTACCATTGCCCATCTTGGCCATGTTCTAAAAGCCCACTTGCAGGCCTCCACTTATATTGTGCTTAATCAGCTTAGCTATTTACAATTTTGCACTTGGCGCCATTCTCATCAGGTCAGCTGAACGTGAAAACAGTTGGGGGAAGGCTGCAAATATTAACGCTTCTCAGAACCCAAAATGGAGCGGGAAAACCGCAGCTAAACTCAACCGAACTCAACTCATAATTACTCAACCATTCAAGCTGAAAATTTTCTGAATAATTTCCCAAACAATTTGGTCGCGGGTAGCTACAAATTTTCTTTCATTTTCATTAAAAAAAAAAACGAAAATATATAAAAAAAAAAAAAAATGTAATGCTGCGCTGGCCAAATTAATTGAAACTTTATTTGGATTATGAAATTAGCACACGCCCAGTACACAGAGTTTTTTAGCATTAAGCGCTTTTTAATTAGGTTTTTTCTACTGGGTTGGGAGGGGCTTTTGAAGTTGGCCCCATTTGTGCAAGAAGAGAGGGGGAATGGGGAATGGCTTGTTGGATTAAGTGCACCATAATTTGACGCCAGTTTTTAATTGTGTGGAAAATCGTTGGCAAGCATTTGAAACTACCAAATTGCTGTTCTGGGGTTCCATAACTGAAATATGCAATTAAACTTTTTTTGATGGAGCAAAATTAAAGACTCCGATAAGTTCTGACATGCTAGAGACGTTGAACGACAAGCCACTGTATACGATATGCCATTTTGAGGCAATCAGGTAGAAAATCTAAATGAAAATTGACAGTTGAGATGGCAGGCAAGTAGGCAAAAGTTTTGGCTATAACACGAATTACTCATGGAATTTGATTGACTGCATCAATGAGTAAATGACTGAACTATTGACATTTGCGGAAAGTGGAGCGAACGACAGAAGTAGGGAAAACGTATGGGAAAAGTTTCATTTACGGCGGAAATGTCCTTGGCATCCTCATGAAAATTGACAATCAAATTGCAAATAGCTTTATCTTGTAGTTTGTTTATTTATTTATATCATTTCGTACACTTCCTGCGCGTCGGCCACAATAAGCAGAGAGAAGTCAGTGTCTGTCTGCCTGTCTCTCTCTCTCTCTCTCTTTCTCTGTAATGCCGCCATTTTGATGTGGCTCATGTACGTGTGTGCGCGTGTGTGTGTGTGTGTGATTGCCTGTCCTTTTTGGCCTGTTATCCTTGGCTTATGTTTTCAATTAAATTTCCATACAATTTTCATGACATGATGAACTACCTAGGACTCTGACTGGACTCTGACTGGACCCTGACAGGACTCTCAGATTCCTCTCTCTCTCTCTCTCTCTCTCTCTCACTCTTGGGTGTGTATGTATGTGTGTCAGTCAATTTATTTAATAACAAACGCACACGACACACACACACACACACTCAGATGATCTAGTATGCACTGTATTACAATAGCGCCCCACACCGCCCCCTGGCCAGGGAAATGGCATAAAAATCTCTGTGGAGATTTCTGAATAAATCAAGAACCAAATATTTTATTTCATTTCATTTACACTCGCATAAAATCGAAAAACAACGCAAGAAGAAGCTGCACAACAGAGCTGTGATAACTTTGCAAGTACAGAAAACAATAAATGAAGAATATAAAAATATTTATAATGCTGCAAAAATGTTTAATCTTTTGCTATAACAAATCATACAATCGAAGGAAGTGCAACGAGTAATTTAATTAACAACATTTAAGAATATAAATTTATCAATTCCTGAACAACAAATAGATCATAATAGACTGAGACTTGGTCTTCGTGAGAGCAAAATATCTGTAAGATTTTCATATAACTATTTTTGGAAAAAAAATATATTCTTTTAAAGTATCTTGTTGATACTAATTAAAGTATCAATAAAATAGTTTAATGTTTTTTATTTACATGAACCAAACTTGTTTTGGCATTGAAAAACGATAATTTTATCAAGAAATTGTAAAGCTCTTTAACTCTTATTTATTAACTATTAAATTAACTATAATATAGCCCATACATTTTCATCGTTTTTTTAATCTCCAAATAAAGATGATTCGCTGAGACAATTAACTTTCACAACAACCAACCAAATGCACCTTTTTATGTTTGAATGGACAGCCTGACAGGTAGAATGAGCTCGAGAATTCGGTTGAGTGGAGACAATGGCGAAAAGGAAAAGTTAATTTCACATAAGTGAAATTCGTAATTTCAGCAGCGCACTCGAAAAACTTTAATACATGTGTAGTATGGTCGGTGTGCCAGGTGAGCTGGCTGACAGAGCGGCTCCAGGAGCTGCCCACGTCATTTCAATCAAATATTTTTGTTTATGACAGCCGCAACGAGACTCGGCCATGATTTATCATTATGTGATGGTGTACTCCCTCCACATGCCACATCCTGTTGCCATTTCCCCTGCCCCAGTTGCCCTCTACGCAGTTGGCATGTTATGCCACATAAGTATATGTTCAATATATAATAACATAAAATATGATGGCCTGCCACATAAATAAAACAGCGAACGAAGCAGCGAATGTTCTGAATGTTACAAATATTATAAATGAACATATGTCAGGCAAAAATGTTGCACAAAACTCCCACAAATAAGTCCATAATCATTCGAATATATACTAAGTATGGAATGTATATATTCATCAATAACAGCATATTTTTTACATTTAAGAGTTTTTTATTATAAGGTATTTAAACATTATTTATTATTGAAAAGCAGTTAATATAAAGTTAAAATTTATACGTTTTATCTTGATAAAAAAAAATGTTTAATTTGAAGTAATTATTTTATTCTTATAAATAATAAATATTTATATTTAAATTTTACTTAGTTTGCGGGTTTTATATCATTCAAGCAAATGATAAAGTAATTAGTTACTTTTTACAATGCATATGTATATGTATTTTTCTTTTGAATTATAATATTTTTTATTTGTTTTTTAAATTTTCTATTGAAAATTAGTTATTAATAGCTCATATTTTTTAATAATTATCATTATAATATTACAACTTTTGCGTATAAAAAGTGTATGAAAAAGTCACCATAACAAATGAGTAGATTTTGATTTTTGATTTCCACACAGACTGGTAATGCTTCATTACGAAAAGTGGCCAGCGGCAATCTGAGTATAAATCTGGCACAGCAATCTAAAGTGATATTGAAAATAAAAATGAAGAGAGCTCGTCAATTAAAATGGCAACTAAATAAATTAAATTCCAATGGGCTATCGTCGGACCAAAGGCAAACATACAAGTGCCGACCATTGAACCATTCCCATTGACGAGGACAGGAAACAGGGAACAGAGAGCAATAGAGCAGACACCAGGCCAAGGCAGACCAAAGACGGCTCAGGCTCAGGCTCAGGGAAAGTCTGATCCAGCCTTGGGTAGCATCAATGGTCACACAGCGCGTTTATTGAATGAAATTAGTCTGCGAATAGTATAGCATAAGCCAGGGCGCATTGGCCTGGCCAACGAGCCGTAAGCCTAATGTAAGTGCCTTCATGCCCACGACCACGCCCCCACGCCCCCGCACTCCCAACTCCCCTGCCGTTGTCCACAGCATTGAAATCGTCCATTAGCTAAGCAGATTAATTGCTAAAAGGTATTTAATTCGTGATGCTTTTATATTCCAGCTTGTTCATTTTATTCTCCAGTCAGCTAGACGCATATTACGCTTTTCTCTTTTTTAATATTTTATTTCTCAATTCCTTTTAATTTTATTTTTGTTCTTTTCTTTTCTTTTCGCTTACGTCGCTTTTTGTACTTTGCTGTGCTTTTTGATAGAAACTCGCAGCTTCCTTCAAAGTATGGCGTTAAGTATTTTTTCCGTTGCCTTTTTCGTTACTTTTTAATGCTTCATTAGCTACTAATGGAAATTGTGTGACTTGGCGCAAATCTATGGCCGGGGTTGCCTGCCTGCCCGTCAGCGAACAGGGCGTGAAAACGAAAAAATATATTGACACATACGAGTATATTACTGACACTGACAAAAATGTGTACTTTATAACAACCAAATGCCTGTTCTCTTTTCTGATTGAAGCATAATAAAAAAGGCAATTTTTATATCAAAAATCGCATGATATCGCTCAGCTTATAAAATATATAAATTTAATTTATGGCATTTACAGAAAGTGTAAGAGAAAATAAATTAAAGTCGTAGCAAAAGAATTGGTTGTTCAGGCCTGTTCCGAATTTCACTTTCGATAGGATTTGTCGGATTTGAATTTCTTTAACCTGTTCTAATGCCAATTCGGCGATATTCAGCGGATTGATATTACTTTGAGTTGATGAGTTTAAGTCCGATAAAGCAAAAATCGAAAATTTGTAAGCACTTAGTCTAAATTCAAAGTGAATAAATGCAGTGATATGCATTGCTAAAATGCTAAAAAGTATAAAGTGAAAACCTGAACAGGCCAGATTGTATTTTGTTTTTGGTCGTCTTCTCCTATAGCTATTATAAATTCATTGATATTTTTTGTAACACAAAATGAATTTATTTATTTAGATTATTGTAGCTTTAAATTAATCCTAAATTACAATATGGCTTATGTGGATTTATTTACAGGCTTTTATTTCATTAAGAGATAAGTTTTATAAAATTTTTAATATTTACAATGTTAGCCTCTGTGAGGAGTTGGCAGGGAGTGGGAATTTTCAAGAGGGTGCATTGGTTTCAATTATTTTCAGCTAAATGCTATAAAAGATGCGATAGAAATATTAAAAAATATTCATTCTTTTACATGCCAAATTATATTGCTTGGAGCTGTTAGTTTTATTAGCTGTTATTAAAGCAGATGCAAAGTGTCAGGCGGGCAGAAGGACTCGGAGATAAGTTCAATGTAGCAATGCTGTGAGTATTTCAGGGCAACGCATAAAACTCAAAAACGTGTGCAACTATAAAATACGACTAAAAAGCAGCAGCAAATAATTTCAAGAAACTTGTGTGATTTATGTGCAAATATAACACAAAAGCAAGCCAAGTTTTGTACTATAAAAAATTCTAGAGAATGCAGACAAAGAGAGAGAGTGAAAGAGAGAGAGATGGGAACAGAGACTGGGCAATGCAGATGGCAATGAAGTAGGACACCAGGTAGAAAATGAAAATTGCCAATGCAGATGCTGCCAAGTCACACAAAAAGAATGACGACCAGCACAACAATATCAAACTCAAGAAGTTGAGTAGCATGACAATAAAGTAGGGACCTAAAGGGAGGGGAAGGCACGGAAGGACGAGAAAAGAAGTGAGAGCTGCTTAGCGACAGCTGCATCAGTGAAAGCTGTTCCAGCAAAACTTCAGAAAATTCTGAAACTTAAGACATGAGAAAAACACTGAATGATAGAAAATTCAAGGAAATATAAAGTGACCATAAAAAGAATTATTAATGGAAAGATACAGATATCTTAGGACAGAAATGAAGCATATCTTAGAAAAGTATACCCTTTGAGATGACGAAATTCATAAAATTACAAATACTGCCTGAGGCAGGGATAATCTAAATCAGCGGTGGGCACGAAATCTGAATTCGGGAGCACAACAATAACAGCTACAACAACATCAACAGCGAGTCTTTTGTGCGACTTCACGGCACCGAATAGGCAGAAAAATTTTTGGGAGCAGTCGCTGCTCCCAGAGCCACTGCGTGCCTACCGCTGATCTACATATTAAATTAATGCCAGGGACCGTAACGATTATTATTTTTAAAATATAAATTTTTAATTAAATGTGATTTGTTGATTTTTATCAAAAAAAATAAATTAAAAATTTTATTTTTCAATCTAAATAAAAAAATTATAAAATAATAATTAAATTTCCATTTTTATTTAAAAATTATTATTTAACTCTTATTTTCAGTTTTTATTTTAGTAATTGAAAATAAAAGTTATTTTTCAAAAGACATTTGCAATCAATTTTTATTTTTCAACCTTTATAATAAAAATTGTAGAATAATTGTTGTTTTCAATTTTTATAATAAAAATTGTAAAGCAATCTTTATTTTCAATTGCGAAAACAAAAATTAAAAAATAATTTTTACTTTCAACTTTTATTATAAAAATTAAAAAATAACTTTTATTTTAATTTTATTTTAGCAATTGAAAATTAAGGCTGTTTAAAAATTTAAGAACACCTTTATTTTCAATTGCTATAATAAAAATTGAAAAATAAAATTATTTTATTTAAAAATTATTTTATTTATCAATTTTTATTATAAAAATTAAAATAAATATTTATTTTCAATTTTTGTTATAAAATTTAAAAAAAAACCTTTTATTTTTAATTTTTATAATAAAAATTGAAAAATAACTTTTATTCTATAATTTTAAAATAAAATTTGAAAATAAAAGTTTATCCGGTTTGTCATAACTCTATTTGCGGTCCCTGATCAATGCAGATAACACAATTCAATTTAAGCGAAAGCACCTGCAATTTATTTAATAACTTTTAAACTCGAAAACCTGATAAATTTGTTGTTATAAGTTTAAAATGATCGAAGTCATTTAGCTAACATTCTCGTACATCTTTGGATTGCGTTGAATGTTCTCCTCCATGATCTTCTTGTGCGAATTCTCCCAGTTCTCTACCTTTTGGAGCACATCCGGAATGACCTCTTTGATGCGGAAGCGATTGATCTCGGGACCATCGCGTACCTCAATGTTAGTCTTGAAATTATAGTTGGGCGTATAGCCGTTGAGTTTGAGGAAGTGATCGAAGTAGAAGGGCACTATCTGTTCCTGGATATTGTCCAGGACCATAACAGACTCTTGGCTAAAGCCTTCGCTGACGACACCATCTTCGGCAAAGGCGCGCACAAAGTTTCTCGTGTTTTCCGAGATGACAACGGGCGGTGGGACAATCTTCTTCACACGCTTCTTGAGGAAGAGTCGCTGGAGGGGCCCAACCCGCTTGGGTTTCTTATAGGGCGGTTCCAGGTTGCGTCGCACCTTCTTCATCTCCATATCGATGCGTCTCTCCACCTGATAGGCCTGAGCCGAGAGTTTCTCCAGGTAGCGACGTCGCTTACGGAACGACAATTCCAGCTCCCGGATCTTATGAATATCCATGTGCTCAAACTTGCCGAGTATCTCCAATATCACATTGCTAATGGCGGCGACCATGTCCGAGGCATTGGGGATGACGTCACTGGAGCCGCGGACCGTCGCGGGCACCAGACGACGCCAGACCTCGGCGAGAATCGCGCGATGCTTGTTAAACTCCTCGTCGGCGAAGGATTCCTCAATGGGCTTGTCCAGACTGAGCTTCACACGCGCCTCCATCTCGATAGCGCGATCCTCCATAAAGTATTTCTTGGCCGACTTGCGAGCTACATATTCCTGCTTCTCCTTCAAGTCCTTGTTGCACCAGTCGACAAAGGTCTCCAGCTTGCCCTGCAGTTCGGTGTGAATGGAGAGTGTGTAGTGCATTTCCAGCAGCAGCATAAATGTCTTGTTCTTCAGGTTCTCAATGCCCTGCAGAAAGGTCTCGGCATTGGGAAAGACCTGCAGCACCGGGTGCAGATTCCGCATATAGACTTCGTAGTAAAATTCCCGAATGGCCCAGGCGTCATCCTTGTCCCGCACTCGTATATTGACAATGGTTCGCTTGGCAATCGACTGGTCATAGGGTTCCAGTTCGTACTCGACGTCTTCGTTCAGTTCATCCTCTTGGGGATCAGTCTTCTCCTCAGCAGCCTCGCCATCCGAGTGGATGCCTCGTTTCTTGACTGGCACCAGATGAATCCAGTCGTGCTCCGATCGCCATTCCTCCTCGCCGAGCAGATAGTGGAAGTTCTGCAACATGACACAGCGAATCCAATGACCCTCGATGAACACAATGTCCATGTTGAGCATCGTCAGCTCCCGTTCCAGCTCGCGGTACTGCTGCTTCAGCTTGTCGGTTATCTCGTAGTAGGTCTTCACCTGATACACCTGTGTCATCGCCGCATTGTACTCCTTCTTCTCCCACTTGGCGAAGAGTCCCTCGTAGAGCAGCTGTGTGTTCTTCATATCCTGCCAGTGGCGCTCATTAAGAGTATCAAAGATCTTGGTCCGCACCATCTTGCCTTGAATCAAAAGCGACTCGTACTTGAGTCGCATCGCAACCTTAAGCAGCTCAACTCCAGTCTTAAAATTAAAGGGCTTGACGATCGCCCGATTCTTCAGCTCATCGATGTAGTTCTCATCGAGGTCAGTGATTACGGAGCCGTAGTATTTCTTTGGACCCGGTCCTAGCAGGGTGTTACGCACATCTGGCACCGGAACCTCCAGTCTGAGGCGCAAACCGTTGCGAAGACGTGAACTGAACGTGAAGAAGGAATCCTTGGGCCCCAGCATGACGGCCTGCTCCTTGTGCTGGCCGGAGAAGGGCAGGGTGCGATATGGATTCTCCTCCTCGGCATCCACATCGATAACCTCGGCCTGGAAACGCGATCGACGCATTTCCTCGAAAGGCACCAACGGTTTTCGTATATAGTCCAAGGGGATCTTGGTGTCGTCCTCCAGCAATAAAAAGCTGCCGCTATCCTTGGACAGATTTGTGCACTCGGAGCTGCTCAATGATGTCAGGCATTGTTCAATGCTCTTAAGATCCTCCTCCAGCTCAGCGATAACGGCCTTACGATCCACCAGCAGACGCTCCTCACCCGGCTCAATGTCCTTGGTCTCGTAGATGGCCTCGCGGGTTTCTCGCAAAAAGTCCAGATACTGACGACGGCCTGGAAAGTCGAGCGTGGTCAGTTCCTCGGGCTTGCGGGAGTGAAAGATAAAGTCATAGGGCTGACAAAGGTCCTGTACCACCTCTCTGGCGCCGTCCTTGCTATCAACTCGAGTGGCCGCCATGTGATCGGCGATCATTTTCTCGAAATCATAGCGAGGCATGGTGAGGTCCGTGTCCATATACTTCTTGCACGGCGGATTGGCCTTGATAAAGTTGACAATTGGCACCTTTTCGGGCTGCTCCTGCACTGTGATCTCCGGATAGACCGTCTTGGTCTGATAGTGCACATGGACGTGCTTCACCTGGGTGGGATCCCAATGGTCGTGATGGTGTCGCGCCTCGAGCGCTTCCGTATAAGGACGCTTTGGGGTGCGCACATTGGCAAACTTAATGGTATCCGGCATGATCTTCTCCAGCATCGGCATACCGGAGTGCAGGATCGCATCATTGAACTGGGCCGAGGGCACACGTTCCGCGACATAGTCGCGTTGTCGCCTCGGATGAATGTGGAGCGTCTTCTCGCGGAACATGGGCGCTGGCATGTTACCCCGCTGATCGATGGGAATGTCGAGATCGCCACGATCGGCACCGCCACTCACGCGGTACTCGGACTGACGCTTCTGGTCCGGCTCACTGGATTCGGGCACACTGACTGCCTCCTGGGGCGGCACCCAGTCCAGATCGTACTCCTCCTCCTTGACGTCGCAGGGTGATTGTTCCCGCAGCTGCTTGGCCTCCACACAGGTCAGGCCCAGCAGACTCATGCGTGCCAGCTTCTGCTTGAGATGCTTGGCCTTGGCCACGCGGCTCTTCAGGGCAATGTACTCCACGGTGGTGTCGGCCTTGTTGGCGTCCACCATGTCGCCTTCCAGCAGATCCGGTGCATCCGGCACAATGATCTTCTCGGGGAACACATATCGAATGAGATTGAACTTCTGCACATGATACTTGAGCTTGGGTTTGACCAGCTTCAGATTCTTGCGCAGAACACGATGATAGTGGAGACCCAGACGCTTGTCAATAAACTCCTTGATGGCGCTCTTCTGCTCGTGGCGATGTAGCATCATCGCCTTCGGCGGGAACAGATCCAGTTTGGGATCGTCGGGGTCGAGCACCTTGATAATGCCCCGCTCGACATCCAGCTTGATCGGCTCCTTGCGCGGCGCCAGCTCGTTGAGCCACTCGTCGCGGGTCAGACAGCCCTTGACCGTGCGCTGACCCTCCATGATCTGGTGGCGATGCAGCTTGCCGCGCAGTCCGTCACCGTGCTTGAAGTGGAAGCCACGCAGCTGGAACTGATCGCCCATTTTGCCCACCTTCAGGTAGTCCTCGTCGTCGCTGCTCTGCTCACTGGGCGTCGAGCCGACGCTGCCCTCGATGCTCTCCTCGCAGCGCAGCTGCTGCGCCGCATACGGATATTTCTTCTGCTTGCCCGTCCGCTCCAGGTAGAACTCTTGGGCCACCCGTGCCTGATCCCGGCGCACACAGTTCTCCTTGTGCATGATGCCCTTGAGGCGTTCGGTCTCTGTCAACGTTTTCGGGAAGAACTTGCGCTTCCTTATCACGGGCGGAATATACTCGAACTTGCGGAAGCTGCGCTCGATATCGTCATCGATCTTGGCCACATCCTCGAGCAGATCCTTTTCGGCGACGGTGCGTGCCTCGATCTCCTTGGCAGCTGCCGCCTGTTGGTTGCGCTCTTGGTCCTTCCGAGCCTTGCGCTGTTTATTGCGCAGATAAATGTCCTTGTAGCGCGCCTCCCGCTCCATCTGCTCCTTACTGATATTGGCCTTGTTGGCCGGCTTATCCGGCGATCGAAAGAGTTGCGCCAGTTTGAATGGCTTCTCGGGTGGCTCCTCCACCACGGGCTCGTCCTTGATGCGGGTATTGAAGACGGCCGGTATTGCCAGACGTTCCGCCTGCAGTTCGGCCTCCACTTTGGTCTCAGTCAGCTTTTTGGTGCGACGTCGCGTCATGTAGCGAACGACACGCCAGTAGGTCTGTTGATTCTGCTGCTCCTGCTCGTCCTTCTCGTAGGTGTTCTTGTAGTCCATGCCCTGGAAGTCCAGGTTGACGGGGTTCTCCAAGTCAATCACCTCGCAGATGTGCGTATCCGACGACTCGGATCCCGTGCTGGCGCACACATTGTCCCCATGCTTGACCATCTTGCTGATGAGCTTAAACTGCTGATCCTGGGTGAGTTTCTTGTGCCGCAGGGCACTGGGATTGACCAGACAATGGGTCCGGCGCGGATCCTGCGTTAAGAAGAACTTTTGACGCTGCGGCGACAACTTCGCCAGCTGCTGATAGTTCTTCGGGCAGCGTCCAATGTGAGGACGAGGCGCTCCAGGCTCGTAGCTGGCCTCGCAGGGCTGCTTCCACTGATTGCCCTTGAAGCCTTTGGGACGCACCGAGGGCACATGATATTCGTCAATCATTTCCTTCGAGTCCGGCGCTCCCTGGGCACTCACAGCGGCGCGCCCTGTGCTCCTTCGGGCGCTGGCCGGTCTGCCCGGAATGCTGGAGGATGTGCAACTGCGCGGCTGCATGTTCACCGTGAAAACGGCATCGCGAAACCGCGACTCACTCGAGCTGAGAAATTCACTGGCCCCTTTCTTAATCATGGGTTTAAACTCCCGTTTGCCACATTCATCACGAGTCTCAATCTCAGTGCGTTTTATGTTTGCATCCGGAAACTCTAGGTTCTGCACGGTCAACTGGGGATCCGAGTCACGGTGTGAAAAATCAATGTTCTTAAACTTGGCAATTTCAATCTCCCGTTGCGTTTGTCGATGCTGCTTCTTCGGAGGACATCTTCGCTTGTCCCACGGCTCGTTTGCATTTTGCGTCCTGGTCTTTAGCACCTTCTGTCCAGTATCCGGTTCAGATACCGATTCGGGCAAGTATGTGTCTCTTTCGCTCTTAGCTCGGATTGAAATTCGATGATCCGAGGCATCTTCATTTAAATTTAGTGTGCCGCGAACTGAAGACCCTGTGGACCGTTTACGGTTTCCACTGAACCGGCCTTTCGAAGGTGCCGGCATTATTGTACCGGACTTTGATTGCTCAAATTGCTGAAAATAATTCTCTGTATATTAAATCCTTTTTCAATTCCGTTAGATCTTGGTATTCATAAAAAATAAAAGCTACTAAGCATTCGACTCAAATTTTTATTTTTGACAAGCCAACGTTGCTTGTGTTTTTCTTGACATAGAATACAAATTTTAATAGCTTTAGAGCAGCGGTGGGCACGAAATCTGGATTCGGGAGCACAACAATAACAACTACAACAACATCAGAGCAGTCGCTGCTCCCGGAGCCACTGCGTGCCCACCGCTGCATTAGAGCTTTGAGCAAAGTTTGGGCAGTCATAACTTAGGACTTTCTGTGCTTTGTTGTTGTTTGTTTAAGAAGCCGTAAAACGGAGAGAGCTCGGGGATCAAAGTGTGTCATCCCCCGTTTTAACTAAACAATATCGACTTCCGCTTTTCGCAACCTGGATATCAAATCAATTAAACACCTATCGATTAATATCTAATTTAAATCTTCGAAGTTCAGTTTTTAATAAATCTGTTAAAAAAATACCTAATTTTTTAATAGTTTCAATATGAATAGCTTTAATTTCTATGTCAATAGTTAATAGTACCCTTATACTTGTTGTATTATTTTCTCCAATTTATATAACATGTTTTCATTTTTATTTGAAACTTTTGCGATGGACCTATAAATTGAACACTCCAGATATTTGCTTACATGATATTTATTACATTTCGAGGTAGCATTTGCTGTGCTCAGCATTCGGCATTCCCCACACCATTTTCTCCCTTTTTGGTCGTTCTTTGTTTCCACCCCCAAAAACAATATTTCCATTTCAGTTATTTTCAATACCCTATAGAATCAAAATAAGAAAAAAGGGTTTTATAATTTTAAAAATAATAATTAATAATAAAAATAATTAATTATATACATATAATATTCATGCATGTTCAGTTTAAGAACTAAAGATAACAGATAAAAGTTATCTTTAGAAAACTTTTTACAGGCTATCTTTTATTCGAGCAAGCTTTATTCTTTATTCCATATGTGTACTTATGGCTTGTATACTTATTGTAAACTCCTGCCCGCCTAAATGTATGCCATAAAAATTGACTTGTTTTCCATTTTTAGCTTGTCGCAGTGCGCATCGAGCAGCATTTCCACATTTTTTAATTCCATTTCGGCATTTTATGACCCACATATGTCAGTCCCTAATAAGTCCGAGAACTAAGTCGTTGACTTTCGTGCAATTTAATTAAATTTTACATCGACATCCATTTGGCAAACATTCTGCATCATTTCAAACAGGTGAATTGAAAATTCAACGGAAAAGTTCAAACAATTTCCCACACTCAATCCGTGTTGCCATCAGATTCTGTACGATTGAAGCCCTTTCCATCTGGTTGTTGGAATTTGTGGCGTATTAATTTCGAATTTATGTTTATTTCAGACGCTCACAAACGGAAATGAAGTTAATTTTTGTACATTTTCTATTCGTGCGTCAATTTTAATGCGCGCTCATTGTTGTTGTTGTTGTTGTTGTTGCTCTGATTGTTTTGATTATTGTTTTTTGGCAGCCCCAGGCGGCAAATAAATAATTTATAATAATTTCACAAAATGCCACTTAAAGTGCGGAAATTGCGCCCCCGCATCGCGCAATTGTGCGAATTTATAATTTTTGTGCGAATTCAATTAAATATTTTTTTTATTTTTTATTTTTTGATTTCTGAAAATTACAAAAGCTGTTCAGTTTTAGTAGCCCGCAAATTTGCTAAGTATTTTTGTTGTGTGTTGTTGATTGTTTTGTTTATTGTTTTTTGATAGCCCCGGGTGGCAAATAAATAATTTAAAATAATTATACAAAATACCGCCTAAGTTAGGTCAAACTTTAAATGCCTTTGATATATATTCAGACTATTTTCTTTTGATATACAGGAATCTTGATGCCTTATTTTCAATAAGTAAAGCAATTTGGGTGTCATAACTTGAAAGTGCTCAAAAATGAAACTAAGTTGCTCCCAGTATTTTTGTGATTTGAATGCTGAATTGGAAAACTTGGCTCAATTATTTCAAATCGTAAATAATCCCTAGTTTCTGCTAAATTAAACATTAAACATATCGAGTCCTCACGGACTTTAAAACAATCCCATTCTTCTATATCAGGTGCAACAATGCCCACCGCAAGGCCAAAGAAAAATTGGTAAACATTTTTTTCTCAACTTGCAGTTTGCAGCTAAAAAGTTTAATTCAATTAAGAGTTTGGCCTCGGCGGGTGTTGCTCTGTCGAGAAACCAAACACAGCCACACACACACATTCATACACACACCGACACACACCTATACACACCCAAATACCCGTATACTATCACACTCACACCGAGAGTAAAGTCAAAGTTGCGCTTTTCAATTTTTGCAACATTTTCTGTTGCATTTCCTTTTGGCCGCTCACCTCGCTCACCATTTCCCGTCCACGTGGCATGTTACATTCACCTTTACGGGGATTCATTAAAAATGCATTCTCAGCCTGCTGTGCGCCACAAAATGGCAAAAAAGAAACTGAAAAATTTGTGCAAAAAACTTTTGGCTCTGTGCAAAATTTGCCATATGGCCAAAGTCTCTGCGGGATTTTCGTTTCGCTGAGGTAAAGTTTCTCCTGCTTTTGCTGAAGCTCTTAAAGAGTCTCGGGCTCAACATCTTTATAAGACGGCAAGTGGACAAGCTGTTTCATGTGCTTCGAACGTTCTTTAATAATTAGTTTCATTAAAGACAATACCTAACATATATAATATCATAATAGTTAAAAAAAGATATATATAATTAATTCTGTTTCTCAGACCTGTATAAACCTTTAAATTAACTTATCTTTTTCATAATTTTTGGAAAGTTTCTTTTTTTTTTTTGAGTTCAGTTCAGTTTACTTTCGTTCCTACCAAGCTTTTTTTCCTTCCTATCTATCTCTTGACCCATATGAGAACATCCTCAGGATATGCATAGTTCCATTTATTGTTCATCTTCTGATTGCCAAGCAAATCTGCTCATCTCGTCAGTAATTTCCTACTAAGCTCGACTGCCTGGAAATGCATTTTCCAGGCTCTTCAGAAGCAGCAGCTTTTTTTTTTTGCCTACACTCTCTTTTCACGCGCGGCAAAGATTTTAATTGAAAGTTTTAAGCTGTAATTGAAGTTTGCCCAGTGCTTCGACCTGTCACCTCCTCCTGTTCCCGCTCCCGCTCCCGTTCCCGTTCCATCTAAATATTGCTGCCATTTTGCCAGCCTCTTCATTGCTCACTTTGGGTCTGGGTCTGGGCCTGGCCTGAAGCTGGCTGCAGCTTGTAAAGCGCTTTATCCGGTGCGGCTCGGAGTCCAAGTCCCTTTCGAGTGAAGCGCAAATTTGCCTTTTGGCCCAGGTATGAAATAATTATAATTTGCAAAATTCTCTGCCACTGCGCGGACGCTGTTTAATTTTGTGTGCAGCAACTTGTTAAAGTCGACCCAAAAGTGGCAGCCTCTTAAACAACTTCCATTTATGTGTTGAATTTTATTTCATTTTACTTTACTCAAATTTCAAATATTTTGTTTTAAATACTCATCCTCGTGTCGCTGCACTTTCTTTTGTGGCATATAAAACATGTATTTATTTAATTAAAAACCCCGCTTTTGTGCTCTGTGCAGTGTTGTGTAGTGTAATAATAACAATAATAATAACTTTTTCCCGCCCGTTCATGTTGCGTGTCGGTTGCAGTTGCCAGTTTGCCAGTTGCCAGAACTTTTAACAACCAATTGAATGCCATTGCAGATAAATGTGCAAAAAATATGTTGAAATGTTGCAGTCGAGAGTGCTAGACATTTAAATATCCTAACAGTCAAATCGACATCAATGGAAAGTGAAATATTATTATTTAACTTTGAACTTATTCTGTAAAATTATTTAATTTTCAAGCTTTCTGATATTAAAATAAGATCAAATTTGATTGTATTCTAATTACATTTGCTTAACTTAGCTAAGTGTAATTTTTCAAAATATCCTGCCTGAAATTCCAACTAACATATCCCGCTGCTTTTAGTGAATAAAAATGCTGACCCAAACCTTGTACATACAAATGTCGAATGGCATGGCTCAGAAATGTAATCGTTCTGCGTTGTTAATTAAATAAAAATATTGCATAACATATGATTTTTTTTTATTTTACTTATCTTTTTTCATCCTCTTTTTTGTTGCTTGTATATTTGTTTCAATAATTTGAATACATATTCAGATGTTGATTGTTCGTCCCGCATTATTGTTGCCGTATTCAAATTATTCATTATTTTCGTAGTGGATCGTTTCAGAAGCCGCACCACGAGGCAGAAGAAATGTCAGTTTTTAATTAAATTTTTACGGAAATGCAGTCATATTAAACGGAAATGTTGAAACATTTCAATGCAAACGACATGGTGAAGCAAGTATGAAGAGCGACAGCCGGCGCCTTCGACCTCGACAGAACTATGCCCTGTATCAGTCTATGAAAAATATTATAAATAAATATTTAAAATAATAAAAATATGTTTGTTTTATATTTATAAATAAACTCAGCTTTTTGATAATGATACTCTGTTTTGTTCTTTAGCGCAAAGCGTATTTATTTCCCGATGCAGGGTATTAAAATATTGAAGAAACTGACTCAGTCAGCTGTATTCCTCATCCGTTTCAACCTCCGGACTTCACCGAGAGGAATCAGTGATCCTTGCACATTGTGGACGATGTCACCAGCTTCTTTGTGGTCGTTGTCAAGTTGTTTGCCAAGGACTCGAACAAGGCAACTTTAATATTAAAATGGTATGGTACATTGCTTTAATTATTATATGAATGAATGCAGTTTATTATGACAAGCTGCTAAAGAATATTTTTTAGACTTGTAGGAACCTTCCGCTTCTTATTTAATATTATAACAAATAATTCAATACGATGAATATTTTTAAGTTTTATTTCATTTATTTTGACTTTTAATTGAAAATCATAAATAATGTGCATTATGAAATCAGTTCCCAATAAATAAATAAATATAAATAATAAAAGAGGTTTTAAATAGATTTAATGTGTGTGGTTGAAGCATTCATAAGGTGGATTTTTTTAAATCAATAGTGGATTATTTTTATAAAAAGAGTAACAGTCTAATGGTCATGTCTATTTAAACAAAAAAAAAATGATATTATAATATTGTAATCGAAGAGCTTCTGCAACATTTGAAACACACACTCACACACACAGAAGGGCAACAACAAACGACAATTTCCGGACAACAAATGGCAGCAATAATAATAAAGGATAACAAATAAATTCAATATGCAAAAGTGTTCAATGTTTATTTATGCAATAATGCAACGACAATTAGGGCAATTAAATATTTATTTTTACACTTGGCAAAAGCTCGACAAAAATACTCATTCATTACGTTTGTTTTAAATTTCAATTGTTTGATATGTGAGTGGTTCTTGTTATTGTTGTTGACGTTGTTGTTGTTGATTTAACGAGTGCATTTGAGCCACAACAACAACTTGTTCAAATTTTTGCTCTGGTTTTGTTAAACAAACTAGCAAAAGCAACAACAACAACAACTAAAAGTGGTGCCACTGAACCTGGCACTTTGTCAACTTCACACAACGACAAATTGGTAAACCAACTAACAGCAGCAGCAGCAAAGTTCAAAGTGAGCAACAAGGCCAGAAAATAAATAAAATAACAAATATTATCAAATAATAAAAACCACAAAAATTAATTAGTATGCCAACAAACTAACTAATAACTAAAGTCTATTAATTAATCGCTCGACTCTTTATTTAATCCCAAAAAATGTGATTCACATATTTGCTTTCATTATTGTACATAGAAATTATACACTTGGGCTTTGCATAAATGGTCATTTAATTGATAAATGAAAATAACTTCACTACCAACAATGATAAATGGCGATGGGCAGAACAGTTTGCAAAGTTTCGGATTCCCATATGAAATGCATTGGAACAACTTTGCACTTAACTCAAAAAACAAATATTTACACCGTTAAGATTAAATTCATAGTAAATTTAGTAATTAAAAATTAAATTACTTTATTCAAATTTTAACACCTTTATTTAGTTTAAAACCACATAATTAAGTATAATAAGCTGGTAGCATTTTATAAACAAAGCGGTGCACAAAATGCCTAAAATCCACAGCAGAAATTCGAATTATTATCAATTTAGTTTTCTTTATAATTTATTTAATATGCACGGCAGGAAATTCGAATTATTATCAATTAAGTTTCCTTTATAATTTATTTATTTATATTCACGTTTAAGGCAGAGACTTTTAGTCATAGTTGCTAGATGTAAAATAAAATATTATTGTCAAGTTACTTTCTTTGTTCTAATTCAAGCTGATTTACTATTCTTGCAGTGTACTTTTACAGACCTTTACACAATTGCAGACAGTTTGGACCCAGTTCACCTCAACTCATGCAAAAACTCTGCTAAGCCCACACAGAGACACACTCACATCCACACACACAGTAACATATTTAACCATACACACACCCACACATATAAATGGTATACTTTAGATTGATAAATACCAACACAAATCATTTCCCTTGCCAACGTTTCATTTGAGTCTTTCGACTGTGCATTATATGTTATTAAAACCATTTTTAATTGAAAATTAATTGAAATATCAATTGCAATGGCATTAAAATGCATCGAGTTGATGCTGAGGCTACAGTTAACTGTTTGCTGCCCTTTAATGTAATACTATTGTGGCATTTTATGCATTTACAATTTATTATTATGCAATTTCATATGCCATTCATATATGGATATGGATATGTATCTCTAGCTTTGTCCGCCTGTGCATACATATGTATATGTATGCGCTTGTTAATTTGTTATGCAATAATATTCCAAAAATCCATATTGATGTCATGTCAATTTGTCGGTTATTCGAATACACACTGTACAACTGTCCAGCTCGAAATCAATTAAAACAATGTGGCGGTCAATTGAAAATGTATACTTCGATCATTGAGTGGCAACATAAATTAGCCAGGCAAACTATTTAATTGAATTAAGCGCAATTTACAAATCTGCATTACAAACATTGCAAACTCAAGTGCTAAGTAATGTTTAGGCTTTCTTCCTTCCTGTGCTACCTACCTCTCTCTTTCTCTATTTACCTCGCTTTCTCTACCTCTCTTTCTCTGTTGTCATTCAGTGACTTTTCGATTTCCATCTCTTATTTGATTTGATGATGCCCAGCCAAAGTCCATGAATGTTGCAAGAGTTGCATAATAAAAATATGTTTGTTTTATATTTATAAATAAACACAGCTTTTTGATAATGATACTCTGTTTTGTTCTTTAGCGCAAAGCGTATTTATTTCCCGATGCAGGGTATTAGAATATTGAAGAAACTGACTCAGTCAGCTGTATTCCACATCCGTTTCAACCTCCGGACTTCACCGAGAGGAATCAGTGATCCTTGCACATCGTGGACGATGTCACCAGCTTCTTTGTGGTCGTTGTCAAGTTGTTTGCCAAGGACTCGAACAAGGCAACTTTAATATTAATATGGTATGGTACATTGCTTTAATTATTAAATGAATGAATGCAGTTTATTATGACAAGCTGCTAAAGAATATTTTCCATACTTATAGGAAACTTCCGCTTCTTATTTAATATTATAACAAATAATTCAATACGATGAATATTTTTAAGATTTATTTGATTTATTTTGACTTTTAATTCAAAATCATAAATAATGTGCATTATGAAATCAGTTCCCAATAAATAAATAAATATAAATAATAAAAGAGGCTTTTAATAGATTTAATGTGTGTGGTTGAAGCATTCATAAGGTGGATTTTTTTTAAATCAATAGTGGATTATTTTTATAAAAAGAGTCTAATGGTCATGTCTACGTGAATAAAACAAAAATGTTATTATAATATTGTAATCGAAGAGCTTCTGCATCATTCTATTAATCAAGGTTGTTGATGGATTTTTGATCATTTTCAACCATTTTGGTGCATTAAATTTTAATATTTATAAACATGTAAGCAAAATATTTAACAGAATTTATATTGAGACCCCGTACTTAAAAAAGTACAGTGGTCTATTAGCTTTGTCACAAAAAAAAAATTTTCGTAACAGGCAGAAGAAGGCGTGGCAGACCCCATAAAGTATATATATTCTTGATCAGCATCAACAGCCGAGTCGATATAGCCATGGCCGTCTGTATTGACGTCTAGATCTCAGAGACTATAAAGGCTAGAGACTCCAAACTTGGTACGAAGGTTCATCTATATTGCACGCAGATCGAGTTTGCTTTAGATTTTGGGTAGGACCACTATATCATATAGCTCATATGGAAACAATCAGTTGAAAATCAAGTCTTAGTAGGAAAAACTTTTTTGTTGTGTGAGATATCTGAACCAAACCAACAGAACATGCATATGGCATGGTTTTATCCATCCTGACCATATTTGTTTAAAATCGGACCACCATATAGCTGCCCTAGGAACGATCAGTCCAAAATAAAGTTTTAGTATGAAAAACATTTTTGTTGTTTGAGATATCTGAGCCAAACCAACAGAATATGCATATGGCATGGTCCTATACATCCTGATCAAATTTGGTTAGCATCGGACCACTATATTATATAGCTGCCATAGGAACGATTGATCGAAAATTTAGTATGCAATTTTCCGAGTCGAGTATGTTCGACTGTAGCACCGTCGACTAGTTTTATAATATGTAGGCTATTATAATTGATTTGAAAATATCATACAATTAGTTTTTTATAGAAGTAAGTTTTAGTTAACTTGAGGTCAAGTAATGTCTATAAGACACCAACAAACAACAACACACAAAACACTTGCCAAAAATGCAAGGAGCATGGCTCGGTATAGAGCTGTTTCAAGAGACGGCAACAACAACACACAAAGGACTAGATCAGCTTCACAGCTATTTTTTCACTTTTGAGACCTAAAATTCACAACTGGTTTTGGCTTCTCAAAAGTGACATTAGGCTGAGATCGCTGGTCAAGTCAGCAAACGGTACTGATGATAGAGATGGGCATCTATTGAAACAGCTGTATACCGAGCCATGCTCCTTGCATTTTTGGCAAGTGTTTTGTGTGTTGTTGTTTGTTGGTGTCTTATAGACATTACTTGACCTCAAGTAAACTAAAACTTACTTCTACAATATAGAAAGGACACAAAAACAAACATTTTTGTTTTTTATAGCAAAAAAAAATGTTTAAGCGATCATAGCCAAGTTTGATCTTGTTAAATAAACTATGTAACCTTTTAAAACCACTTTGATGTTAAATAAAAACGTCTGAAGCTGTAAGCCTGATACAGGCATTAGTCAAGTCAGCGTGTTAAAGACGAAAGTGGCAAGACAATTGCTTTGTCTTATTTTTATTATTTGTTGGGTCTGGCAAATTACGAGCCTATTGTTTGGCAGTTGCCAAAAAGTGTGACTATGCGAATTGAATGGATTTGTGGAAGCGCTGCTGCCGGTGCTGCCGCTAGGCTAATGGCAATTTTAATGCGCACTTCCGGACGGAAGTCAAAACGTCGTGCTCGCAGCGGGTTGGCAGCGCCCAATTGGGACGAAGTCGGCAGAGGCTGCCACACGTACGCACAGGCAGTCGAGGGGCAGAGTCAGATGCAGAGACAAAGGCAGAGGCAGTTCGGCGTTAAAAAGACAAATGACAAACACATTTGCACACTATTACAACTGGGGAGCGTGTTGTGTGCTTTCTCTTTTTCTGTTTACCTCTCTTTTTACTCGCTTTCTCTCTCTCTCTCTGTGTGTTTGTGGACTCGCAACAGGCGGTCATGACAGAGGCACATAGATAACTGTCGCTCTATTTTATACACACTACTTACATGCCAGATAAACACGCATGTAAATATGCGAAAAAGGTGGAGGAGGAGCAGGGGGAGAAGGAGGTGGGCAGGACAGAGACAAAGGACAACCAGAGGATGGCATTAAAATAATGTTAAATTGCTTGTAGTAGTATTTGCTCCTGCTGCCGCTGGCTGCCTTCTGGTTCGCCTTTGTTTGCTGCCATCTCATTGTACATACTATAGTGTGTCCTTCGGCATGTCCTGACCACCCACCTTCCACCGCCCCCCCGTCTCCTTTTGCTATTGTTGTTGCTCTTGTTCTTGTCATGCCGCACACTTTTTCTGTTTTATTTTTTTTACATTTGTTTTTGTTTCTGTTTTCGTCCTTTGCAGTTTTTCGGTGCGTGGCGTCGTAATTCATTGTCCCCCATCGTCTGAATATTTCATTTGTTGTTGTATTTAAATGTGCTTAAAATGTGGTTAAATTTGCTGGTGAAAGTGCCGCACACCACGTTCGCACTTCCGTTTCCGTTTCACATTGTCTCCTTACAATGTGACCAACTGAATGGAGTTGATTTTTAAGTTGCAATTCTTGTGGTTACACACCAACAATTTGCCCCAATGTCCTGTAAACCGACTTGTAAATTGGCTTAGATTTGCAGCCAATTGTCAACTGTTTTTTCCATTTTCTTTTTGGCATTTAAGTTGCCGGAATCTACTGAAAAATATATTTTAAAGGAGTGTTGATAATTGCGATACTTTCAAATTTAAGTGGCTATTTTATAGAATGTTGTATGTTTTTTACAATTGTAAGAATAAAATAGAAAATTAATTAGGTTTTAGTATATTTAAACTTCCAAAAGACATTTTATTGCAATTGTTTCCATAGATGTGTTCTTTTTTTTTTAAACATTAAAATAAATCTTTTTATTTTATTATAAATAATGTAATCGATCTATAATACTTATATAAATATTTTATACTATATTTCTAAATCTTTTAATTCCCTGGCAGCTGATTTAGTCGAATATGTTGAAATTGAATTGAATGCAGATTGCAATTTGCCAGAAACTTATGCACTAGTATATTAAATCTGATTTAATAAGCCCAATACTTCATATGAATATCCAGTCCCCCAGAGAACTCTTTCGGCTCTGTCGCCCCGTTGCACAGCAGGACAACAAATTTGAATAATTGTAGGGGTGCATTTTAAATGATGTTGATGTCGGCATCAGTTTACAAAGTATTTACCCACTTGCCAGCACTAAAAACTGGTGTTATTTAAACTTAAATTAAATATTTAAAATGCATTATAGTTGAACAGTTTTGGGGCAGCGAATCAAAGCGTTTGTTTGTTTTTTTTTGTTCAGTTCGCTCTGAATCCCAAGCGGGCAGTGCAAATATTTGTGTTAACCGCATAAAAGAGAATGTGAATACGAGTAGTGAGTGTACCCACGAATGCACTCTACTCACTCGCATGAGTAATTAATTTAATTAATTTGTTTATAATTAATACCAATGGCAAAAGTGCAAAATTGTTGCAGCAACAACAAAGAAATCACCAAGTAACATTTTTACTGTTTATAAATATGTCGTAAATACTCGTTATATATACACTGTATTCCCTTTTTTTTTTGATCCGACCACACTCTTTTGCCCGCCTGACCGCCTGTCATATTCATATTGCGACCGTGATGCGACTTTTGCAATCTATTTGTTAAATATGTCACTCTTAATATGCCACGCACATTTTCACTTATTAAGTGCGCTTCATTCAATGGCAAAAATAAAAATAAATATTTCAAAAAAATATCACAACAGAAAAAAAATGGCGAAAATCCAATACATTGCATTGTGCAACGTTGCGTATGCGTGATTTTTAATCAACCCGCCACTCGATGAACCAAACCAATTGCCCACTTTGAAACCCTTCAGCTGCCTTTGATGCCCAGTTGCATTTAATGCATTAAAGCAAAGTATTTTATTTCATCATATTACGAACATAAATGCTTATGATAAAACGGTACTGCAATGGCACAGTGGTGCGAAAGCAATTGCAGTGTTATACTCAACAATCATGGTATACAATCATGGTATAAATAGGTCTTTCACAAATATCAAAAGTTTTGGGAGTTCTATCACTAGATAAGTATCTCTTTAACCTGTTTATTGTATTGTATATTGCATTTTTTTTACAGTTTTCTCTTGCTTAACATTTTATTTTTTTATTTATTTATTTATTTATTCAAAAAGCAAACATTGCTGCCTCTACATAGTATTAAAATTACAATATATATTACAAGAAGTTATAAAGATATAAAATTTTGCTTTATTAAAGATTAGCTTATGCTAAGAATTAAATAGACAGCAAATATAATTTTTTTTTAATTTTAAAAACTAATACAAATTAAATTACTTAACAACACAAAAGAATAAACAAAATGTTCGACTTATAAGATTTAAATATATATAATATAATATTATTATTTTTATAATAATTAAACTAACAAAAATATTATTAGCTATACCACCGTGCAAATATTAATTAAAACATACTACAATGGTTTGTCAGCTGTGCTTGATATGATATTAATATGTTAACACACTCATACACACACACGCACACACACACATATATGACGATCGTCCCAATGTGCAGTGTGGCATATGTGCGATTTGTGTATATACACACAATATTTTAAGTGCTTTATGGTTAATGCCACTTATGGTTAGCACATTGACAAGCCCCAACCAAACCTCCAACCCCGCAATCGAAACAGCAGCCAAGCCGCAAATTTATGTAAATTTATGTTTATGTTTGAAATAATGGCACCTGAACCAGCCTGACAATCGACAATACTTTGATCCCGCAACTGCAATCACAGACGCTAAATGCGAAAAACTAATTAAAATTACAAATCCACAAATAATTTCCGTATTCTACTCATTGACTTTGCCGAATGACAAAATTATGCAGGCTTAAAAATTAATAGCACATAATGCGGCAAACAAAATGTAAAATTGTAAACGGTTATAGAATTCAAAGGGCTTATCAAGCTGTTCAATGAGAAAGAGAGAGAGAGCGAGAGAGAGAGAGAAAGTGAGATAGGGGGCTCTTCTCTCCTCTTAAATAATTGGATATGTATCAATTGGCGAGCTTACTCAATTTGCAGGCAAACAATTTGAGCTGTAAAGAGCATCGGCTTGATAAAAATCTATTGCATACTAATAGGCACTTCAATTCAATTCGCTCACTTAGGCAGCCTCATATGTATCCATGTGTGTGTGTTTGTGTGTGTGTGCGTGCACTCGAGTGCATACAAATGTCGGTGTGTGTGTGTGTGTGGGTGTGCTGCACTTTACAATGACCCATAATAAAGTTTGTTTGCCGCTCTGTGTCTGCCAATTTGCCCATTTTGTGTTTGCTCAACGCGCCAGAGCAAACAAACGATGCCAAAGAGCAAGCACTGAGTGCGAGAGTCCAAACACACACACACACACAACGAAAGAGAGAGAGATAGAGAGAGAGAGCAATACATAGAACAAGAGTGAGAGAGAGAGAGATTTGCTCGCAGCTTTCGTCAAGTTTACATTGCCATACGTTTACCTGGCACATTATTTCCTGTTTGGCCAGAAACTGCGTCTGTTATGTCTCCTCTGTTGCATGCTGTACATCGGACGCCACGGAAGGTGCGACAGGTAGACAGGTGGACAGTTGGACAGGTGTGCGGCGGGAAACAGTGCGCATGTTTAGTTAACAACTAGCCAACAGGCGTTGGGAGAGACAGAGAGCGACAGAGAGCGAAAGAGGGAGTACTTGCGCTCTTAAACTCGTTCAGCACACTCTTAAAATTATTCGCATAGATGGGCAGCACTGTCTGCCAACTGTAGTATGTTTGTTTTGGTATTTTTTGATGCAGTTTCTTGAAATTCACTTAAACTTAATTTATTTTTCTATCAAAAGTATCTGAAAACTAAAAAAAAAACAAATTGAACAAGAATATTAAAATATTAAAAAAAATATGTTCTGTAGAATTTGCCAGTTATCTTGAATTCGCAATTAAGTTGAGAAGCTAATACCTTCAAATGGTTCATAAACATTCACAATATAATAATTAAACAGGATTATCTACAAAAAAGGGCTTACAAATTTTAAAATCAATACTATATGATCATTGGAATCTGGCAGTTATTTTGAATGCTCAACAAAGTTAATTTTAATTATTCTGTATTAAATATGATCATATGTTAATTTCCTTTTTAACCATTTGTTTTAAAATAATCAACTAAATAGTTGGTAATTCAATTGAAATGTTTATTTTAATGTCAACAACGCATCAACAATTCAAACGGTCAAGGACCAAGAGGACCAACAAGCCAGGCTATTAATTAGCCATTTGCACGCCATTTCAATGCCATGTCATCAATAGATGGCCCTGTCCTTTTATCTTGAGCACACACACACACACACACATGTCAATTGCAAAATTCGAGTGGAGCAACTAAGCTGAATTTGACTTTACCTCCTACTCTAAAGCATCAGACTCTTCCTAAAGGCGTCTAGGCAATAAGCAACAACAGCAACAACAACAAACACAATGACAACAACAAACACAATGACAACATGCAAAGTACATACATTTAATGTTTGAAGTCAGTCGAGAGAGAGTCGACATGTAGTGGAGGCTTACAGTGCGTATGAGTGACATTTAATTAGTACTACATAAGCGTGGCCATAAAGTACACTTCGACTTGTATTTATTTGCAAACAAACATGGCGACACACCCCTCCTGACACATCTCCCCTCCCCTCCCCTTTAAGAGAGCAAGAAGAAGCAGCTGCTGCCAGTTTTGTGCGTGGGTGTTTCGGGTATTTACACACATTTCACACCGCCAAAAAGACACACATACATAAGCACAAAACCACGCACACTTGAACAAAGTGAGTAAGATATTTATAAGTAAATATTTATAACGCGCACTGTACATATGTTGGAATGGGCTGCCAAACAAAATAATTACAACATAAATTAAGCAAAATAACCGCAGACGCGTAAATGTTACTTGGTGACTTCTGCGTGTGTGTGTGTGTGTGAGTACATATACTTACTATTTAGTAGTAAACTAATTGTTAGATTTGTTCCAGCTACTAACTTGGTGGCGTGTAAAGTAGGTAATAAAGGTTAAATAGAGCCCATTGTGAAAATGTTTCTAGGTGATAATATGACAATGGAATCGATAAAAGGTAAACAATTACGGCATGAATATCTTAAGATTGTACACTAAGATTTGCTCCAGCCCTCATAATATAATAGATTTTACAGCCTTGATTAAAAAAAATTGTTTAAAAGCACTAAAATAAATTTTGAGTAAATTGTTTAATGAATTTTATAATTGATACTGCAAATAAATGTAAAGAAAGAAAAAAAGAAGAGATCTCAACTCTTTATTTTCATTTGCTTTTTATTTTAGAATCCCCAGAGTTCTAAATTTTTAATATTCATTTATTTTTTTAATTTAAATATATAAATTTTTTAATTTTATTGCTATATTTTTAAATTAATTGTTGTGTAGTCTGGCAATAAATAAAAAGAATACTAGAATACTCTCTGAAATCTAAAAGTTTTTTTTGATAAAAATTTAGTTCTAACTAACCAAATTACAATATTTATACAACGAAGATATCGAGATAAAGGCTTGGGAATCGCAAGAATTCTCTTTGGGCGAGTTGATTCTTTAAGCTTCCACGGCATGGATGCCCATAGAACGAAGTCAAATGAAGCCGCAATTTTCTTGCCAAAGAAGCATTTTTTAATTAGACAAAACTTTCACCTGCAGCTGCTGCTGTCGCTTTTTGAGGTGGTTCGGAAGTTTGGGGGCATCTTGTTGGCAGTTGTCTGTACTTGGTCGAGGGATGAGGGAAGTGCAGATGGAGGCTGGAGGGTGGCACATTTTGGAATTTGACTTTATTTCGTACTTGGTAAAGTCTTTTGTGCCCTTTCGAAGCAGCGTCTAACCGACAACAACAACAATTGGCAACTCAAAACTGGGAAAACTGAGAACTATGCGGCAGGAACTCAACTCAAAACAAATTTTTGTCTGTCTGCCGAGCAAAGTGACAGCATTGAAGTCGCCAGAGCAGGAGCGCCAAGGACGCACTTGACGGAGGACCAAAGACGCTCTCGCAGTTAAATGGAGTCAGCTTATAAAGCAGGTACCGAGTACCTGAGTAGCGGAGTACAGTCAGCCCCATCCGTACCCTTATTATATTTCATTTGACATTTTTTTTTGCTCCTCTTTCCTATTTTTTGGTGACAAAAAGTGATACAACAACACGAAAATGAGTAAATGGAAGGTGAGGCAAGACGAAGAGAAAGAAAGAGAAAGAAAGAGAGAGAGAGAGAGAGCGAGATGGAAAGGCGATGGAGTTGTGTACATGAATAAGTTAACTACCGCACTAATGTACATTTGATGTACTTTTCTGTTCGGCGCCCTCCATTCTGCCATGTTGCCATGTATATTGAGATGAAGATGAAGATGGGGTTGGGGTTGGGGTTGGGCTTGAGTATTGAGCTAGGGGTTCGGTTGGGTTGTCGCTCAGGTATACGAGAACAGTTAGCTATTTATATTGAAGCAGCTACTTCGCCAGCTTGTCTCGCTTGACAGCTGTCACAAGACTGTCGGTTCTCCTGTTCTCCTCCTCTTCCCTATCCCTTTTCTCCTCGCCGTCGCCATCGCTTTTGGGGTATTGAAGTGGAAGTGGAAGTCAAAGTGTTGCGCAAAAAGTTGCGTTCTGTTTTGTTGTCTGACTTACAAAGTGTATTTTGTGGGTTTGGTACGTACAGTACCTGCCGAAGCTACAGTGCTCCAAAGCAGCAAAGATTTAAATAAATTAATTAACTGATTTAAATATATAGAAGTTACAAGACTTAATGATTCAAGGCTTTAAACATAAAAAATTGTTTGAATATTTTCATTTTTTAATTTGCTTGATATTTCAGTCTAACAAAATTATTTTGTAAAAAAAACTTAATTATATAAAAATAATGATTAAGATTATAATGTTATTATAAGTTTTCCACTGTTAAAATAAAATAAAAGTTAACTTATGTTGTTGTTAACTATAATATTTATGTAAGTCTTGCATTAATTAAGTATACAATAATAGGAACTATAATGAATTTTTATACTATATCCAAACTTAAGCTAAAAATTGATGTAGAGCAAATAAATAAAGCTTTTCATAAAGCTAAAAAAATAATAGTAATAAATTTAATAAATTTTTATTTCCAGATCAAATGAAGTTCAATTTAAGCATTTAAATTTTGCGAAAAAAAAATATCACATAAAAAAACATTTTTACACTGTGCAACGACATTTAGAATATTTTTTAAATATATTTGTATGTGTATATACATATTTCTAAGATTTATCAACTTATATTCAATTTCCTTGCCTTTCTCTTGGCTTTCCAAGACGCGGAAACCTCCTTTGCCAACCAACGCTTGTTTTGTCACCTCAGCGACAATGGCAACACGTTTATTAGCCTCCAGTCCCCCCGAATGTGATGTACCCAGCCTGTACTTTCGCCTGAACGCTTTCAAAATTTCCAAATCAAATTAACTTGCTTTCATTTGAGGCAAAAAAAAGCGAATGCGAAAAAGTATAGCGTACATATCGAGGCACTTACTTCCTGTGCAGGCTTTGGGCTTTGCCGATTTCTTTCATTTCTTTTGCGTTTCTCGTTTTTTTTTCAATTTGTAAGCGAAATTTACTTTTGTTGTTACATTTCTGTTCATTTCCTTTGAGTAACTCAAAACCTGCATTGCCAAAAAAAATGCTTGCATCCATGTGGATACCAAAAGATACCAGGAAACCGCCCATGGGAACATACTTGTATTTGACAGGGCATTAAGTTTCACAGTCGAAGACACCGAAATGGTTTTTATTAAAATTCGTACACAGAAAGTGTCCCTCAAAGAGAGACGGAGAATGAGAGAGAGAGAAAGTGACAATGGGGAGAGAAGTCAAGAGATCTTTTTTATTTTTCTTTATTTAAATATAATCTAATTTGTTTAATTATATTGCTCGTGTGGGATTACATTTGGATACAACTTGTATTAAAAATGAATTATAAATTAATATAAAAATATAAATAATATATGACTTCACTTTCTTAAGCTTAGGCAAGACAAGTAGAGAGAAAGCAGCCTCTAAGCTAGCTTTGCTAAATATTTAAATTATATTTCAATAATTTTAGCAGACAAGCTGCACACGCCAGGCTTAAAAGACTCAAAGCCTACGCTGCGTATGCGTGATTTGACTTTCATATGATAATATATTAATGCTATGCTCAAGCATTTGTTACCTGCCGTGTCTAGACTTTATTTAACATTTGCCAAGCCGAAAGAAGAGATGAATAAAAATGTAGAAAGGAAAACGCCGCTAGGCAACTTGGCAAATGTAAATAATAACACAAATTGTTGCTTTTCTCTCAGTGGGCGGTGGCAGTGCCAATAACCTTGAGAATCGCTCTGAGACTGGGTCTTCGAGCTGGGACTGGGACTGGGCCTGGCGGCACTTAAAATGCACTCAACTAAAATGCCACAAATGTAGCAGAGGCAACAAACATCAACAACATCAGAGCCAAGAGCCAAGAGCCAAACGGCCAATGGCCAACAGAGCAAAAAAGGTCATTGAAGTAAACGCAAAATGAAAATAAAACTGCAAATAAAATTAACACGCACATGAAAATGCAAGCAAGCAAAGCAAAATGAGTACGAAGCAGAAACAGACCACAGAAAAGCGAGCGAGGGCAGAAAGATAAATTTAAAACTAACAAGAAAGGTAGTCGCTTCAAAACTGATTTAAATTTGTTGAGACGAAGGCAGAATAAATAAATTCCACTGGGTTACAGATTTATTCTTTAAATGCTGTAGTTTTATTTGGATAATTTTTCACAGGGTTTGAAAATGCTACGCTACTCCGTAGTATTTCGAATTGCTCTCGCTACCGCTCTCGATTTGAACAGAGCCGTAGCATAGCCATAGCCGAAAAATAAAAAAGGATTTGCTCTGCTCGGAGCGGAGTTTTGTCGCGTCAAAAACTATGCTATAGCTATAGCAAAAAAAAAATAAATTATATGCGCTACGGCTACGTAGCGGTAGCTAAAAAGCTGAGAGCGAGATGAGAACAGAGCAAATGCAATTTTTTTCATTTACTACGGCTCTCGTGTGATTTTGATTTTCCTTCAACCAACTCAAGTAAATATTGCAACTTAATCTAAAAATAAAACTATAAATAAACAATAACTTAAATTTCTTAATTCATATAGGTAACAATAGAGCGGGCGTTTTTTTCCTTGAAACTGGTGTTGTCGGATAACCGTAATCGATTAAGACACGAAACTTTGGAAAATAAGAAATTCGACACACTTAGATAGTGCAATCGACAATTTAAGTTTATTTGAAGACGAGGATTAATTCATAAGTTTCTATTACGTAAAATTTGTTATTCCGATTTACTTATTAAAAACTTTGATTTAATTTAAATATTGTGTATGAATACACTACACATGAATAAAATTCAGATCACAGAATTGTAGGAAAATCAAAATCACACGAGAGCCGTAGTAAATGAAAAAAATTGCATTTGCTCAGCTCTCATCTCGCTATCAGTTTTTTAGCTACCGCTACGTAGCCGTAGCGCATATAATTTATTTTTTTTTGCTATAGCTATAGCATAGTTTTTGACGCGACAAAACTCCGCTCCGAGCAGAGCAAATCCTTTTTTATTTTTCGGCTATGGCTATGCTACGGCTCTGTTCAAATCGAGAGCGGTAGCGAGAGCGTAGCAACATTTTTGTAACTCTTGCTGCTACGGAGTAGTTTTTGCGAACAACCTAAATTCCTGGACTGATACTTTTACTATATTTCTACTTAACAGCATTTGTTAAAACATGTACTTCATTTTTTATGGCGTAGTATTAAGATGCATTATTTTTGCAATATATTCAATTTAAATAAATTAAATCAAAACAATAAACTAAATTTGTGGCATAATAAAACTAACAAGAGAGAGAAACACTACAGAACTGATTTAAATTTTTTGAGACTCAGGGAGAAAAAATAGATTCCATTGGTACAGATTTATGTTATAGTTAAGTGCTGTAGTTTTATTTGAATAATTTTTAAAAATTCGAATTTCTTGACTGATTTTTTCACACTTCAATTCTACTTGATAGTATTTATTAAAAAATGTACTTCATTCATTAAGATGCATTATTTTTTCAATATTTTCCATTTAAATAAATAAAAGCAAAACATAAACTAAATGATTTAATACACATACATTTTTTTGTATTTTTTTAGTAAGTATGCCCGATTTTTATGAATATTGTATATTTGAATTCCCTTAATGCACTACATTTTGTTGCACATTAAATTGAATTGCCAAGTGCTTTGGCCACACCCGCAATTTACCAGCGCCTATCGTCTGCTCGGGCAGCCTTATCATACTACCCATAAGCATATTTTATGCAGCGACTGCAAAGCAAATTTATTCAAGTTAAAAGTCAACACACACTCCACACACACACACACACACACACACACATCTCTTCCTGCTCCCTGTGCTGCACATTTGCACACTTAATGTCATACTTCGACCGATGGCCGCCCCCAATGGCCACGCCCATTTACTTTGGCAACACCATAAAGTATACAATGGCATTGGTAATAAGCCGCAACGCGTCATTGGCACTCTCGGCACTCTGTCCTCCCCTTAGCCCTCATTTGATGGACGCCTACCTTTTCCTCGCCTGCGGTCGCCTTGCCGGTTCGCTCCGATGGCCTTTGTGTACCGTACAGTGCGTCCTGTTCGTCCTTTTCGTCCTGGCTTTGCCATCACAAAATTATGTTGCACACGCCTTTGTGTCCAAGTTATTGACGCGCTGACTGACTTCGACTTGCGACTGAAGCTGACTTCAGACTGCCGCCGGCTGCAAGACTAACTGACTGACTGACTGACTGATTGACTGACTGACTGATTGACTAACTGACTGACGGACGCTCTCGGTTAGCCGCTGCTGCTGCTGCTTTGATGGCTGGGCCGATTGTGTTACTTTCTGATGGCCACGCTCCATGGCGTTAATGTTTACCCATACTCCAGCTATATAGTATTTCTATATAATGCATAACATTTTGCTGCCAGACATTTCGTCCTGCCGTCCCGTCCCTTCTCAGTCTCGGCGTTGGTCCGTTGTGGCTGGTTCCTTTGTTGCCCTGTCAAGGTGTTGTTAAAGGCGTTGGCTACAGCTCCCGATCCAGATCCAGTTGAAGTTGTGGTTGTTGTTGTTGTTGTTATTACTTGTTTGATTATTGATTGAGCCCTCATCTGAAAAACAGAAAGACTGACATCCGAACAGGTGATTTCAGCTATTGTCCTTAAAGTTGTTAGTCCTTAATGCTAATAAATTCTAGTGTCATCAACTTAGTTCGAGCTAAGACTCAACTACAGCATCTTTAACCTTACAATAGGTACCTCTTAATCCCAAAAATAATTCATATGGATTATCCAGGCGACAAACCAAACATATTTATTTGACTAGTACTCCTTTTTGCCCTTTTTCAATGGGTGCAGGAAATAAAATTGTTAGTTTAGAAAATACCCCGTAAATGTCCCTAAAATATTTTTATACGTAGGTGAATGTATCACTTATAACTTAAAGCCCTCGATATTACAGAGTACTAGCTTAAAATGTGAAGTTTAGTACATACATTTTAAATTTCAATTAGAATTTCTAATCAATTAGATTATTTTTGGAAATAATCGTAATGACTATATAATTCACTGCTGAAAAATTTGAGATTATTTAATGATTACGATTACAAAAAATCAATTAATCTTAAATTATTACAATGATTCAAAAATAATCAGAAAAAATAAAAAATAATCAAAAACAATCTTTTTGAGTATACGGATTATTTTTGATTTTTTCTGATTATTTTTGATTATTTCTGACTATTTATGACTATTTAGTAAAAATCAAATTATTTTTTTATTTTCACAGTCAAAGTAGCCAAAACTTTTGATTATAATCTAAAATAATCAGAAAAAAAATCAAAAATAATTCGAACACTCAAAAAGATTATTTTTGATTTTTGAATAATTGTAATAATTTTAGATTATTAATTTTTGGTAATCGTAATCATTAAATAATTGGGCAAACCCGAAAATAATCGTAATTCAATCATTAGTTCGACTTTTAAACAAAAAAAATCTAATAACTAATGATGATGATTACTAATCATTATTTAACACTAATAAAGAAATATTTCGATTCCCACATAAAGTGTATACAAGATATAAATATGACAATTTTGCTCAAAATAGAACAGGATATAACAAATATTTCTTTATCATTAACTCAAAAATCTTCTTGTTTTAGTAATGGCAGTCTTGAAGTTAATAAAAGTATATTTATATTTTATTGTTAAACTAATTATCCGAATATAATAAAATACTTTTTTGAATAAAATTGAAGTAAAATTGTAGTCTACATTCTAACTAGTTTGCGGAGCCTTAAAAAAAATTAAAATTCTTGTTTCAAATACAAATGGAAACAGAAAATTCATAGGAAAAAAATACCAAAGCCACTAAAATTTCAATATTTTCTAGCAATAGAGCTTTTAAAGAAAGTCACAGCGCAAGAAAAAGAGAGGCACAAAAGGAGGAAGATAGTGGGTGAATTGACAGCCAGGAAAGTTAAATATGCACTTTATCAACGTAACAAACTCATAAACTCACCCACACATCATTCAACAGCGCTATTCACTCTATTCATTCCACTGACGGAAGTTATTCACACGCGTCCCGTTCGATGGAAACAACTCCGATGGGAAGAAGTTCAGCTTCATTGTCATCATTGTGAAAGTAGCACTAGCCGGGATTATGGAAGTGGAGTGGAAGTGGCGCCTCAAGTGTGCTTGTCGTGTTCATGCATGTCACTTCGATCACTTCACAGATTTAATCAACTACCCATCCGAACCCCCTGTCCCATTTCCCCTCCCACTTCTCCCGTCACCAGCGACACCGTAACATTCTGTTGCATTCAGTGCTGCGGGCGCATTATGATGTGATGTGCTCTATTATATTCATATTTTATAGCTACTTACATTTTACTACATACAACTACAGGGCAACCCAAACTGGCAGCTGCCTTTTTTTTTCTCTTTTTTATTTTAACGCTACGTTTTTACTTCAACTACTTCGCCATCTTGTTCTTCGTCTTCCTCTTTGCATACACATACAGATTTTTTGTATGTATCTTTCTCTTTCTTTGCTGTGGCTTCCATTGTTGTGCAAATATTTTTAGCTCGGCGGCACTTTACACGCCTCTTTTCTTGTCTATCGTCAAGTAAATCTTTACAGCACTTCCCTCACTCCCATTCCCCCCGCCCAGCTGCTTGCCCGGCCTACCGAAAGTGCTGGCTGTCTACTTTTGTTGCCTGTCAGCGGCGTTGCCACCCTGCTGATATTTTCCTTTTTTTCAGCTATGTGTGCTTTTAACATGTCTTTTGTCATTTTTCTAGTTTATTATTATATTTTCTTGCACTCCCACACACACACTGACAACAGGAGAGAAGTGCAGAGAGCTGCGAAAAAGAAAGAGAACCTCATTCACGTCCACTTTGCGGTTCGCTTCATAAAAATGCATCAACCGCAAATTTTTTTGTGTTGCCTTTATGATGTGCCCGTCTAACCATCAACCCCCCCTCCTGCCCCATTCATGTCAATGTCTATGTCTGTATCTGTGTCTATGTCTCTGTCTATGTCCTGCAGGCGCAGGACAAGCTCTTTGTTGCACTTCTTGCAGTTGCGGCTACTTTGGCTATGCAATTGACGCTGCAAATTCCATTACCCGTACATTTGCCACCGCTCCTCGCCAGGCAATTTTCCTAAATTTGATTGAGCAGACAAAGCCCTGACCGGAGTTTTTTTTAGACTTGCCAGTGAAACCAAGTGCAACTTGCTGTATAAATTCTAAAAGATTTTAACTGAAATCTTAAAATGCATAACTGACACATCAGCTACAATTGCAGTTCCTTGGGAAAGTATCTCAACGGGTACAATGGGAATATTTAAAGAGCAAGTTTATTAAATTAATCCTAGCATATAAGAAGTTCTGCTTTCTGGATCTAAAAATTTGCTTAAGCTTTGAAATAAACAATTAAAAAAATAAATTTGAACAAATTTTTTTTTAAGAATACTTACAGATTCAGAAGTATAAAACCAATGAAAATAGAACAGATAAGAATTGGTCACTGCACTATGGCCGGAATTCCCAAAATTTTGCCAGAAACCCCAAAAAGAAAATTTTGGAATATTTGATTAAAACTTAAATAACTTAATAGAATATAGAACTAAGCTTCCGATATGCAGTACCAAATATTTTTTATCCAGCCCTGGTTGTTTACATCAGCCCTGAAAAACTGCTGTTTTTTCGACCAAAGTTTCATCGCCCTGTTCTTGCCAAAAAAGGTAAACTTTACAGCATAAAAAACAATATTTTTCGGAAAATACAATAAGTGTCTGGTAATGGAGAATACGCAGCATGGTATGTAGAATACAGGGGATAAGAAATAGCTTATCTTTTTATATGTTGTGTATTGTTTTTACGTGTTATTGTTGTGTTTGTTTTTTAGACGACCCTAACCTAAATGTCACGTGTTTCGTGGAGTAAAAGTTGGCATTCTTCTCGCTCCTTCTTGCGACTAATGATGCAGTTTTGTTTATTGAAATGTTTTTGATATGGTTTCTTAATCTTACCAGCTCATTTTTGCTCGACTGCGAAACTTTTTATATTATTGCAGTTAACTTGGAGTTTAGTCACTCAGAACTGCTTGAGCAATGGACTGATGGTGGGCGCAAAACAAGTGCTTTATCTGATTGGATTTTTCAAAAAATAAATAGTGCGCTAAATCCATCGAAAACACAGCAAATAAAGAAGCAAATTAGCAATTACACGGGTTATATTACTAAGTATTTACCCAAATGCAATAGGCTGATTTCAAGATTCAAAGTAGAGCATAAAATGTGGCTTTCTTCTAAATTAATAATAACCATTGACAAAAAGGATCTATTACCAAAGACCGGGGGACGTCCACGAATAAGTTACGCAGAGGGCAGCAACAGTTTGAAGAGGAAATTAGCAACTGAGCTTTCCATGGAACATGATCATAATACGTCATTGCTTTTACATGCTGCTAAGGTCTCGAGCAAAAAGTCAACATCTGATCACACCGGATTTGCTTTAAATGAAAATATATATAGCTCGGAAGCAAAAAATAATACTTCGAAGGGGCCAGATCCAATTTCTCCAGATGAAGCATTGTCATTTTTACTTGAGAACTCGCTAAGCAAGCAACAGTATAATAACATGCGAAGTTTAAATAAGAAACATGGTTGCGATATATTTCCAAGCTATGATAGAGTTTTCAATGCAAAGTCAAAATGCAGACCCAAGGACATCCAAGTGACCGAAACAGTGGCCCAGGTTTCCTTACAGAATATGTTAAACCATACCGCAAAAAGAATTATTACTCTCCAAAAAGATGTTTTGTGTCAATTTGCTAACATAACTGACGTCAAGTTAATCGTTAGCTATGGGTTCGATGGATCGACTGGTCACAGCATGTATAAACAACGATTTGAAGGGTATGAGCCGGATACATTCGACCACTCATTATTTGTTACAACTCTTATTCCATTACAATTATTAGATTCCTTGGGAAGAGTTCTATGGATGAATCATACCACTCAGTCCATAAGGTTTTGTAGACCGCTTAAAATGGAATTTATAAAGGAAAGCAAAGAGCATATTTTAAAAGAGAAAAACAATTTAGATGAGGAAATCCGAAAATTGATGCCATACATCTTTGATGATTTTGACGACAGGTTTTTTGTCAGTGTTTGCTTTGAACTGAACATGACTCTTATTGACGGTAAAGTGCTAAACATTCTGACGGGAACGAAATCTTCCCAGTCATGCCCAATATGTGGAGCAACTCCTAAACTTTTCTTGATGACAAAGGATATGAATGCGAAAATATTTAAGCCCAGGCCTGAAACGCTTCAATATGGAGTAAGCCCGTTACATTCTTGGATACGATTCTTTGAATTTGTTCTCCACATTTCCTATAGAATTGGTCTAAACAAATGGCAAATAAGAGACTCAAATGATAAAACAGTTATGCTTTTACGTAAACAAAGTATTCAGAAAAGATTGTTTAAAGAAATGGGGCTTCATGTTGATAGACCAAAGCAAAATGGATGCGGGAATTCAAATGATGGGAATACTGCAAGGAAGGCCTTCTCAAACATCAATTTATTTGCGTCCATATTAGAGTTTGATGCTAGTATACTTCAAAGCTTCCATACAATCTTAGTCGCCATTTCGTGTGAATTTTAAATAAATTCAAGTAAATTTCAAGAATTCTGCACTAAAACTGGATCTCTATACATGACTAAGTATCCGTGGTACCCGATGTCGCCGACTGTTCATAAGATATTGGTCCATGGAACACAAATAATTTCGACCTCAACAATTCCTGTTGGATGTTTAGGAGAAAATGGATCCGAGGCACGTAACAAATTTTACAAACGCGATAGACTGTTGCATGCGAGAAAAAACAGTCGGATTAACAATTTGACTGATATTTTCAATAGAGCAATAGATTCTTCGGATCCACTTCTGTCAAGTCTCTATATGAACAAACGATTAAACAGAAGTCGGAAAAATTTGCCAACAGACGTGCTGGCGCTTTTAGAACAACCGATCGTCGTTTCTCAGGAAGAAAGTGATTATTCTGACGAAGAATTCGACTTAGATTTGGATAATAATCCGTTAGAACTAGAAGTTGAAGAGGAATTTTAAAAAAACTATGTATAATACATTTATTTGAAAAATTTAACTAAATTCGCAATCAGTTAACTGTTTTCTTTTTATAAGAGAAATAATTATATTTGAATAAAATGTTTTAGATTTAGAAAGACTTAAATTAAATTTTAATTATTTTGTTTTTACATTTTTTTAAACTGAAAAAAGGATTTTTCAATATAAAGATACATTCTTAAAATTGGGTTACATGGGCAGTAAATGAGGGCGTGGTCGGATCGGTCTGAAATTTTTATAGTTTCTTATATATACCGTAAGTAGTAAATATTCCAAGTTACAGCGCTCTAACTATGTCGGTTTAGTTTATGCGCAAATTTGGGGTTTTCCGGCCACTGTGCACTGGTGTGAATGAGACATGAAAAGAGCAAACAAATGATGGATCTATAGTGACTTCTTATCAAAAAGTTTTTTATTGGGCCACAAGATTCAGTATTTTTATTATAGACTTACATGGGGTCTAATGGGCATAATCTAATTACATGGGCAAAAAAAGTAACTTATGCTTAAGATGTACCAATTACAGTCATTTATCTAATAGTTACATAGAGCTTCACTCTTCTTCTTGAAGATTCAGTCATTTATCCAAAAATAAATCATATTTAAACATTATTTTAAGTTTCCAGTTTAATTTATCTTTCACTGAGCTGCGACTTGTCATTTCGAGAGTTCACAAGGAATAAACCACAGTTATGTGAGTTGTGTTATTCATCTCGTCTCGTTAATATTAACCAATTTGAGTTAACAGAATGTTAACACGAAACAATTCCAGCTTTATTCAGAGTTTTCGACACTTCAAATCCATGGATAATCTTCTAATCATGTAGTTATTGGGTGTGCTAAAAGCTTTAACTCAAAATTAATCATTATTTTGTGAGCAAATCAATAAAAATTAAATTTAATCATTATTTCATAATTTCTTTAATAAAACTTATAATGATTACAGTCCCTGCCTTTAAGCTTAACATGATCCCAGCAATCATTTTATATCGCCAGAGAGTTTTAGGCGACATCGCCTTCTCATTGCTTTTTGATCTCCTTTTGTTAGATTGTGAGCCAATTCCGCGACACTTCGGAAAGACTCTTTTTTGTTTACATATGTCTGTTTACATATATGCTAAGGTACTATCAGCTTTGCTTGTATTGTTAAATGCCTATGCTTAAAATTATATTTGCTACAATTGAAAATAAATCTCAACACATAGTGATTTCATTGTTAATATCACAGCTATAGAATAAGTCTTGTCTGGATTAAAGACCAATCTGAATGCGTCAAAATTGGATCTTCCATTTAGCTGGTAGAGAAGCTGTTGCCCATTGGCCATGTGGCCTGCATTATGCTGATGGGCAACTGTTCGGGATGAGTGGGTAGTGAGGAGAGCAGAGATGGATGAAGAATTGGCATGGTCACACTTGGCTTTTTGCAGCTGTAATCAATATGCAAACAAACCATTTGCCACAATAATTACAAAGTAATGCAGCGTCCGGCTCAAAATGTAAAAATAAACGGCAGCTGGTCGAATCCATCCAATGATGACTGTGACTGAACTGCAGGACTGCAGGTTTCGCTTGCATGGCATGGGCTATATTGAGGCCAGATCCTGCCACTGTCATGCCTGACGACCATGCGCGAGCCAATGATGAAGCAATTAATTTGCAATTAAATCGATGATGCAATTGCAAATAAGCGCAGCGAAAAAGAAGCAACGGCAAATTGTGGAAAAAAATGCACGAAGCTGGAGCTACCGAAAACAAAGTTGGGTATATTTGACAGTTGAATGCTCTAGAAATCACAAATCTATAGGTCAGACAAAAAAAAAACGAATTTAAAAAATTTTAAAAATTTCTACCACACATAAACACCTTATAAGTTCTTCAAGTTGGAAAATATGATTATGAGGGAGATCTAGAGATGGGCACGGGCCTGTTCGGGCTTCGTGTACCACGAGCCTTTTTCAAAAAACATACAGGATTTAACACATACTTTTCAAATCGCTTGATAAAAAATGTCTGTAATAAAGTTCAAGATGTAGCTTGCAGAAAAGGCTTAAAATACAAATTTTTATCTGAAGAAAAAAAAGGAATGTAATTATTTAAAAAAAAATACCTTTTTATATAGCAATATAAATATATATATATTTTGAAAATTTTACCGGGCCGGGCCTGGGCCGGGTCTGGACCGGGCCTAAAAGAGACAACGGGCCGGGCCTTAAAAATGAGGCCCGTGTCCATCTCTAGTGAGAACTGATAACCGTTTACAGCAGAATAACAGAAGAATTACATGAGATCAATAACATTAGAAAAAGCAGTGAATTAACAGCCTATAATTTTAAGTATTTTCCCGATAGTAAATTATCGAAACAGCAAATCATCAAGCAACACTGAATAAAGCCGACGCCACAAAAAAATAGAAGCAAAATACGCGAAAAAAAACTACAGAAACGATGAAATAAGAAAAGCTTCGAAATTTATATAAATACCAATCAGTAGTTTTTCTATACTTTAATATAAATTAAAAAACTTCAGAGTTAAATAATTTTATTTAAAGAAAAAATTCTTATTTTCAGATTGTGATTCTTTTGAATAGCCCAACCCTTTTGATTGTGTAGGGCATTTCCAAGACCAAAGTAAACCACTGCAATGCGTACATATGTAAAGGACGAAAAAGTGGCAAAATTAATGTACACACACATATGCACACAGAGTGAGTAAGTGAGGGGAAAGACAGAGAGAGAAGTGGTTATAACAAATGCTGGCACGCACCGTGGTGAGAATGATGTTCCGGTCAGCGGAACGATGGATCCAAAGTCGCCCGACTGACGCTGACGTTGATGTGCATTTTTCCCGCTGTTTGTTTGCATCAAGCAGCAACTGAAAATCGATCAGTTTTTAAGCCAGAATGTGGACTATGTGAGTGGGTGTTGCCAATGAAGGGAAGGGAAGGGAAGGGATACTCTGGGTCGGCAGGCGAAAACGTTTTTCCATCAACTTTGGCGGTTATTCAATTAAAAATTACTTTATTTGTAATTAAATCGTTTCACCAGCTGGCCAGGCTAGCTCTCTCAAATGTGGCAGCCATGTTGGTTTTCTTTTTTGTTGTTGCTGTTGTTGTTGTTCGATGTTGATTGTTTGGTTTTCGGGTGGCAACTGTACTTTATTCTTTTGTTAGAAAATCGCTGGAGCTGCATTTTAAAATGCAATTTGTTTTGCACATGATATTTTTTATAGACGCCTCTCTCGTGGCTGGCACACAAATCACGGCAATTTATTTATGACACTATTTACAATAACGGGCCAGGAATGGGCTGTGGAGTGGGAAAGAGGGCCTAGACAGAGAGACAGCAGCTGCCAGGCATACACATTACAGAACTAGAAGCTTGCCACTTGCTAGGCTGCCTCCTTGGGTTCCACGTGCACTCTACTTAAATAACAATTTCAATATATTGAAATTTACTTTGTCACATGAAAGCTAAACAGCTTGCACTCAGCGTCAGTCACGAAGCAACCGCCAACCCACCGCACCATCCTGATGGTGCCCCAAACCCATGCAACCCTAAGGTCCTGGGATGTGACACCCCCTCGTCACCATTTCAAGTGTTGGAAAAGTGCTGCCATTGCAGGTTTTCATTTTATGCTATTTACATTTTCATATTTTTGCTCTACGCCGCACCGCAAACAATTTTGTCGCTCGATGTTGTTGTTATTGCCATACCCTTGATGTAACGGGATCTTATAATTTAGTAGTGGAATATGGCATCAAAATGAAATGGGAATAAAATGCATAATCAATATACCATACATACTGCTACAAATTATCATATATTATAAAATTGTACGAATTAGATCAATTAAATACATTTTAGAATTTGGCGCCCAACGTGATGCACAAAATTATCTTATAATTTTTATCTAAAAAGACTTAACAAAGTTAGCAATATTTCTTAAAAGGAGCATAATTAAAAGGAATCTAAAATAATCAAATAATAATAAAACAAAATTTATTATACTTAAAAATATATTAATCAGTTTTATTTTGGCGCCCAACGCGGTGAATAATATTTGAGTATATTAAGTAAATTAAACAGTTTTTATATCGAACCTGTTTTCTAGGTCTCTGTACAAGTATAATATTGTACATTGTACAAATTACAATAGTAGAATAAAATACATTTTCAAATTTGGCGCCCACGTTATGCACAAATTTATTTATTTATGTTTATCTAAAAAGACTTAACAAAGTTGGCAATATTTCTTAAAAGGAGCTTAATTAAAGAAACCTTAAAACAAAATGTATTATACTTAAAAATATATTCATCAAATGTATTTGGCGCCCAACGTTGAAAATAATTTTTGAAAATGTTAAGTAAACTAAGCAGTTTTTATATAGAATCTGATTTCTAGGTCTCTATACGAGTATCAATTTCATACTCACTCAAGTAAGGGTATTCTTGCGCCTGTTTATCATTTATCGGTAACTTGCATGTTGCTCCCGTTGCCATTTAACATTTTTTGTTATTCTCTTTTATTTTCAATTTTGTTATGTGCTCGTTGCTGGTGGCTGCCTTCGGTTGGCGACTGCTGCTCCTGTTTTTTGTGCCCATTTAGTCGTTGTTTGCAATTTTTAACGTAGAACACTCGAATGGCAGGGCACGCTGCTGGCCTGGGTCGGCATCCTTTCAAAAAGGCATCAGGTGTTGCACGTTGTGCAGCAGCTTATCTCAAATGATTTATAAACTACCAACAGTGGCGAGGCCAAAGCCATTGTCATTGCATAAAATATGCTAACAGTACAACACAAAAAACAAACGGAAATCATTCAAACGGAGTATGAAGAGAACGGAGTATGAAGAACAGAGAAGTAACCAAATGATACAAAGTGCGACATGATGTGAGCCTCTTTCTGAGTCTGAACCCAACCAGGAAGGCACAAACTTTAACTTGTAGTTTGTTTGCCATTGGATCCTGCACATCCCAACTTGAGTTGGACAAAGGTATTAACTTACAGATGCTCGAACAACTCTCGGTAGTTGTGACTCTTTCCCAAAAACATGAATGAACCGCCTTTAAACTGTGAGTATCGAGTGAATTATGGCACTATATGACATTATGGCATTGTCATGGTTAATTTAAATTTACAAACATTGAAGGCAATCTCAGTTCTGTACGACTTGATTCGAAATATAAAAGGAACTTAATAAAAAAGAAAATAAGTTAAATTTTTGGCAACATTTTAAGAATTGAAAATTGAAAGATTAGAAAAGTGTAATGTTTATGATATTCACCTTTTTGTTTAAGTATGTAAATAATTTGTATTTAAAAATAAAAATAATCAATTATTACGTACAATAAATTCTTGTTTAGAGGGAAATTTGTAATTGAATGTCAAGTTCATGGTCAAATATTGCAAATTATCCATCATTGCAGCTAATCGAAGCTTCCAGCTTTATAATTGTGCTCTCTAATATCCTACAACATTCGCGCCATATATTTGGTCAACCATCAATTATAGCACCCATTTTCAAGTACCGCCCATCCTCTTCAACGGGCAACAAACATATTGTACACACTTATAATAAGCCTCTCACTAATTGTTGTAGCTTAATTGAGGCTTATGCATTGTCGGCCCATAACGGAGTGCAGCTCTCTCTCCCCTCTGCTCTAATTCCTCTGTCGAAATGAGCACATTATAGACGCTCGATTTGCTCATAACTATGCCGAACAAAATCATTATTGTTTAAAAAGCCGTGCAATCTAATGCCCAGCCGACTAGAACACAAGTCATCCCCAAATCGATGCTGGGGGGGAATTAAGAGCGCCGAAACTAATGTCGATAATTTTGCTGTTGCTGTGTTGAGGTTCCGTTTTGCCTCTACTAATTAATTTGCATTTAGCGCAGTCGCCTTACACTGCTTTGGCATCGGCTTTGGCTCTAAGACAACATACAACTGCGGCATTTGGCCATCCACCGCCCCAATACCCAAGCCCCATTCATATCCATCCCTGTGTTACTTCTGTTCCCCCTGTTAGCCCCTCGCATAAGCCGACTGACAAACGTTGCGTCTGTCGAGCGAATTATGTTGACTGCAATTTTCAGCTGGGCTTCGGAGAACATCACATGCGAGTATGTCCAACTGTATGCATATATGTACATATGTGGATATTAGGGTGTCCCTTATTTGGTCAAAGTCAATATTTTAAAACGCATACGGGCTAGTTCTGTTCATTAGGTCCTAAAGCACTCAGAAATAAATTTTTACCTTAATCGGAGTATGATAACCCGTGCCGACTTGGATCGGAAAATTTTAAAATTATATGGGACAAAAAAAATTTTTTTATTTTTTTTTAATTTTTTTTTTTTTATTTTGTTTATTAGGTCCTAAAGAACTCAAAACCAAGTTTTCACCTTAATCGGAGTACGAGAACCCATTCAAATTTGCATCAAAACATGAAAAATCATCGAAAAATGTATAATCAGTGTTAAAACACTGGTTTTTGATGTTTCGATGCAAATTTGAATGGGTTCTCGTACTCCGATTAAGGTGAAAACTTGGTTTTGAGTTCTTTAGGACCTAATAAACAAAATAAAAAAATTAAAAATTAAAAAAAATAAAAAATTTTTTTGTCCCATATAATTTTAAAATTTTCCGATCCAAGTCGGCACGGGTTATCATACTCCGATTAAGGTAAAAATTTATTTCTGAGTGCTTTAGGACCTAATGAACAGAACTAGCCCGTATGCGTTTTAAAATATTGACTTTGACCAAATAAGGGACACCCTAGTGGATATGTACTCGATATGTATTCAGTTATCATTGAAATTGTTGTTGTGATTATTATCGACTCTACTCTGTAGTCTTCAATGCAAGTTGTTGTTGTAATTTCATGATTCGTTATAAGTCATACCTGTTAAGTTTCAACTAGAATTACTAATCAATAAGATTATTTTTGGAAATAATCGTAGTGACTATTAAATTCATTGTTGAAAAATGTAAGATTATGTAATGATTACGATTACAAAAAATCAGAAATAATCTAAAATTTTTACAGTTATTCAAAAATAATCTTTCTGATTATTGATTATTTTGAATTTTTTCTGATTATTTTGGCTACTTTGATTGTGAAATTTAAAATAATCTGTTTTTTTTACTTAAAAGTCATAAAAAATCAGAAATAATCAGAAAAAAATCAAAAATAGTCCGAGTTCTCAAAAAGATTATTTTTGAATATTTTGATTTTTTCTGATTATTTTTGAATAATTGTAATAATTTTAGATTATTATTGATTTTTTGTAATCGTAATCATTAAAAATTTTGGGCAAAACCGAAAATAATCTTAATTTAATCATTAGTTCGACTTTTAAACAAAAATAATCTATTAACTAATGATTATGATTATGATTGAAAAGATATTTTGAATCTTTATCCCAAATAATGTCTTATTAAAACTTTTTTCTTTTATTAAAACTATTTTATAATTTTTTCAAAATAATAATTTTAAATATATCCTACTTTTATTCCTAATTTTCATTTTATATTAAGTTGATTTTAGTCACGTTAAATATAATAGAAATAAGAAACGATGTTAAACCTTATCTTGACATATGTACTATGTATCTCATAAATCAACTCAACTGGTACTTCAAAGCGCTTTAAAGCTATCACACAGACATAGGCAAAGCCATTGAACCGTGGGCAAAACATACCACACATATTGAAGACCAGCTGCTCCCCTTTCCCTCTCTCTCTCACTCCCTCACTCTCTCTCTCTCTTTCTTACTTGTGCTTGGGGTCTGTACAAATAGAAGGACGGCAAAAGCATTTATGGCATTTTGTCGTTAGCTGTGCGAACTATTTGCCTTGAAACGACAACCATGAAGACAATGCCACAAGAACAGCAATAACAACAAAAACAACAAGACGACACAAATCATCGAGAGATGCCACAAAAGCGTACGGAACATTGAAGACAAACAAAGATAGAAAGCGAGAGAAAACGAGACAGAGAGAGTAAGGCAAAGGGAGAAACATATGCAGACAAAAGTAAATCAATCAATCCTGGAATTAACTAATTGCGTAAAGCAATATTTATGAATAATTAATGAGCTCATAATGCAGGACAGCTTGTGTGATTGTCTCTGCATGTGTGTGTGTGTATTTGCTTGTGTGTGTACAAACTTAGTGTGCGGTTCAGTTATCTTTTAAGCGTTGAAAGGCAACCCAAACCCCCATTTGGTTTGGGGCTTATTAAGTGGGCCTTTGAGTTTATGGCTGAGTGGAAACTTGAAACTATGAATATTAGTTGACTACTTTATGTAAAATTCTATGAATTTTTAATTAACCATACTTGTGTATGTGCAACTGTTATTGTTGTTGTAATTTTGTGAAAATTTGCATAAATCAAACAAAATAATCTTATATATACATACATATTTTTTGATGGAAACTGTTTCGGTTAATTTATAACAGAGAATGCATGTAAATTACCTCGGGCCAAACGGCAACGACATCAACAAAATGCAGCCCTGCAGATAAGTCGTTGCCCACAAAAGTATGCAACAACAGTTTTCAGAGAACAACAAGCGCTGCATTTACATTCAATAAATTCAACTGCAAAAGCTCAAATAATTCATAAATTTAACACAAAGTAAAAAAATACTCCAAAAAATGCACTGACCGTTAAGAGAGAACAACATGCCTCATACTTTGCACCTTGTCCCCTCTCACTCACAATACTCACACATATACATGTATGTATATGTATGTAAGTTAAAAATTTATAAAATAGCTGTAGTCGACTAAGGGATACCGTGCACAGAATGTCAAGCAATTGTATTGACAGAGTAAAGTAACATGTTGTAAAAGTGTAAATATGATGTACTCAAAAATTTAATGTAATGTCAGAACTGTAAATTTCACTGTAATTTTTATAGTCAATATTGTTAATTGTCTTTGATTTAAAACTAGTTTAAGCTGCCATATGGTAGCAGCATACTTGCTAAAATGAATTTAAAAAAAAAGACAGGAAAACTCGCAGATTTGTTTTTTATTTAATAAAAATATTTCATTCTTTTATTTATTTATTTTATTTTGTCAATTCAAAAACTGAACAAACAATTTTAATATTAAGTGTTATTTTTCATTCCTTATTGGAACAAAAAAAAAACTGAAATCTTTCCAATATCCAATTAAAATGTTTATCAAAATCCTACAAATGAATTGATTAAAGCATGTAATCTATATATATTCCAAATTTTGTCTCTATCGATTTTATAATATCTAAGGCAATTAGTTTTAAAAATAGTGCAGTCAAGAGAAAATTTCTTTTAATTTGTTCATAAGTAACTATAAGGAAAACTTAATATTTTTTTTAACTCACCAAACTTATTACACCTTTCATTGATCATTTTAAATGGTAACCGAGTGTAATAAGAGAACAACACAACAATCAGCTCAGAAACGAGAGCAACAACAATATGTACAACATGCGTGCATAAAATATTTGCACATTTTTAACTGAATATTAATTTATGTTATTTTCACTCTGTTGCAATATTTCAGCTCTGTTCTCTGTGGGCGAAACATGCCGAAAAATGGTTTTTTGGCTTCAGTTCTTGTGGCTGTTGCTCTACATGGCAAATAGGATACTATTGGAAGAAGCAGGATGGGTTTAAAAAATGTAAGATATTTACAAATATCTAAATGTTATTTTTTTAAATTTTTATAATACCAAAATATATTATCTAGAGCTCTTTGATTCGGTTAATGATTAGCAAAATGTTTGAAAATATTGTTGAAACCGGAAGTTCATTTGTAGAGCATTGTGAAATTCGTTATGTGAGTTTCTGACTTCATTTATCGTATTTTATTTGATTTGGTGCAACAGCAGCTGTTGACACATATATAAATGCATATTGCAGAATTCGCGTGTTGCCGCGTATTTCAGTTTTTTTTCGTTTTATTTTATTTTATTTTTCAGTTTTCGTCTCATGAATTTAAATGCGTTTTGGGCAACGAAACGAACGAAACGGCCATGTGGAAATAAGCCCGAATTTGAAATGCCTTAAAATCTGGCAAATTGAAGTAACAGTAAAAACGCCTGAATACCGTCAAGTGAAACTTTAGTGGGGGCACACTGTACCTACACACAAGGCCAACAGACATTGCATACTTTTCGGCTGCCTGCCAAAAATGTAACAGGCAACGCTTCACTGAGCGCAAGAACGAATGCCAGAGGGAGAGAGAGAAGAGGCATAGAAAGGGGAAGCGGACTGCCAAGAGAAGTGAAGAGGAAAGGGGCGAAAGGGGGGGTGGGGGGACAAACGCGTCTGTGCCTCATAGTTTACATTGACACGCGCTTGCATGCAAATAAAATCATGGCAGCTCCAGACAGGAAGTCGGGAAAGCTGCCAGAAAAGCAAAGTCAACACACACACACCAGACGACACACACACACGCACACATTCATATTATTATTATTGTTTTGATTTCACTGCCTGAGTTTGTTCAACATTTTTTTAATTCTTGAACTTGACAGGCTGCCCAGCCCCCAATTACAATCCTTGCCTGGTATACAAAAGGACATTATGACCAGGCCAAGTTGAGCTGGGCAGGTCTGTGCAAGTGTGGTCCGTGCTGGCTACTTGACTGCATTGACTTCTGCTACTTTAGCCGCTGTCATGGCCATAACCCATGAGCCAAGTCTAGGCCACTTCATCTCCTGTTTGTTGTTGTTCTTCAGCTTGTTTTGTGCTTGGCTTTGTTTTGTTTTGTTTGGTTTTCTGTTGCACAGCCTGGACCAGAGCCAAAATATTATTTTATTATGCCAAAAGAAGTTGGAACATCTCTACGTCTAGGAGCAGCTACCCTTCCCTCCCTCCTGGGATTACAATATTCTTCACTGCATTTCGTCGGCTTTGCTTTCTGCTCGTCTGGCCCCCTCAAAGCTGTGTGCATTCAAAGTAGCCACAATTTTCCTCAATTTACATTTTTTCCCATTGTTTTCCAAAAGCCGCCAACTTTTAAGGCAAACAGCTTAATATGTGGCTCAGATATTAAACTGAGTTTTGGCAACACAATTTGCTTTATAAATATTATGGCAAGTCTTTCAGCAATTGATATGATGCTATAGAAAAATGATTTAAATAAAGTTAAGTGAGTTTACAAAAATCAGTGACTGTCTCAAAACTTTAAAAGAGATTTAATCAGTCTGAACTAATTCGTACAACTAAAATATTTATTATATATGAAAACATGTTCTGAAGCTAATAATTCAAAAACTATATCTCACATCTAAAATTAAAAATTTCTACAAAATAAAATGTTGCTTATAAATTTCTGTGATTTTAAAGTTATTAAGAGTCATTACATTCATTTTCTTGAATTACTAGCGGAAAGTGCTTTCATCTTCAGAAAGGATTATCTTCAATCACATTATAAGCTTTTATTCAATCCTTCAGCTTATATTAATTAATAGTACTATCGATAATTTAACTTAAGAAAATATTACAAATCCTTGTGTCAACTTTTTATATTTGACAATTGTAAATATTACATTTGAATAAGTATGTTTTTGGATCTGAAATTTTTCTGTGCTTTTTATACCCTTTACCTAAAAAATAAAACCCCACGCAGATCAGGTTTGCTTACCAATATACATTATCCACTATTATAAGCTATCATTCTATTTAATTCTTATAAGATCAGACCAAACAGAAGGGTGGTAATGACAAATTAAAATCTTAAAGGAGTATATGTATCTCCCTAAAAGTATGCAATGACATTATTTTTATGTATGTTTCTCTATCAAAACCTTTGCCCTTGATCAGAAACATGTTTAGAAGCTGTATATTTTGCTACCAGCCTTGACCTCACATATATTAAAGTGAAGCTTTTGCTTTAGAGATCACATATTTATTCAATATCGAATTTTATAACTTTACCGCTTAAGAAAAAGCGACGCAACAAGTTCTTCTTTCTTCTTAAATTAGTGTATGTGTTACAGAAATGCGAATTCAACTTAGATTCTAAATTAATTTGACATTTCATACGAATATTTCAGTTAAATTTAAGCTTAGGATATTATTTGTACCAATATACATTTTTTTGGAAAGGAAAGAACAAAGTAAAAGATAAAAAGTCCATCAGTTCACCATGACAACCTGCGAAGTTGTTCCAGCTATTTTCAGGGAGGATATCCTTTTATAAAGTGTGCAGCTTCATGTTTTTATTTCGTGTTCTGCAAACTCCTTCACTCTTATTTCCGTTGCACCAAGATTTGCATTGTGATTATTGCAGACAGCTGAAAAGGTTGTTGCACTTGTATGTATATACTATTTACTTATGTGCAACAAAAAAAGGAAACAGCAAAAATGTCCAGTGATGTTAATGACAGGATCAGGGCCAGCATGGCCGGAAAGGGCGACAACGGCTTAAGCGAATAAGTGAAAAACAAGGTAGGCTCAAACAGAAGGCGGAGGCGGGAGAAAGCTGGCATGGACGTAACATGTGGTCACATGGACTCGCCACAAATGAACGGCATTCCAGTTGCATGCAACGAAATATGAACCACAACAAAGGCGCCTTTTTCCTCATTTCCCTGCTGAGCGGTGGCTCATTATGCACAAACACGTCACTGAATTGAAGGTGGATGGTTGGGAGCCAGTGTTAAGCTATGAACTGTCCAGTGGTAAGTCAAGACGAGTCCAGCTCTTTATCAACATCCTGGCAGGCGCAGACTTTAGCTGAAGAAACGAAACAGTAACAGAAATAGCAATAGAAAGAGAAGCAAGGGAAGGCATCCTTGAGTCAGCGACTGTTGTTGCATCCTGACGATGATGCGTGGCATAAACCACAATGCATAGGTCCAAAGTCCAACACACAGATCCATCTCCCACCCCCAGTCTGTAGACGAGAACTCACAAATTTGCACTGCGTCGCATATTTCAGTTGTCATTTCTGCTGTTTTGCCAGTTTTTGCGTATGCCACAAAAGGAGACGCCGCCCATCAACGTGTGCGAGCGGAAACCTCTCTACCCTCTCTCTCTCTATCTCTCGTTCTCTCTCAGTTGCTCTGGTTGAAGGCATTTCCGCTGGCAACGCAGCTGCGGCGGCAACTGCCACAAACAATGTTGACATTGCGCTGCCCGTGCATTGCGAAGCACTGCGAAGCGAGCTCAGAGTGCTCCGGACAGGATGTGCAAGGATATTGTGAAATCAACGTAATGGCGGAACATTAACATGCATGCTGCGAAAAAGGCGACAGGTAACAGCGTCCGGGCAACTTGGCCACAAAACAAGAGCACTATTCAAAGACAGGAACTCGCACTCTGAATGCCCTTTTCAATCAAATGGTGCAATACACAGACTTTTATAAAACAAAATAAAAGATAGTGATTGGAAAAGTAAGAAAATATTAAAATATAAAGCGAAAATTTATTTTTGCCACGAGTTTTCGGGAAACGAGCCACAGTGTGACGGTGAAAAACGCTCGTCTGACCAATGCTTTAAGACACTTTCTCGGCTACAGAAATATCTTATCGTAAAAGTCATTGACTAGCGGCAGTAATTAAGATGAAAGTATTAACCTAGTTTTTTTCAATTAAAAAGTAAATATGTTCTGGAGAATAACGACATGATAAGACAGCAATAAATTAATTATTTTAAGACCCAATGCACTACAAAAGAAGAAATGTCAATTGTTTTTAGTTCAGAAAGAAACTTACAATGTTTACCAGCTTATTTCTGCTGCTTTCTACGGCAACTTTACTCTATGGCCACCAAATTGGTGGTCGGATCTATGGAGGAGTGGATACATCGATCGAGACAACACCTTACCAAGTATCGCTGCAAAATAAAAAGGGACAACATTTCTGTGGTGGCAGCATCTATAGTAGAAATATTATTGTGACTGCTGCCCATTGTGTACTTCCTAGAAATGCCACGAATATTTATGTACGTGCTGGTTCAGATGTCTACAACAGCGGAGGATCCTTGATTCGGGTCTCTAAGAAGGCTTTTCATAAGGAATTTTCGCCTATGACAAATGTAAATGATGTTGCCTTGCTACTGTTGAGTTCTTCTTTAGAACTCGGCGTCGGTGTGCAGACAATTTCACTCGCCTCGTCAGAACCAAAAGATGGAGCTACAGTCATCGTCTCTAGATGGGGAGTCACTGAAACTGAAAAGCAACCGATTAAACTAAAAAGTGCAAATGTGACCATTGTACCACTCGAGAAATGTGCAGAGGCCTATAAAAATCTCGAGTTAGTGAGGATTGATAAGGGAAATATCTGTGCAGCCGCCCCTGGCAAGGATGCCTGCCGGAATGACTCGGGTGGTCCATTGGTTCACAACAATGAACTCGTTGGCATTGTCTCCTGGGGCTATGAGTGTGCCAATCCTGACTATCCAGGTGTCTATGTGAATGTTGCATTGATGCGCAATTGGATTCTAAAGAACGCCGCTAGGTTGGTTTCAAAAGTAAACAAAAATGAATAAAATTATACAAACAAACAAGAAAAAGGTTATTAAACGGTTATATCGGTTTTGGTTATAAAGTTTGAGTATAATTATACATATATTTTTTTTATGTCAGTTGATGAAAAAGCCGGTCTCAGCAAATTAAGTTTAAATTCATATACACTACTGGCCAAAATAATAAGTACATAGGTATCGTCCAACTTTGATATGAAATATATCAATATTTTCTGAATGTATTGCTGATAATCTTTTTTTTTGAAAAGGCAATAGTGTTGTTTATCATTTAAATCAAAAATGAAAGTGGCTAACCCCATTTATACCATTTTAAACTTAAATTTGTGAAGAATGATCATTTTTGGTCTGGCCAAAATAATAAGTACAGGGGTGTTATTTATCAATTCTAAAGGATAAGATCAGGATTTGCTTAAAGGTTTATTGGTTTTTATTGACTGCTTGCATATTTTTATAGATAAGAGTTAAAAAAAATTCTTTAGATGGGCCGCAAGAAGCATTGCGCTGCTAAAGAAAAAAACATTGCCAGGAATTTGCAGAATGAAGGGAAAAGTCCCCGAGAAATTGCGAAAAGCATTGGACGCCCAGCTTGTTTCGTTCAGAATGCTTTGAAATCAAAAGAGCTTGACGAAAATCGAGAACAGAAGAAGAAATCTTCCCGAACAACGTACAATTGTATCGTCAAATTTGCAAAAAATTAACCCTTCATGTCTTCGAAGGCCATTTCCTCCGAAACTGGCAATGAATTATCATCCCGAACGGTTCGTCGTAGGCTACAATATGCAGGCCTACCAGGGCGTATAGCCCGAAAGGTTCCTTTGCTTCGAGGAAAAAATTTTAAGATGAGGAAACAATTTGTCAAAAATTATTTGGCATGGTGTGGGCTAGACGGTTACAAAAAATGGAATAACGTATTACTGAGCGACGAGACAAAAAAAATTGTTTCTGCAATACGTCTAGGAGGTATGTACGATGTCCCAAAGGCAAAGATTTCGACGTCCGGTACACCAATAAACCTGTTAAGCACGGAGGCAGATGTATAAAGGCCTGGGGCTGTTTTTATTGGCTTTGCGTTGGGCCGATTCATCGTATAACAGATACTGAGACCCAGTTCGGCTACAAAAACATTATGACTAATATTATGCAACCATATGCTAAGGAAAACATGCCCTTAAGATGGGTCTTTCAACAGGATAACGACCCAAATCACACTTTAAAGCTGGCCAAGGCTTGGTTTACGAAAAAACAAATTAACGTTATGAGTTGGCCAAGTCAGTCTCTTGACCCCATCCCAATTGAAAATCTTTGGGGGGACTTGAAGCCCCGAATAGGAACGAAAACGTTTAGAAATGTCGAAGAATTGTGGGAATTTGTTCAAAAAAAGTGGTATAAGATTCCAGTAGAGTCTTATTAACAGTATGCCGAAAAGGATCGCCAAGGCCATTCAAAATAAGGGTGGATATACTGGTTACTAGTATAAGATAACTAATGATGAGAAAAAATTTGGAAAATTGTTAATACTTTTTGAGCTTTTGACCAAGAAGAATTGGTGTACTTATTTTTTTGACCAACCCTTGTTTATGTTTTTTTGATAAAGTTGACCACACAATCTACATTTGAACTAAATACTGCCTTTGTTAAATATTTTTTGAATATAGTATAAATAAGAAAAATAAAAGTGATATTAAATTTTCCGTAGTGTTTATTAAAAAAGTTTTACGGGACTTCAAAGAAAGCTCATAGGCGTGTACTTATTATTTTGGCCAGTAGTGTATATACAATCCTCAACTCGAACCTTAACTTTTAACCAAACTTCAAAGAAACATGCTGAGCGTCTCTGCGAATGGTTTGATACAACGATTGTCCAATAAGTAAAAAAAATCAACTTTTTTGAATGAAAATAAATTTAATTTTCTACCTAATCTACCATTGGAGCAATTCACGTAGTGTTCTAAGCTAATTATGCTTTTAAATAATAAGTTTAAATAAAACATTAAACATTAAAATTGTTAAGTCTAATATGCAAAAGAAACTTCTAATTATAATTTTACATTGTAATTAAGCAGTTTATAAGTAAATAAAAATAAGCTTCTAATTAGCAAAATTTACATATAAAAAAGAAATCCAAACGTATTATTATATTTTATCATTATCACGCAAAAATCTTCAGTAAACAGCGCAAAATCAGTTTATGAAGTTTGAAATTTACCAAATATTACTTATTATAAATAATTTTTACTCTTTTGACAATAGGGAACCGATTATAATTTATATATGCAGTGTATTCCGATCTGCTCTAAGTTATATTCAAGTTTTTAACGAATATTTCTCAGTATACTGACAAAAATATTTATAGTTTACTATTTCAAACGGAATAAAATGTCGCATCGAAGGTAAAATACAATAGATCTGTTAACCAAAATAAAATAATTTTCAACTTTCGCTGTCCTGAATATGTATCTGGTATTATAAAAAGTAAATCAGAAGAGTGTATCTCAGTATTCGCATTATCTTTGACATGCTGCTCTTTTTTTTCATTATGAAATTATAAATATTTTATTTAATACACGAGCGAGGAAAGCACGGAAAGCGCCCAAAATGCGGAGGGAGGAGGAGAATGGATGGAAACGTCGGCCAGAAGCTGTAGGAGCAAGAAGCTGGTATTAAATTCCCACTGCCAATTGCAGACGACTTTGTTTGGCTTCCAGCTACGAGTACATTTCAATTTTAAATTAAACATAAAATTTCACTTGCACGCAATGGTAAAACGAGAACCAATGAAAAAAAAAACACCAAAAAAAAACACCAAAAAATATACTAACAACAAATCCTCTGTAAGTGTTTGTGTGTAAGGATTTCAATTGAAAATTTACAAACCGCCCGAATGACCTTAAGCTACTTTAACACAAGCTAAGGGGCGGAGCGGCAGCGTGGGCGTGGGTGTGGCAGGGGTGGGTTTGAATGCTGGGGCAACGATACGCCACACAATAAAAGCAAAATAATGCAAAAAAATGTGAAAATTTCATAAAGCAAAACTCAAACAGCGCCGAAAGTTAAGTTAAAAATGTAGGTAACCAATGGCTAGGGGCGGCACACGCCGACAAAAACTGAGCCGCTCAGCAAAAGTTATGGGCATTTTACACACAAATACACACACACACACACACAGAGGGGTCAAATTGACTTTTAGCCAGGTTGTGTTGGTCTTTTTTTTATTTTTACTTGAGTTATTACACAACTGGCAACTGCATAAACATGGCAGTACACTATGGTGCTTTTGACCAACTTTTATAATTTAATTGATAATTTAATTTTAATGTATACATTACTTTTAATGTATAACAAAGTTTAAGAATTGTTGTGTTATTATTTACATTTTTAGAAATCAGATAAATATAAATTTTTTAAAAAATAATGTGTAAAAAAAAGCCTATACTAAATGTTCTTTGTCCCTATTTTTTCTGCCAGTATATATTTTGGAAATTTATGTTTTCATTTCTTTTTATGTGTATTATAATATTGATTTAATATTTGTTAAATTTAGATAAAAATAGCGATTAGGTATTAAGTCTAAGAGTTTAAATACATTGGATCTTGCAAAGATGAGTTTAATATTAAAAAGAAGCAACAAATTTGTAAAGTTCCACTAATTCTACCGCCCCTGTATGTAGCTTCCATAGGAAGTATTAAAATTAGTATTAAAATTAGTATAAAAACCTTTCTTGCCTACCAGGATATCCGAATCAATCTCATAATATATGCGGTATAATATGCGCAGACATATTAGCCATCAAAATCGGACTTCTATAACATACATATAACTGTCATAAAAAAATTTGTTAACAGTTGAGTTTTGTATGAAAAATTAAAAATAAAATGGTTTTTTGTTGTCTTTTTCTTATTAAATTAAAATACATTACCAGTGATGTAAGTCGAAATTATGAATTGAGTTTTAAATACAAATGTTAAAATCGTCAAAAAAAAAATCGAATTCTGAAAATTTGACAAATAAAAATTATTTATTTATTATTTATTTACAAAATTAGACAAAATATATAATATTAAATCTACTTAATACATTGGGAGTGCTTAGACAAATAAAAATTATTTGAATTATTTTCATACTTATTAATCATTACATCACCTAAGTTTTTGGTAAATCTATGTAAGAACCAAGAGGAGCTCGTGTACCCTCTGTTGGTACAAAATAAACCGATTTTGGTACACTTTGGTGGGAAATTTAACATTTTAAGAAGTACAAAAAACAAAGTACGATAAAAGTGTTCCAGCTCGCAAGCAAAAAAAATGAAACCCAACGAATTACAAATGTACCCACTTATCTACAAATGTACCAAGTGTGGCAACCGAGACCTTAACCTTTATTTATGCTTTTTGCTCTGCTCACGCTCTCTGAAGCACACCAACACACATATACTCTTTTGGGCACTATCTGTGTAACAAATGTTGCTCATACAGTTGGGAGAGCCGTCGCATATGACGTCACATTGGCAACTGCGTTGGTGGATGATTTAAAATTGTATTCTCTCTCTCTCACTAAAACAAGTAGCAACGATCTCACACCGCTCAGTCGTTGGGCAGCATTAAAGAGAGTAAGATATGTCGACGTGCTTGGAAACAAATTCGCATGCTCTTGTCGAGATATTGCCAAGCGAATGGAATAGTTTATTGGAACTCTACAAGGAGAAGAAGACGGAACCTAATGGATATCAACTAATAAACAATTATATCAAATGGTTGGAAAAGGAACCCGATTTTAATGTCCACTGTTATTCACTTGACGGAGACTGGAAGAGAGATGGCACGTTTCTAATGACTGTAAGATACATACACTACTGGCCAATATAATAAGTGCACTTTTTTTTTATTATAGCAGCTATTGTAAGTCAAATCTTGATATTTAAAAAAACAAATTTGGAAAGGTCATTTAAACTCCTTTTGAATGATGCGAAACTTTCCTTAACCCATTAGTACCCATTGACAATTTCAAATTTATGTAAATGTCTACTTTTGAAACTTTTTCCTCGATTTAAAAAAAAAAATTCTAAGAGTGACTGCAAAAAAAAATGTTCAAAGATCTTTTCCATAGTATTTTTTTTATAAAAATGACGAATAAGTGCCTTTGAAGCAATTTTCAGAAAATTATAAAAAATACAAGGGAAAAGATTTTTAAATTAGTCACTCTTAGAATTGTTTGAAGAGTTTTTCTGCATCAAAGCATTTATTTTTAAAAACCAAGGAAAAAAGTTTCGAAAATTTACTTTTACATTAATTCGAAATTTTCAATGGATACTTAATGGGTTAAGGAAAGTTTTGCATCATTCAAACGGAATTTAAATGACCTTTCCAAATTTATTTTTTGTAAATGAGGACTTGACTTACAATAGCTGTTATTTTAAGAAAAAAAAGAGTGTACTTATTATTTTGGCCAGTAGTGTACATAAGATAATACATGTAATCTGTATGCCATAATTTTACTCACACACATACTTATCTTTCAGGTAATTAACGATCCCAAGTACAAATTTGTGTTTTTTAACACGCTCAGTGATAATTTGGAGCGGTTAACGACAGCACTTATCTGCTTGAGATACACGAACGGACATTTTAGGCTACAAGATTTCGGGAAGCGTCTCTTGCCGGCATTTGAGGCCTATAAAAGCAGTGCAGTGGATGTGAAAATACAGAGCACTCAGGCGTCCTGGTATCAAGCCAGTAAGGAAATTATTACAAATTTCTCCACAGAGTACGACAGCATATAATTTAGGTCTATAAATCTATTAATCTATGCATTTTTTAGACCACCTGTCGGAATCAGCTTGAGGAGCCTAAAAAGTGAAGATGTTCTCACAGTAAATAATATCTGGCGATATGGTAGCGAAAATACCGTCGAGTTTATCAAACGATTGATACTTTACAATGTCTCAGTTGGTGCCTTTGATATCGATGGAAAATTGGTTGCCTGCTGCTTAAGGTGAATTTGAAATTGAAGTTTCCAGTTAACATTTATAAAATGTTTACTTAACAAAATGTTTACCTAATACAGACTGCCCATTGGCGCCTTGGGCGTTCTCCATGTTCTGGACTCTCATCGTCGCCTTGGATTAGGCAGTTTGATGGTTCGTTGCCTAGCCAAGAAGATCTCCGAACTGGGTGACGAAGTGCTCGCACCGGTTGTCAAAGAGAATACAGCCTCGCGTAAAATGTTTGAGAAACTGGGCTTTCAGAAAATTGATGACATTTACTGGACTGACTAACATATCATATAAATTGTTTTACAGTAAGCGCTACTTTGCGTTCAGTAAAAATAATCAAAAATACTTGACTATAAAGATAATCGAAATCGTTTAATTCTTGTGCAAAGATATGGAGCAATCAATCCACTAGTGATGTTAAAATAAGAGCACAAACCACTATTAATTCGTAAACCATTTTTTTTACTTTAACAGCTATGTAAGTCAACCCTTCACAGTAAAAAAATATTATATATTTGGAAAGGTTGTTAAAATTCCGTTTGAATGATGCAAAAATTACCTTAACCTATTAAGTACCCACTGAAAAATTTCGGATTTTTTGTAAAAGTCTACATTTTCAACATTTTTCCTCGATTTTTTACAAAAAAATATTTTGATGCAAAATAATTATTGAAACAGTTCTAAGAGTGACTGCAATAAAAAATTTTCAAAGCTATTTTTGCTAGTATTTTTTATATCTTTTGAAAATCCTGAAAATTAATATTTTTACCCGTTTTTTCCTACTTTTCACATACAAAAAAATTATTAAAAATAATATCAAAAATATTTTTGAAAAGTTTTTTTTGCATTCTTTTTCAAAATTATTCGAAGAATTTTTTTGCATCAAAATATTTTTTGTAAAAAATTGAGGAAAAAAATTTTAAATGTAGACTTTTACAAAAATCATTTGAAGCAAAAATACTCGATCCATTATTTGAATTTAAGTAATTCACTTCCATTCACTATAAAGTGATAAGATCGATTGTTCCTTATGTTAAAATTCTTTGAAAATTGAAAGAATTATTATTTACAGGTTCATTACAACTATTTTCAAATTATACTACCTTTTATAAAATACATAAAATATACTTAAATATAAGATGGAAATCCATTATGATGGTATAATCATAGATAGCGTATTCGTTCCAACTCGGTCCTTATTTTTCCACCACAATGAGAGAAATAAATTAAGATGTATTAATCCATTTTAAGTTTACGACAAAATAAGACTCAAATAATAAACCGTGGTGGGTTAATACCCTACCTATATACGTACTATATCACAGTAAAGATGCTCTTGCACTGTTGTCAATGCAGAAACAATTAAAGATAGCAAAATTAAATAAATATTTAAAACACATAAATGTATGTAAAAATGTAGCTGATAGCAACCCATACAGTTAATCGTATTATCTGCATTAAACAAAGTGCACACGCTATAAAATAAAGACCACACGTTGCTGTTGTAAAATTACTCTTGATCGCCTCTCTTAAAGTGCCGCTGCCGAGTTTTTCGCTCTCTCCCTCTCTCAGTTTTGCATTTGTTCAATTGCAAATTGAAATTGCTGCACTCAGTTGTTGCACAGCTTTACAGTTGGTTAGACATGTCGCAGAAGTTGAATTTAAAATCGGATTGCCTTGTTGAGATATCACCAAATGAGTGGAAAAATTTGCGCGATCTTTACGCGACAAAAAGAACTGAATCAACTGGATATCATTTAATAAACAACTTTATTAAATGGATCGAAAAAACACCCGAGTTGAATATCAAGTGTTTATCGCTGGACGATAAATGGAAAAATGACGGCACTTTTATAATGATTGTAAGCATATATAAATATATATTTGTACATATTACAACGCTTGTGCATTCATATATTTTAGGTACATCATGGTGTGTCTCAGAAATATGTCTACTTTAATACTTTAAACCATAATCTTGACCGTTTAAGCCAGTTGCTTATCGGTTGCTTAGCCAAAGCAAAGGAATATTTAATATACGGTTATGGAGAACGTTTACTGCCGGCAGTCGCTGCCTATATAAAGAGATTTGAACAGGAACAACTAGAAACAGCTGAAACAGCTTGGTACAGAGCCAGTAAAGAAGTTGTTGCAACATTTTCCATAGAGTAAGAAATGGAATTTTAAGAAATTCAAATAATCTTTATCCGTTTTTTTCCTTAGGCCTCCCTCTGGTATTACTTTACGAAAATTGGAAATCGAAGATGCTGCAACTATAAATGAAATTTGGCCACATCGAGCTGAGGGTTCTATAGAGTTTGTTAAACATTTGATAGATTACAATATATCAGTTGGTGCCTGTGACGCAAATGGGAAGTTGATAGCCTGGTGTTTAAGGTGTGTTTATCTCCAGTTTCATAAGGTTATATATGATTCCAATAAAGTTTTATGTACATCTTTCAGATTACCTCTGGGTTCGTTGGGAGTGCTGCAAGTTGTAGAATCCCATAAGCGTCTTGGCCTTGGTAGTTTGGTGGTGCGCTACATGTCCAAGAAAATCTGTGAGCTGGACGAGGAAGTTCTGGCCCCCGTAGTCACTGAAAATACACCATCTCGCAAAATGTTTGAGAAATTAGGTTTTCAGCACATTGATAATGTCTATTGGACTTACTCGACAGCTTGAGAAAGCTGTAAAAAAAGTTGAGGTTGTGAAAACCAATGCTCATTAATTACAAACGTCAATTATTCTTCTATTAATCTAAATATATACAAAAAATCGATTAGTTATTGTAAACAATGATATTATTATTACAAATGTCTGTTAACCTTCCGAAATTTACGGCAAGAAGCAAACCGTAACCGTCAACCGGTATAAGCCGATTAAAATTGGTAACTGTTACTGAAACCGTTACCGATACAAAACTTTTTTATTATACCTAAACAGAAAAATCTGAATTATGCAAGCCTAATCAATCAAACCGATTCAATAAATTATTTTAATATTAATTTTAATGTGAGACTGTCGGTTTTAAAACTAGCTTTGGATTTTAATATTTTGTTTAAGTATAAATCCTATTAAATAGAAAAGACTTTTTTTTTAATCAAAGAGTTTGGTTTATATGTATATTAACTTATGGGCTAATCCTGAGTTGCGGACGATGCATTTGCTCGCAAATTTTCATGTTTAAACTGATACAGCTCGCGTTCAGATTGGTGAATTTTAATGAAATTTTCGGGAAAATGCCTTACAGTTAAAAAAAAAATAACATTAATTGGATAACATTAATATTCGGTTTTACTTTCCTCAACTTCACACGCGAATAAAATGTATAAAATTAACGAAAATCAAAAATGTAAAAATAGTAGATATTAACGTATGCGGAATGAAATACGAACAAAATTGAACATGTTCTCAATAAGTTCCCATAATTGACAGCGCAAAACAAAACTCACTATAATTAATGGTACTATTTTAGCATGCATAACAACAAAAATTAGCTTTCTAGATAATGCACAGTCGCGGTAATGTCTCTGAGCACAGCAGAGCGCCAAAAATGTATTTGCACATATTGGGCAAAAAACCCATCTTAGCCGAAAAATCAAATTTCTTATTACTTTTCTGCTATGGGCTTCAAGAAAACTTTTGTTTATAAGATATTTTTGGATGTTCAGAATGCTAAAAAAATGGATAGAGTTCCTGGATCCAGAAAAAAATGTCCATTATAGCAGTCTTAAGTTAGAGCCAAATAAAAGGCTGAAATTGTGGGTCGCACATATAAATCGAATCGTGCGTTTGCCAAAAAATACAATGTGAGCGACAAAACGGTAAAAAAGTATTTAAAAGACATGGGAAAGATGATATGTTCTAAAAAAAACCGTTCCTAAAGTCACAGAAGTATAGAGAGAGACAAGGGGGGGGGTGTAAACTTCGGCTGCGTGCGCTTTCTAGAAATTTGTTTTCTGCAAACTGTTCAAGGGTTTGCATAATGGAAAATGAGACGTATTTCACAGTGGAGGGTCATGAGTGGACTCCGAAATATTACTTAAGGCTTCCTAATACTTTAGCACCCGAAAATGTCACTCAAATAACATAAACAAAGGTTTTGTTGTGGCTGGCCATGAACGGGCATGGAATCAGCGATCCTGTCTTTTTTAAGGCAGGATTGGCATTGAATTCGCAAAATTACAAAGACAATTTTCTTCCGGTGCTTAAAAAATTTATTGATAAGTATTATGCGAATGATAATACGATGTTTTTCCCGACTTAGCATCTGCTCATTATGCTAGAACAACTCTAAAAGCTCTTGACCACTTAATCACTGAGTTGCCTGCCTAAGCTGCAAAATCCTCCAAATGTGCCTCAGTTAAATCCCATGGAAAAGTTTTGGTCAAATTTGAAAATAAATGTTTGGAGTAAGGAATATAAGCCAAAAAACATCGACTGTTTGATATTAAAAATCAAAAGAGAGCTTGCTAAAATGGGTACAAAGGAATTCAGGAGGCTATGCGCAAGGTACCCGAAAATATATGGAAGGCTGATCGCTATGATCATGTAAATTTTTTGTAAAAATAGCTGATAGTCCAATAAAAAACATATGAAAAATTTAAGTTGGTCGGACTTCAAATACATTTATTTGTATTACAACAGTTGTTCGTATTTCATTCCGCATACGTTAAAATAACGCAAATTTCGAAATTTATTTTTGATTTATTATACTTAGTTTCTCCATTTAATTTGAAATAATAATTTTAATAAATATTCCTCTATGGAAAGGTAATACAACAAGCTCTTATCTACAATTTTAATGTATGAATGAAATGTATTCTTTTATAACAAAAACCAACTATTATTAAAAAACATGCAGATGGATTAGCCTATATTCTTGTAAAAATGAGAACAATAGTTTCTTGTGAACCAGTATCATACCGGTATTTCGAAACCAGGGAATAAAACCCTAACCGAAACCGTAACCTTTAACCGGTAAAACCGTTTGAAATTTAAAACCGTAACTGAAACCGTAACCGAAAAAAAATTTTTCATTTGACCGAAACCCTTAAACCGAAACTCTATCAACCAAAATAACGGTTTAGAAACCGTTTCATTTATACATACAAAAATATATTTTTAGACCCCGTACTTTAAAAAAGTATAGGGGTCTATTAACTTTGTCACAAAAAAAAATGTGCGTAACAGGCAGAAGGAGGCGTGAGCGGACCCCATAAAGTATATATATTCTTGATCAGCATCAACAGCCGAGTTGATATAGCCATGTCTGTCTGTCCGTCTGTCCGTCTGTCCGTCTGTCCGTCTGTCTGTCTGTCTGTCCGTCTGTAAGAGCGCCTAGATCTCAGAGACTATAAGAGCTAGAGACTCCAAACTTGGTATGTAGGTTCGTCTATATTAAGAGCAGATCGAGTTTGTTTTAGATTTTGGATCGGACCACTATATGCATATCTCCCTAGGAACAATCAGTTGAAAATCAAGTCTTAGTATAGAAAACTTTTTTGCTGTTTGAGATATTTCAACCAAACTGACAGAATATGTATAAAAGATGGTCTCATACATACTGACTAAATTTGGTTGGAATCGAACTACTATATCATATAGCTCCCATAGGAACAATCAGTTGAAAATCAAGTCTTAGTATGGAAAACTTTTTGCTGTTTGAGATATTTCAACCAAACTGACAGAATATGTATAAAAGATGGTCTCATACATACTGACCAGATTTGGTTGGAATCGATCTACTATATCATATAGCTCCCATAGGAACCATCAGTTGAAAATCAAGTCTTAGTATGGAAAACTTTTTTTGCTGTTTGAGATATTTCAACCAAACTGACAGAATATGCATAAAAGATGGTCCCATACATACTGACTAAATTTGATTGAAATCGGATTACTATATCATATAGCTGTCATAGGAACGATCAGTAGAAAATCAGTCTAATGAAACTCGTTGTTTGAGATAACTAAATTAAACTGACAGAATATGCATATGGGATGGCCCCATACATACTGACCAAATTTGATTGAAATCGGATTACTATATCATATAGCTGCCATAGGAACGATCAGTCCAAATTAAGTCTTAGTATGAAAATCTTTTTGTTGTTTGAGATAACTAAATTAAACTGACAGAATATGCATATGGGATGGTCCCATACATACTGAGCAAATTTGGTTGGAATCGAACTACTATATCATATAGATCCCATTGGAACAATCAGTTGAAAATCAAGTCTTAGTATGGAAAACTTTTTTGCTGTTTGAGATATTTTAACCAAACTGACAGAATATGCATAAAAGATGGTCCCATACATACTGACTAAATTTGATTGAAATCGGATTACTATATCATATAGCTGTCATAGGAACGATCAGTAGAAAATCAAGTCTTAGTATGAAAATCTTTTTTGTTGTTTGAGATAACTAAATTAAACTGACAGAATATGCATATGGGGGCCATAAATCACTGACCAAATTTGATTGAAATCGGATTACTATATCATATAGCTGCCATAGGAACGATCAGTCCAAATTAAGTCTTAGTATGAAAATCTTTTTGTTGTTTGAGATAACTAAATTAAACTGACAGAATATGCATATGGGATGGTCCCATACATACTGAGCAAATTTGGTTGGAATCGAACTACTATATCATATAGATCCCATTGGAACAATCAGTTGAAAATCAAGTCTTAGTATGGAAAACTTTTTTGCTGTTTGAGATATTTCAACCCAAACTGACAGAATAGTATAAAAGATGGTCTCATACATACTGACCTAAATTTAATTGAAATCGGATTACTATATCATATAGCTCCCATAGGAACAATCAGTTGAAAATCAAGTCTTAGTATGAAAATATTTTTGTTGTTTGAGATATCTTTATAATAAGTACGGGGTCTCCGACAGTCGAGTACCGCTCGACTGTAGCACCGCCGACTAGTTTATTTTAATTTTTGATTTTTGATTTTAATTTTCTTATGTTTAATTTTGAATTTTTATTTGTGACATTCATGATCGAAATTTCATAGCACTGAAGAAGCGCAAATAAAATAAATTTTTAAATTAAATATTAAAATTGTTAAAATGTAACTAAGCTACATCAAGCTGAAGAATATGTGAAGTACATGTGTGAATGAAACATTAAGAAAGTAATGACTTTTTTATTATGATTATTATATTTATAATTAATAAAATTAAATTTTTGCAACGAAATTTATTTTTGTGAATCGAAACCATACCGGTATTTCAAAACCGATACCAACCGTAACCGAAACAAACTAATATCCGGTAACCGTTACGAAACCGTAACTGATACCGATATTCGTTTTGCTTTGAGACCCTGCCAAGAAGTTCTTAACCCTCAATTTGCTATGATTATGCACGCTCTCATATGCAATGAGTCAATTACAAAAGAAATTTATTCTCTCTCATTGAGAGAAGCAAGATCGATTAAGCCGATAACGATAGGCAGATTTACAGAAACTGTCATGTCATCGTTTTCGTTTGAATTAATTGCATAACTGATCGAATTGCTGGTTTATTGTTTAGGTATAAGAATTGTAATGCTTTACGGATATATTGATTACTTGCATATTTCTATGAATGAAGTATAAGAATGGCGTTTGAGCTCAAGAATGGGGAAACACATAAAAAGATGACAAAAGCTGAGCCCAGCGAACTTTCCCAGTGAACCCCAATGCTTATGACAAATCTTGTGATAATACAAACATCAATAAATCAAAGAGTAAAATTACCAATAATTCCAAACATGATATTTTTATTAGAACAAAATAAGAGCAACTTGTAAATATTTTGCTCAAACAGTTAATGGCCAAAAAGCTATTATTATTCTCCACATGAGCTGAGCCAAGCTAACTTTCCCAGTGAACCCCAATGCTTATGACAAATCTTGTGAGAATACAAACATCAATAACTCAAAGCGTGATATTACCAATAATTCCAAACATGATATTTTTGCTAGAACAAAATGCGAGTAATTTGTATATATTTTGCTCAAACAGTTAATGGCCAAAAAGCTATTAGTATTCTCCACATGAGCTGAGCTTGAAGAGAGAGAACTGATATAACCAGAATATCCGCAATTTCACAATGCTACATACGTCATCTGGCTAAGAGGCAGCAGCATCTGTTAGATCTTAACTGGATCAACTAAAAGTACTCGCATATAATATCAGTCATGTTGTTGTAGTCAGTTACTATTAATGTAAACAGAACGGGGTATAACCCACCGTTTAATATGTAAGGCAGCAATGCAATGAGTCGTCGTCGTCCAACAGCGTCATCACGCTCTCTCTCTCTCAGCTCGACTTGAAAAGAGAGCAAGAGAGTGTACGTAAGGCAGCAATGCATGATGGAATAAGTTTAAGGTGGTCTCGTCGGCTGCCGAATCGTTCGGTTTTTAGGGTCTTGTTGATGATTTGAAACCCTTGTGCAAAAGAAAAATGACTTTTTGCTTTTTTGTTTGCACAGTTCAAAGACAAATTCAAAAATCTAGAAATAATTTTTTTACATATTGTTAAAGAACATTTTAACATAACAAGAAATGTTAAAGCAAAATTGTTGCTGAAAATGTAAAAATTAATTTAGCTTTAAAAACGTTTTATTTGAAAATTAGAATTTATTTTAAGAGCCTAAGCAATGGATTATGTATTCAAAAACAAAAACAACTTTAATTTCAAGTTCAAAATTATTTAAAATTAAATTAAAAAAAAAATTTCCCAAATTTAAAACTACACCCAGCGACAAAAAAAAGCCGCACTCTTTCTTTTACTATAACAGCTATTGGAAGTCAAGTATTCAAATTTAAAAAATATATTTGGAAAGGTCATCTAAATTCCGTTTGAATGATGCATAACTTTCCTTAACTCATTAAGTACCCATTAAAATATTCGAATTTTAGAAAAAAAAATTTTTCGACCTCTTTTCCTCGATTTTTCCAAAAAAAATTTTTGATGCAAAAACATTCTTCAAACAATTTTAGGAGTGACTGCAAAAAAAAATTTTCAAAAATATTTTTGTTAGTATTTTTTAAAATTGTTTGAAAGTCCCAAAAATGACCATTTTAACCCATTTTCATGCAAAAAGTGCCTATTTTGCAGTTTTCAAACAATTTTAAAAAATACTAACAAAAATATTTTTGAAAATTTTTTTTTGCAGTCACTTCTAAAAGTGTTTGAAGAATGTTTTTGCATCAAAAATTTTTTTTGGAAAAATCGAGGAAAAGAGGTCGAAAATTTTTTTTTTCTAAAATTCGAATATTTTAATGGGTACTTAATGGGTTAAGGAAAGTTATGCATCATTCAAACGGAATTTAGATGACCTTTCCAAATATATTTTTTAAATTTGAATACTTGACTTCTAATAGCTGTTATAGTAAAAGAAAGAGTGCGGCTTTTTTTTTGTCGCTGGGTGTAGATTAAGTTGCCCCAAAGGTAGCCTGTTAAATAAAATTACAAATTTTTTACCAAAAAAAAAACTTTAAGGGCCGTTTTTTTAAATGGACATTTAAAATCTATTGAACATATAGTAACAAATTTGACAATGATTTCTATACATTTTACGTCAAATGTTATTTTTAATAGTTTTTAAATAGCTTATTTAGAAATTGAAAAAACGGGTCTAATTCTTTTTGTTATAATAGGCAACTTTAAGCCCAATGCCCCATCCAAGGGTTAATCAACGCACTCTATTGTCATTTCACTCCCACTCACTACGCTGAACCCTTTCACTCGCACTTATTATTAGTATAGTCACGAACCTACTTTTTGCCGACGAGACCACCTTATACTTATTCCATCATGGAGTCGTCGCTGCCAATCAGCGTCATCACGCTCTCTCGCTCTCAGCTCGACTTGAAAAGAGCGCAAAAGAGCGAGAGAGTGTAGTGCGAAACTCATCTCAGCTGAGCCGAGTTTAACAACTTGTTGTTTTCGCATCCACTTATAAATTGGAATTCGATGAACGTGACGAGTTCAGTTGAGCATCAATTGTTAAATCGTTGAGATCGCGAATTGCGCACGCATAAAACATCCGCAAACACAAACACAAACACATACATATTCATACTCGCTCGTATGTGTATGTTTTCTATATAAATTGTAATTGTATTTACAAACTGAAAGATAAGCATAAATTTAGTAAATGTTGCGTTCATTGTGCGGTGCCCTGTTGGCCTTCGTTTGCCTGTTTTCCGCTGGAAATTCCCAAGGTGGCACCCATTTATGGTCCGATATACGCTCTCCGGAGAACCAACTCGTACATCAGCAGAACTATGATAATACGGCGAAGTTGACAGCTGCTCCGCCGTATCTGGCAGCAGCGCCGCTGCCTTTGCTATCGCCTGGCCTCGTCGCCAGCGTTCCGGCTCGAGTGTCTGCCCTGGGAGCGCCAAGTGCGGGCTTAGATGGTGATCATGTGGATGTCGTTGCCTCGGATGAAATCGCACGGAATATTTTGGGTTTTGCCCAGAATTTATCCCGCCAGATCAATGGCAGTTATCGCAAGACAACAATATTCTCACCACTGAGCATCATGTCCGCCTTGGCGCTGCTTTTGCTGGGCGCCAAGGGACGCAGTTACCGGGAGCTCGTCGGTGTTTTTGGCCAAAATGATGTGGTTAAGCTGCACGAGCAACTTGGCCTGATGCTTACAGATGTCCAGCAGCCGACGAAGCAGACAACTTCGCCACTTCGGCAACTGGATAATTGGCACAATGACAGCCTAAAAAGGAGTCTTCGGAATTATCCACGCAATCGAAATGCTCCCCAGGAAGTGCATATCGCCAATGGACTGTTTGTCCAGCAGGGTTACAGTCTAAATCCGGACTACAGGTGAGAAAAGTTAATACCTCTGCCAAATTCTCAATAGTTTAAATCAGCGGTGGGCACGCAGTGGCTCCGGGAGCAGCGGCTGCTCACAATTTAGGTAGACTCTAATAGGGTTGTTGTTGTTAATGTTGTTGTAGTGCTCCCGAATTCAGATTTCGTGCCCACCGCTGGTTTAAATTATTTAAAAAAAAATAAGATCTAATTAATGCTGATAAAACTAAGTTTTCATTATAAATTTTAAGTGTCGAAACAAAAATTCTCATTACATTATATAATTTTCTTACATTTTAATTGCTAATCAAATTAAATTTAGCTAGCACTAATGATTATACAATGCATAGCTATTTTCAATGCGTTTAAAATGTAATTTGATAAGCATTACTATTTTAAATGCTAAATATAACTCAATTTTATAAGCATTACTTTTTTCCATGCTAGTAATGCAATTTTTAATGCAAATTAAATTATCAATGCATTAAAATGGTAGTTAATTAGGTTTAGTACACCCAGAATATTAATAATATATCAAATTTCTAAAACGGATAAAACCGAAACGAATATCGGATTCAGTTACGGCTTCGGTTATGTTCGCATTTAGGTTTTCAGTTATCGGTTACGGAAAATCTTTGAATAAAGGTTTCGTAACGGTGAACCGGTTTAGGTATGTTTCGGTTTTGAAAATCCGGTATGGTTTCGGTTCAAAAAGAAACGTTATCTTCCAAAAATATTATTATATTAATAATATAATAATAATAATTAAAAAGGCATTACTTTCTTAATATTTCATTCGCACAGTTGTTTCACATATTTTTCAGTTTGATGCAGTTTAGTTATATTTTAACAATTTTTATAATTCATTTAGCAAATTTATTTTTATTTGAGCTTATTCAGAGCTATGAAAATTCGATCATGAATATTACTAATCAAAATTCAAAATTGAACATAAGAAAATTAAAATTTAAAATCAAAATTAAAAATTAAAAAATTGTTTGTAAGTATGAAAAAATCGGTTATTTCAATTTACAGAGTTTTGGTGAACAACTTCTAAATGTGACCATCTCAATTTCGACAACTCTTCACTATTTGAAAAATGAAATTTTAAAAGAGTTCAACCGTGACATAATGAAAAAGTCTTACAAAAATTTGTATGCACTGTTAAAACTCGAATGTACCTAGTTTTGATAGAAACATAGTTTCGTAAGCTCTTTACTTAATATTCAAAGTTAAATCGGTTTTTACCGGTTAAAGGTTACTGTTTCGGTTAGGGTTTTAATCCCTGATTATTGCTAATTACAATGCTATATAAAATGTAATTTCATTCATTTCGTAGCAACTTTCTATGCTGGTGAACTTTGATATTCGTTAGCTTTATTTTTTAGACCCCGTAAAATGTGCGTAACAGGCAGAAGGAGGCGTGGCAGACCCCATAAAGTATATATATTCTTAATCAGCATTAACAGCCGAGTCGATATAGCCATGTCCGTCTGTATTGACGCCTAGATCTCAGAGACTATAAGAGCTAGAGACTCCAAACTTGGTATGTAGGTTTGTCTATATTGCAAGCAGATCGAGTTTGTTTTAGATTTTGGATCGGACCACTATATCATATAGCTCCCATAGGAACAATCAGTTGAAAATCAAGTCTTAGTATGGAAAACTTTTTTGCTGTTTGAGATATTTCAACCAAACTGACAGAATATGCATAAAAGATGGTTCCATACATACTGACCAAATTTGATTGAAATCGGATTACTATATCATATAGCTGCCATAGGAACGATCAGTCCAAATAAAGTCTTAGTATGAAAATCTTTTTGTTGTTTGAGATATCTTTATAATAAGTACGGGGTCTCCGACAGTCGAGTACCGCTCGACTGTAGCACCGCCGACTAGTTAGTTACAATGTAATTTCATTCGTTTCATAGCAACTTTCTATGCTGGTGAACTTTGATTTTCGTTAGCTTTATTTTTTTTTTATGAACGCATTACTAAAATTATTTATTATATCATTATTTGCAGACAAGCCATCACACAGACCTACAATTCGGATGTGCAGGTTCTTGATTTCGAAAGACAACCGGCAACGGCCAAGTACCACATCAACTCTTGGGTGGAGCAGCATACAAAGGGCAAAATAGAGGATATCATATCGGAGGACTTATCGGAGAGCACGCGCATCATAATGGCCAATGCGCTGTACTTCAAGGCCATGTGGGAGATTGACTTTATCAACGGTGCCACCAAAGTGGAGAACTTCTATCCCAACGGCGAGGATACACAGCCTGCGGTGCCCGTTGACATGATGGTGGGAGCCGGTGCATTTCCCTATTATGAGGATCAGAAGTTGAACTGCCGGATTGTCGGACTGCCGTATCATGGCAACCTGTCGACCATGTACATTATACAGCCCATGAGATCGTCGGTGGAGCGATTGGAGTATTTGCAGCAAAGCTTGACAGCGGAGGCAATTGAATACATGATCAGTCAAATGTCCAGACGTTCCATCATCATAGCCTTCCCCAAGATGCACATAACCGAATCCTTCCATCTGAACAAACACCTGCAAGCCATGGGCATCGGTGGAATCTTTAGTCCGATTCAAAGTGATCTGTCGCTGATAGGCACAAAGGATCCAGTCACAAAAGCGATCGCCGTCGATCGCACACAGTCCGTCGGCTTGGCGAGCTTACACAATCTGTCGGCACAGCGAGAGGCAGCAGCGTCCTCCAAAGTCCCAACCCCACCCTCCGATCTTATTGTTTCCGATATTCTGCACAAGGTTGACTTTGTTGTCAATGAGCAGGGAACGGAAGCTGCTGCCGCTTCGGCCTCCATTTTGAAAAAGTCTGGACCGGAAGTGTTGTTTCGTGCCGAGACACCCTTCATCCTGTTGGTGCGTCACGATCTGACAAAGCTTCCATTGTTCTATGGATTGATTAATGAGCCGCCGACAGCCAAAGGGAGTTCAGCGCCTAGGAACTAGATTAGTAAAACACTTTCTTAATTATCTACTTAGTTTAGCATAAGTAATCAACTTTATATGTTGCAATGACTTGAGTGCTTTTAGTTGTATGAAATTTTTTATTATTCAATTGTTAATAATATTAAAACCGTGTATATGTCAAACAATTGCTCCTAGCAAAGACAAATAAACAACAATTATTATTTATTTATTTTATTCGCATGTTTCTCTATTTTAAATCTGGCGCTTTGTATGACTACTTTATTATCGATAACATTTGCTTCACCCTGTGAATGGCAACTAGAACGATTACGAGTGCCACAGAAAAACATGTGCGGCGAGCATGCTCGGCTCGCTAAAATTTTGAAAAACAATATAGCAATAATTAAAAAGGGCGTGGCAGAGAATGTTAGAGGCATATGTATGTAACAATGTCAATAAATTTGTCTGTTTACCATTCTCCATTATTGCAAATAAAAACATTTAGAATGAGCCGCTCGTCGTTTGTGAGCAACGATAAATTCAAACGAGCCGAGCATGCTCAGCGAACATGTCTGTCGTGTGTACGTATTTTAAATTCAGCAGCCCTGGTGAACAGCTGCTTCACCCACCGGCCATAAAAACAAAATCCACCTTTAACCTGGATGACAATTAATTATTACTGAAAATATCAACAAAATGATGGCACTGCCAGACTCCGATTCCGAGGACGAGCTGCCGCCTGGCTGGGAGCAGCGTGCCTCCGACGACGGCGTCGTTTGCTACGTAAAGTAAGAAATTAAGTCGGAAACTGTTTACAAAATAGATTCAAAAACTTTTCAAACAGTCAACAAAGCAAAACGACTCAGTGGACGCATCCGCGAACAGGACGAACGAAACGCATCACGGGCGATTTGCCCATTGGCTGGGAGAAGTATTACGATGAGACGAGCAAGCGATTCATGTTCCTCAACAAGGAGACGCAGCAACGCACCAACATCGATCCGCGTCTCGCGTTTGCCGTTGAGGAGCCGACGCTGAATGTGGCGCAGGTGCGTCAGAGATTCGACTCGTGTACGGCGGCGTTGCAGGTGCTGCACGGCAAGGATTTGCACGGCCGGGTGGCGCTCATAACGGGTGCCAACTGTGGCATTGGTTTCGAAACGGCCCGATCTTTGGCCCTGCACGGCTGCGAGGTGATCTTCGCCTGCCGCAATCTCACATCTGCCGCGGAGGCCATCAAGCGAATTGGCCAAGAGCGCGAAGCAGCTGCTGCCAGATGCCGGACAGTGAGTCTGGACTTATGTTCCCTGCACGCCGTGCAGCAGTTTGCCACGCAAATCAAACAGACTGTGAGGTGTGTATATACAGTGGCTCACAGCTTATTTCAACCAGCACAAAAAGCAACTTTACTCAAAAGCTTCTATTACAACTAACTAAAAAAAATCCTAATAAATAGTATTTACAGAAAACTAATGTTATATCAACTCATAATTTGAAAATATTCGAAAATATTTGAGTTTTCGTAAAAATCCACTTTTTCAACTTTTTCCCTCGATTTTTTACAAAAAATGTTGGGATGCAAAACAATTCTTCAAACAATTTTAAGTGTCTGCAAAAAAAAATTTTCAAAATTTTTTGAAAATCCTAAAAATTACCATTTTTACCAATTTTTCATCATTTTGATGCAAAAAGTGCCTTTTTTATAGTTTTCAAAAAATTCTAAAAAATACTAGCAAAAATTTATTTTTGAAAATTTTTTTTTGCAGACACTTAAAATTCTTTGAAGAATTTTTTTGCATCCCAACATTTTTTGTAAAAAATCGAGGGTATAAGTTGAAAAAGTGGATTTTTACGAAAACTCAAATATTTTCGAATATTTTCAATATTTTCAAATTATGAGTTGATATAACATTAGTTTTCTGTAAATACCATAGCTCGCAAATAACTGTCGACCGTTTTTTTTCTTGCGCTCTCGTTGCGAGCACAACCGAAAAAGTTCGTACTCTCTCGCTCTCGCTCTGAGCAGAGACTCTTGCTGTCTTCATTTATGCTTTCTGTTGAGCTCTTTTCGTTGAGCTCTTTGTATGTCGGTCTTTCAATGAGCAGTGCGTAAAGAGCGAAACGAAAAACGCTCGCACAATGAGACTCAGCAAAAGACCGTTTGACCGAAAAACTCAACGCAAACGGTCTTCTCCCAAATTAAATTTAAAGAATTGGGGCACTTTTTTATTCGTGTCTCTTCCCATTTTGCACAACAAATATTTCACAACTTCACACACTCAATTCACGATCGCAATTAATAAATTTCGACTGCAAAACAGACGCTTAGGCAAGCAAATGCCTATTGCGTATGAATGTATACCAATACATATGCAAAATACCGTTTGCTTCATTGAACACGACGAAACGGTATTGGAACAACGAGAACAAAACAAAATAGAAAAAAACGTTTTCGCTCCGAGCGCGAGCGAGCTCATTTAAGAACCGAAAAAACCGCCGAGTCTTTTCGTAAAGAGTAAGCAAGAGACACTTATTTGCAGACAACGAGAAACGGTCGACAGTTATTTGCGAGCTATGGTAAATACTATTTATTAGGATTTTATTTTAGTTAGTTGTAATTAAAGCTTTTGAGTAAAGTTGCTTTTTGTACTGGTTGAAATAAGCTGTGAGCCACCGTATGTGTGTGTGTATCTGATCAATATAGAATTTATATTTGGTTTATCCTTTTGCAGCCACATTGATTATCTGATACTGAATGCTGGTGTCTTTGCATTGCCCCATACAAAAACCGTTGATGGTCTCGAAACAATATTCCAAGTATCGCATCTATCGCATTTCTATTTAACGCTGCAATTGGAGTCGCTGTTCGATCACAACAGTCGCATCGTCGTATTATCCTCCGAATCGCACAGGTGAGGCAAACAGTCGCATCCCCATCAATTGTTCCATTGATCAACTTACAGTTTGTCAAGAAATTCTTTACACTCCCTTAAAAATGTAATATTTTGACTTACAATAAGAAAATAATAGCTTATTATATATATTTGGAAAGGTCATTTAATTCGTTCGAATGATGCAAAAATTTCCTTAACCCATTGAGTACCCATGGAACATTTTGAATTTTTGCAAAAGTCTACTTTTTCAACTTTTTTCCTCGATTTTTTACAAAAAATATTTTGATGCAAAAAATTCTTGGAACAATTCTAAGAGTAACTGCAAAAGAAAATATTTTTGCTAGTATTTTTTATAATTTTTTGAAAACTGAAAAAAGGCACTTTTTGCATGAAAATGAAAAAAATGGGTTAAAAATTGTCATTTTTAGGATTTCGAAATATTATCAAAAATACTAGCAAAAATATTTTTAAAAATTGTTTTTTGCAGTTACTCTTAGAATTGTAACAAGAATTTTTTTGAATCAAAATATTTTTTGTAAAAAATCAAGGAAAAAGTTTTGAAAAGTGACTTTTACATAAGTTCGAAATTTTCGAAGGGTACTAAATGGGTTAAGAAAAGTTTTGTGTCATTCAATCGGAATTTAAACGACCTTTCCAAATATATTTAATAAGCTTTTTTTCTTATTTAAAGTCAAAATATTAAATTTTTAAGGTATTGTAAAGAATTTCTTGACAAACTGTATATTCAAACTGATTTCGGTAGTTGTCATTTATTTTTAATTAAACGTTTATTTATTGGCAGTTTAATATTAATTATTAGTATACATTCTGCACCCTGTTCGGCTGATTTTTGACAGACACTGTCGCTTATATTCAAACTTTTTTCGTCATTTGTATTTATTGAACCGGTTACATACAAATTCGACAAATACCGGTTCGACAAATTCGATTTGACAGCAGGAATCGTAAATAATGATTGTTTTTAATTTCTTAAAGTCAATAACTTAGAATACACTTATTAGAAAAGAAATAACACCACATTGATACTTTCGAAAAAATCTTTGCGATTCCATTATTTTACATTTTTTTGATTTTAATGGTAACGTTGATCAATTTTATAAAATCAGAATAGATAAAAATCCATTTATAAGGTTCCTTTTAGAAAAACTTGTAGCAATATTGAAAAATAATTAAATTAAAATTAAATTAAATTAAAAGTAATTTTTTTTTTATAACAAAAATAGTTATTATAAGTAATAATTACATGTGTTTTTACTTATAATATAATGATTTTAGTCAGATTTTTTTTAAACTATACATATATAAAACTATATATTCTTGAGCTCCTAGATCTCAGAGACTATAAGAGCTAGAGACTTCTATAAGCCCCACGCAGATCAAGTTTGTTTCTAATTTTGCCACGCCACTTTCCGCCTCCGTAAATTGCGAAAACCCACCACGCGTACGAATTTTTAAATTATAAGGATTTTTTACTAATTAATGGTAACTACTATTATTACCTATCATCCTACTAAATCTAAACAAGATCGGACAAATAGAAAGGTGGTAATGGCTGATTAAGCTTTTAATGTAAGTGCCTAAAAGCATGCATAAGAAATATTTTCAATTTTAAACCTTCCCCGCTTGTTTTTATATTGAACTATTTGGCTTTTAAAGTCTAGGTTATTTTTCCAGCTGTGCCCGTTTTTATCTCCGCCACGCTTATACTCAAATCGGCAGTTAAATAAACGTTACTTTAATAGTGCCGCCTCTTGTTAAAACTGCATTTTAAATAACGTTACCTAAATTAAGATATATTACATTCACACTGCATTTAGCAGTTAACTGGCAGCTCTGAATATATGTAATTAAAATGCCTTTTAATAAACCCTACTTGAATATTAAGAGCCAGCCCCTTTTTATGTCCACCACTGTAGCTTACAGTCAAACTGCATTTGGCAGTTAAATGAACCTTAAATATGTAGACAGTGTGCTATGCCAATTTTTATCGCTGCCACTGTTGAAACTGCATTTAAATAAACGTTACCTCAATAAATTAAGAGCGAGCCTTGTCCCTTTTTATGTCCAGCAATGTAGCTTAGAGTCCAACTACATTTGGCAGTTAATTAAAAGTTTCTTGAATAAATCTGTATGCTATGCTCATTTTTATTGCCGCCACTGTTGAAGCTGAATTTAAATAAACGTAACTTGAATATATTAAATGCGAGCTATGCCCCTTTTTATACCCACCACTGTTGCTTATAGTCAAACTACATTTGGGAGTTAAAAAAAATTTCTTGAATATATTATCTGTTTGCTATGCTTATTTTTATTGCCACCACTGTAGAAACTGCAGTTGAATAAACGTTACCTGAATATTTTAAGAGCCAACTATGCCCCTTTTTATGTCCACCACTGTTGCCTATAGTCAAACTGCATTTGGCATTATTTCTTTTTAGCAAGTTTATTGCACTTCATGCTTGGACTTTGCTCTGGCTCGCGACTATCGTTTTGTGCTTTCGTCGATGCGTGTTTGTCTGTCCGAAACTATGTTATTAATAGATTGCAATGCGTACAGCTTTGACTAATTTGTTGTTATGTGTACTAGTCCGGAATTTGGACCTTACCAAAAATATATTTAATTCGGTCAATTCGGTACTTAAGATTATTTTATATATATTTTTTTAAAAGTCTGAATCTGGTATTTTTCTGAAAAACCATGATTTCTTTTCAAATTGCGCCCTTGCAGCATCGTCTTTGTTTTTATTTGATTTTCTGTTTAATCTTGACTCAAGGCAATACGCAATTGAACTTCACTTTGAAATCGTTTTTGTTGTTTTCCCACACAAGAAACATGGATGATAAGTATGACAGAAATGTATTATTTATTTTATCACACTCCACTTCCACATATTCGACTTTCAATTTCTTATTAGACTTACGAATATCTTATTAGAACTAGACTCTGTATTTCAGTAATTTCAGTAACGATTTCTAGTTCTTTATGTAGAACAAAAAACTGTTTACATGCAAGCATACAAATTTATGTATCTATGTCTGTGCATACATATGTATGTATGTTTAATCGCAGCAGTTGAAGCCGCAAACCCACACAGACTCAATTCACGTGCTGCGCACATGCACAGTGTCCCACAGTGCATAGAAAACGCACATCTGGCTGCTTGCCAACTGTTTGAAGTTTGTATCAATGTGTTGGCACACTGTGCAGACACATAAATCAACGTAGCTCGCGTGAAGCAAACACGAACGAAGCATAAAACGTAATTGAACTGAAGTTGTTGTTATTGCGTTTACTTGTACTTCTGCTGTTGGAGGTGGTTTCGTATTTTTGCAGCTGTGTTGCTCTTTGCTGCTTTTCTGCGTGCGTTGTTCTCCTCACGTAGTACTACACTTTTTTTGGTTTTTGATCGGCAGTGTGTATCTGAAAGCATGCACCAAAAGTCGCGTGCGCCGCACCAGTGTGTACTCGCTGAAAGTCATGTATGCCACAAACTACTTACGACATATTTGGAGTGTACTCACTTATGCGGCCAGATATGTACAGATATGTATGTATGTATGATGAATGCCGCTAAGTTTGTATTGGGGTCAGAAACACTGCAAAGGCGTTAATTGATTAAAGATCTGGGAAATTTATTTAAATTTTATAATTGCTTTGTATTATCAGAAGACGAACAATGGATAATAAAGTGCACTCTGATAATAAAATAAATAATAAATTATTATTAATAATTTATCTCAATATATATAGTATATATTTATGCAGATATTAAAGATTGATAGAAATATGGCAAGGTTTTTTCGTATACTCAGAATTTTGGTAACTTCCCGTCAAAACACATTTATCGCTCAAGGGGGTGGGGCGGCAATGGCAAGAAGAAGAAATTAATTAATATTAATTTGCATGGATTCTTGCAGCGTTATCAAACATACACACACACATACACACACACATACATACATACATATATGCAAATATGCATGGCACAAAGCAAAAAAAAAAACAAATCTAAAGTCCAATCATAGTTTTTTATTGCGCGCTTATATTTGTAACTCGAACGATTTAGGCTTATGCGACTCGCGCATGCGCTACAACCACCTGTTGTTCAATTCTTATTGGACATTGTTGTCATTTTTGTTTTGTTACATGGCATTACTGTTGTTATTCTGCTTTGTGCTTTGTTGCTTTGTTTTTGCATTTGTGTGTGTAGGCGCCTCAGTCACAGTCATGGCCTGAACTTTTGTCATGGATTCGTCTCTTGCATCTCATTAACGAGCGCTGAACGACGCCACAGACAACGACAACAACAACAAAGGACCATATACAACAAGAGCAAAAACAAAAACAACAACGATAAAGTCAATCAAGACTTGTTTGCGTCCGACCGTTGGGTGCAAAGTCCACAATGAGTTCGACTGGATGATGCTATGCATATGTATAAGTATGTACATATGTAAATGTAAGCCGGCTATGAACGAACGATGTACAGCAGAAACAAAAACAAAAACCAAAACAAATCACAAGCAGACGACCACAAAACAAAATAAAACAAACACAACAACCCAGAACTGCGTCTTAAAATAAACTTGAATTTGCTGCTCCTTGCCCTTTTTCTTTCTCTTTGCCTATGTACACATACACTGCTGGTCAAATTAATAAGTACACACTTTCTTTCTTTCACGTCTCGTCAAACTTGTTTGTGATTTGACTTAATCTAAAAACAAGTATCCTATGTGATTCATACGAAAAATAAAATATTAAAAAAAACATAAACAAGAGGTGATCAAAACAATAAGTACAGCAATTATACAAAGTCAAAAACCTTTTTATTGTTTTCATATTATTAGTAAAATGATGGTATGATCACCCTTATTTTGTATGACCTTGGCAATTATTCTTCGTCACTGGAATCTCATCCCATCTAAAGAATTCTTTGTAACTTTAATGATGTACTTAAAAATTCAAGGTTTTAATAAAAACCAACAAATCTTTGACCAAATCCTGATCTAATCCTTTCAAATTTATACCGGGGTGCCACAGAAATCGCTTTTGCTTGAATTTCACTCAAATTTGCTTGAAATTTAAGTGAAATTCAAAATGTTTGGATGCAAAAAATTTTTTTCAGATAATTCTAAGAGTAACTGCAAATTTTTTTTTTGTTTAAATCTCTTCGCTAGTATTTTTTTTTTTTTTTTTTGTGTGGTCCAGTAGCTTAGTGGTTAGAGTCGCCGACCTATCACATAAGTAGAACTTCCAGTTTGAAAAATAACTGAGTTCGATTCCCCCCGTCAATATAGTCAAGCATGTGTTTTTAAATTCTTCAGAATGAAACGCAAATATAAAATTACTTCCCGTCATATTAAAAAAAAAAAAAAAAAAGTATTTTTTTTATGATATTTTGAAAGTTGCTAAAAATGACAATTTTAAACCAATTTTCCTTCTTTTCATACAAAAAGTAGCTTAAGAAACAATTTTCAAAATATCATAAAAAATACTAGCGAAGAGATTTCGGCAGTCACTCTTAAAGTGCTTTCAGACGAGGATTTTTTAACCGACACTTTTTGTCAAAAAACTGTCGGTGTCGTGTAAACACACAAAATTTTAAAGTGTCGGTGAGAAACCGACGCTCACCGATGGAAATAGAACACGTTCTATTCCATCGGTTTTTTGCGTCGGTTAAACCGTGCCAGTAACATCAATACGTTAACATCGCACTTTTTTGGTATTTTTTTGTGCTTTTCGGCAAAAAAAAAGTGTGCGCGAACAAAAATTGTGTTGAGTGTGACCAGCTTCCGTGAAAAAAAAAACCGACGGGATTTTGGTGTGAACACCGATGCGAATAGTGTGAATGGCAACACTCACCGACGGTAAAAAAGTGTCGGTTAAAAAATCCTCGTCTGAAAGCAACTTTAGGATTGTTTGAAGAATTCTTTTGCATCAAAACATTTTTTGATGGAGCCCGAGGAAAAAAGTTTAAAAAGTAGCATTTTACAAAAATTCTAAATTTTCAATGAGTACTTAATAAGTTAATGAAAGTTTTGTATCATTCAAACGGTTCCTAGGTTGGATACGTTTTCCTATGGTCAAATAAATAAAAACTTAAAAAAAACTTCAAAAACTGCTCTTTTGTTGTGTCCGGTTTTGTTTGCCGCTACTGTATGTATACTTTACTTATAGATTCGCCAATCTGCCTAAGGACAATCTAACACTGCTGCATTTATCACCCCCAGCGGAGAAATATTGGAGCATGATGGCCTACAACAATGCCAAGCTATGCAATGTGCTGTTTGCCCAGGAACTGGCACAAGTGAGTCATCCGCAATTTGTTGTTATTAGTATTATTGACCTAATTTTTGGGTACATTTCGTTGTGTAGCGTTGGAAACATCGCGGTATTTCGGTGTTCTCAGTTCATCCTGGCAACATGGTGTCCACGCAGCTGTCGCGCAATTATTGGTTTCATCGTCTGATGTTTTTCTTGGTGCGACCCTTTACCAAGTCCCTGGTAAGTGCAATTCAAATGGAAGAAGGACTTTCACTTTACAGATTATGATGCATTATTCTGTTGCAGCAACAAGCGGCTGCCACAAGCATCTACTGTGCCACGGCGAACGAACTGACGGGCTTGTCGGGCATGTACTTTAACAATTGCTACTTCACTGAGCCCAGCAGGCTGTCCAAGTGCGCAGCCCTGCAGCAACAGTTGTGGGCGCTCAGCGAGCGCATTGTCAGCGATGTGATGGAACAGCAACCAATGAATTGAATTAAGAACGACATTCCCACAATTTGTTTAAATACTTTTGTGTGTTTTTTATTTTTGTACATTTTATATAATTATGCTTCGAGTATACAATTTGTTGTTTTGTTTTGGTCTTAACTCTTAAGTCTAACATTGAAAAAACGGGCCTAACTACGATCTAAGGAACAGTTAATAGTTAGGCTGCGCGCACACTGCGAGCTGAAAGCGGAGCTTACAGCTGAGCTTATAAGCGAGCTGAAAAGATCAGAACAAAACTAATAGATAAGCTCAGCTTTCAGTGTGCGCACGCTCATACAAGCAGTGTGTTTGTTTTTTTTCGAGCTGATAAGCTCAACTGTAAGCTCCGCTTTCAGCTCCCAGTGTGCGCGCAGCCTGAATCTGGATGGACTAGAAATCAGAGACACGACCTTTGCGCTCCCAGTCGCCATAGCGTGTTGGCTCTGGACCAGCGGGTCCACCGATTTCGCCAGTGTGCGGATTTGTTTGATTGGGCCAGGGCTTCAGTGGCTCCTTCTCCTGGTACGGATGGCGCGAGAACTCATCCAATTTGCCCAGCGGTGTCTTGGCACGCAGTTTCTTTTGGAATGCCATGAACTTTTCCGATGTGGTCTTCGTGGGTTCCTTTATCTCGACGACACTGTCACTGTTGCCGCCGGCCGTTGTATGCCAGGCGCTGCTGCTGGTTGACAGGCTGTAGCTCACTACAACAACAACAAAAGATATTCGAATTATGCATATAAATAGATTTACACCCACACACACACACACACACCTTGTTTGCCCATTTGCGGTAGGACGCGCAGCGATTGTTTTGCCATCGATTGCATTTTGTTCAAGTTTAGTTTGTTCTGTTTTATGCAGTTATTCAAAGTACCGGTAAATTTGTACGATTACTTGTTGTTATGTTATGGTATCACACAGTGTTGTCACTTGCTCGGCTTCTTTACGTTTGTGGCAAATGCGCAAGAGCTCGTTGTTTATATAGGTTTTTATGCCTACGCGCTGCCTTTATTTCTTTATTTGGCGCTGCTTCTGCTTCGGCTGCTGCTGCTGCGATTGCGTTGAAAGCAGCACGTTTCGCTATTTACATCCACTTTGCGCTTTGCTTTTTATGCTTGTTACGTATTACTTGCCGATTGTGATTGCTATCGAAAATACCGCGATTCTTGCACTATCGTTAAGTGCTGCGCAGCTACAACCAATGTTGCCAATTTAGCTATTTTTCCGCTAGATCTAGCCGGTTGCAATTGGCAAATGCGGGATTAATTGTCAAATAGCGGCTAGCGGAAATTATAGCTATTTTCCATTGTGAACATCGAGAGCAGTTCAAGGTGGAATCAATCAATATTGAAGAGATTCTGCTTCAATAATCGAAGGTCCACCAAGTGGTCCAATTTAAAGGCCTTTTGGGCCGAAGTGTCCAACTATGCTTATGCAGCAGAAAATTAATTTCAACTTGAGAAGTTTTCAAAAATACTGGATTAAATCAATAACAATATCGTTTCATTACTCTAGCGGTTATTTTAGCTACGAACAAAATTTTCTGGCTATTTCTAGCTTTTTTCAATGGCTAGCTTATCTTTTTTATGACCCAAAGAGCTGCGACACTGGCTACAACATAAATTCGATAAAAATACAAACTACATATTTTAAAATATACATCATCTTTATTCGCATTATGTTGTATATAAGCCTGCATTTTTAATTACGCGCCTTGTAATCTCTCAAGTATATTATTCTTGTCGATATGTGTATCGATATTGATAAATATTTGCGGTATCGATAGTCTTTGACGATTTGTTTTGCAGGCACGTCATGCATACAATTTCGTAAGCAACAATTTTGTCGGTGTTTCACTTTCAATAATTTTTATACGTGTTACATTTGTTTCAATTTACCATGTTGCCAAAGACGCCAAAGCCAGCCATTTGGAGATTCATCAAGGGTAGCGCCAAAACACTATTTGTTCTAGAAGCTGTCGGTTTTGCTGCAAGCTACGGACTTTACTATCGCATGAACACGGACCAAGGTGAGGGCTACACACGCACACATACATATGTACATAGTGCTTTATATAAGTTGCTCTCCACTGACAAATTGTGCTTCTCTTTTAGATTTCCGCCAGTACATCAACGAGAAGTATCCCTTTGCACTTGAGTATTACTACAAAATCGGAGAGATCGTAGGCGATAGCACGATACGGCAAACGGACGCCAATTACTGGAGCTCTCAAGCGGCACAATTCAATAAGAGAGAATAGATAAATTACCGATGGCTGCCAATCCGTATGTTAAATCCCTGATTTGGCTTGTGGGTTTCGGTGGCATTGGCTATGGACTCATGCTGCTCACCGAACCCAATGCCGAGAAGATTGAACGCATCAGAGCATCGGGATCGCCAACGCAATTGTCTGAGGACGAAAAAAAGAAAGCTTTATTCATGAAAAAACTACAGGAAGCGGCAACAACAAGTACTCCAATTTACAGGCCGGCAACTTCCGATAAAAAAGATAATTAGACCTAGATTTGTATTGTAATTTGTTATACTGAAATAAATGTGAATGCTTATATAGAACTTTGATTAATTCGTTGTTTTCTTATAAATAGATTTTAAATAAATAATTAACTCCAATTTAAATAGGTTTTAAATTTAGTAAAAAAAAAACATAATTACTAGGGCTGCAAAAGCAATAATAGTAAAACAGCTATCTATTAGTGGGATTCCGGTAAACGTTTTTGATTTGCTTTTGATTTGATTTTGACTTTGCAGTCAGCTGTTCACAGCTGCTCCATACAAAATTTTCAGTGTGCCCAGAGCAAATCAGGGAAATGTGGTCTTACTAATTGATTTAAAAAAATCAGCTCTGAGACTGATTATTTTTGCATTTTGATTTTCTTTCAACTCAAAACTGTGTCAGCTGTGTGGCACATGGTGTTTGTTTACATTCTGCTGTCATATCAATATGGAGAACGTTAGTCTAATGCATTTAAAGTATTTATAATTAAATAAATATAAAATGTTTGTTTAAATCTGCGAGTATTCAATAAAAACATAATCGAAAAGCAAACTTTCGTTTAAAACGCGTATAAATTTCCTTTTCTGGCTTTCTTTCTGCATTTTGTATACTTTTTAGTTGTATACTTTAGGCTGTCAGCTGTTCACGAAATCAAAAAATAATCAGTGTGCAAAAAGGGTCGTTCCGTCAAATAGTTTTGATTTGGTTAAAGCCTAGTACCGACGTGAGATAAATTTTAAGCGGCGGAAAATGCACAATATTTAGCTGTCGACGAGCGTAAAGCCAGAGTTGCCAATGCAGCACGGAAAAATAACATAAAATGGAATGGTAACTCTATGCGTCAGCAGTGGTTTATTTTAAATATAAACATGCAGAGCTGATTTGCAAAAAAGAGGAGAGAATAGGCAATGAAAAATGTATATTAATATTAATAGAGGAGAAATATGCGATGAAACGCAAGCACAGCGGGTATTTGGTGCACTTATCGCTTTTGAACTTTTCACGTGGATTCTCCCTCTAAATTAATGAAAAAATACAAATATTGGCCTCTTTTCCACCTCGTTAATCAGCAGAATTTTGTCTGCTGTCTCGAAAATATCCAATCTGCTGTTTTTTGTTAATTTCACCGCCATTTCTTTTGACTTATTGTGAGAGAGTGAGATAGATAGATACCGAAATATTTAAGAAATATATTTTTCGCTTGGCTTGACAGCTGTTTCAAACAGTGCTGGATAACGCCCGTTCCTTATCTGGCAACTCCGTTTTTAGTTGACGTGCGGACCGACAAGCGGAGATAAATGTCGTCTTCTTCTTATTCACCTTACGCCAGCGTTTTTTTTATATGGAGTTTGACCTTACGCTAGGCCTTTTTTCTGACGTCGGTACTAGGCTTAAAAATAATCAAAAGCAAATCAAAAACGTTTACCGGAATCCCACTATTATTTTAAAATTGTTTGTTCGTTATAAATTTAATTCATTTACAACACATGTGTTACATATTTTATTTAAATTAAGACTCCTGTATTAATTTATATATATAACAATTTTTCAAAATATTTTATGGCGCCTTGGAAACATCGATATTTTTGACCAGCCCTGACAAGTAGAGTTGTGTCGCTTCGTTCTGAAAAAGTTCAAATGAACGGGTCATTAAGATGAACGAGTGAACTTATTCAGTCAATCATGAACTAAACCGATCATTTTGCAGCTGGTCAGTAATTTTTTAAAAAAAATTGTACATGTAACAATGCTTTAATTTCATACATATATTTTTAAGTTTTGAACAGTGTGAAGGGTTATTTAAGCCCAAAAAATAAAAACAATTTCCTCATTTTGCTCAAACCATATCGTTCATCGTTCATGAAAAACTGAATAGAAACCATCTCGTTCATAGTTCATGACAACTGAATAGAAATCTTTCATCGTTCATAGTTCATGATAGTGATGTAAAAAAACATCGATGTATCGAACATCGATGTTTTTTCAGCGATGTTTCTCGATGTTTTCCGATGTTTTTGTTGATGCCGATTTATCGATGTTGCATGGCGATGCATCGATGTTTTGCAAAATACTTTCAACACGCCATTTTCGCCGCTCTGACAATGAGTTTATAGTAATTTGGGCAGTGTTTTTGCAATGCCTAAGTGAGTAAATTTATTTAAATTGGTCAGAGATACTATAGCTACAAGAAGGCTTACATATGTCTTTTCAAAGTTCTCATCAAAAAGACCTTTTGAAGTTTGTGTTTATACTTTTAAGATAAAAACTGTTTAAAACCTTAAAACTGCTATGAAAGCATACGTTTTTAAGAGAAAATGAGCTTCATTAATCTAAGAAATTCTAGTTTTCTTCTAAAAATGGTATGGTTTTCAAACATTAGACATACATCGATGAATCGATGTTTCGACCCGATGTATCAACTAACATCGATGTTAAATTTTGTAAACATCGATGAACATCGACATCGATGTTTCCACTCAAATTTACATCACTAGTTCATGACCACCTGACCAACTGAATAACTGAACTAAATGACTGATTTAGTTCACGACAGAAAAATGAACGATTGAACTTATTCAGCAAATTGAACTAAAATGCCCAACTCTACTGACAAGTACCGTTTATCTATCTCACAAATTCGATACTCCTATCAGAAATCGATATTTTTATTTAGCTAAAACGATACATTTTTTGGTTTAAACAACAATTGATATTTATTTAAGCAAAAACAGAGTAATTAATACAATATGACCGTTGACAATGTGCCATTAATATCCACATCGCAAGGACCATCGGCCGTGCAGTTCGGAGCAAGAAAGGAATTCCATACGCGGACGCAGCAACATGAACTGGACAGCGCATTTCTGGGCAGCGAGAGGCGGCCGTGGATGATGCATGCCAGGCCGAAAGCCGATCAGCGCAGGGAGAATGAGTCGATAATGCTGTTGCTGGGCACATCGAGTCAGGGCAGCAACAACTCAAGCAATGTGGAGAAACTGCTTGAGGAGAACATCAGTTTCCGTGACTTGGGCTCGCTGACCGATGAGGACTTGCAGCTGTTTGGCTTTGCATCGACCAAAGAGCGCAATGAGCTGATTAAAATGTTTGGCCAGCTGGCCAACCAGGATCCGAGCTATGACTACATCTGCAAGGCCAACGGGGCCAAGGGCTACAACAATCAGATTGTTGGCAATGCCGCCAATCACCTCACGTTCTTGCGCTCCTCGTTGACGGCCACCAATTACAAGCTGCAGGTGATGCCGCCCGAGGATGTGATTGTGGGCGATAAACGATATGCAAGTCGCTTCGCCTTGGATGCTTTAAACAGCGTGCAATCAATCTCTGATGAGCTGGCAAAGGATTTGCGCAAACTGGAACAGCTGACAATGGATCATAGGCAAAGGACTCAGAATGGCAACGCATCGCCAACTAAAGAGGTAGAAAAATATAATAAATACAGACGTCGGATAAAGTATTTTGACAAAAGTAAAGCTAAATCTTCGCGTAATTTGAACTTACTTTATGTTAAGTTTGGCATTAATGGAAAGGTCATTAAAATTCCGTTTGAATGATACCAAAATTTCCTTAACCCATTAATTACTCATTGATAATTTTGAATTTTTGTAAAAGTCGACTGTTTTGACTTTTTTTCTCGGTTTTTTACAAAAAATATTTTGATGCAAAAAAATTCTTCATACAATTCTAAAAGTGACTGAAAAATTTTTTTTTCAAAAATCTCTTTGCTAGTATTTTTAATAATTTTTTGAAAATTGCTAAAAATAACTATTTTAACCCATTTTGCTTACTTTTCATACAAGAAGTGGCTTTTTTCTGTCATACTTAGAATTGTATGAAGAATTTTTTTGCATCAAAATATTTTTTGTAAAAAATCTAGGAAAAAAGTCAAAACAGTAGACTTTTACAAAAATTCAACATTTTCAATGGGTACTTAAGGAAAGTTTTGTATCATTCAAACGGAATTTTAATGACCTTTCGATTAATGCCAAACTTAACATAAAGTAAGTTCAAATTACGCGAAGATTTAGCTTTACTTTTGTCAAAATACTTTATCCGACGACTGTACAATAAATACTTGCTAAAATAAAAAGATAACACTATATTGTCTTTTACAGAAGAATCTGAAGATCTTGTACTATACAGCGATTGCACTGGGCACCGCTTGTGCCTGGTTCTGGTGGTGGTCAAAGCGCAGCCACAGCCCCAGCTTGGATAATCTCTCTGTTAAAATCTAAGGCATTCCAACAAATAATATTTAGCAGTATCTGCACAAACATAATGCATTTGAAATCGTAGCTCGATATTTTCAGACTGTAAGCATTTCGCTGAATGAAATGATATCAATTTTTATGTTCTCATTTATAGCCTTAAGATTTACTTTTTTACTCATATTCCAATATATTTTAGAATTCCATATTTTTAAGTTAAGCCTGAAGTTATTGGTTTAAAAATATATTTACACAATTTGATGATTACAATTATTAAAAGCAATTATTTAATTTTGACTTCCTCCGCCAGCAGAAGAAACACCAAATCGACATAGGCATCAACGTGATCCGGAAATTCCCAGGCTGTCGTATATGCGATAAGTTGACTTCGGGTCGTGCAGTGCGCTATGTTGCCTGTGGTTATAAAATAATACACAATTTTTAAGGTAAACTAATATATATTAAGCAGTGATGCCAATTTGACCTTTTTTTGGATAAATTTGTCTAGTTGTTAACTGCTTCAGCCGGGAAAAATCTCAAACTTCTTCTATTCGTAAATCTGGCTTTTTTTAAAGTCAATTAAATTAATTCCAAAAAGGAATATACGTATATACTGCCAATTTTGGAACTTTTTGAAAATGGACACGATATAAAGGCGAAAACAGAACAAGAATGTGGAAAATACGTCAAAATTTTGGTCCGAAGCAAACAAATATCGAGAATCCTCAGGCATTACCCTTTTTTACTCTGACTCTTCTATCGTTGCCATGCTCGAATGCAGAAGTAGAGATGGTTTTTAGCCAAGTAAGTTTGGTAAAAACTAAATTGAGTAACCGTCTAGAAATAGACACTTTCAATGCTATTCTGACAATTAGTTTAATGTACATATTATTAAATTTTATAATATACGGCAGGCATGCTCAGCTTTTGCTCATTCCATTGATTTTCGGCCTCATTTGTAATGAATATGAATGAACAAAAGCTGAGAACCCCTGATATACGGTTTGCGTCGACACAAAACTTGTTGCCATACCGAATAAATTGCCTGGCAAATACCTAAAGATGATAGACACCATGGGCAAAGTTCAACAACAAAGAAAATGCGAAAAAAATAAATCATTGAAGATGCTTTAAATCTTTTAAATTAAAAAAAAATAGGATGATAAGATTGGCTTGTATTTCTGTCTTTTTTTTAATTTGTTCAGCTTTTTTTTCACTGTTTTCTTTGGCCGTTATCTTTTTTTTTTCGGAAGATATTTGGCATCACTGATCGTAAGAACCCTTAAAAGGACTTACGCATCACTTGCTGCTTGACAATCGATTCCCGTTCGTAGCGATTGAATAGTTCCTCGGCGAACGAGACGAACTTTGGCAGCTTCCAAGTGCGATAGAAGATCACATCTGATGCTGGGCCAGCGAGCTTAATGAGCGCACGCATTTGTCGCAAAATCTCGTAGGTGTTCTTCACGATGTCAACAAAGATCGACGTTATCACGGCCAACTTATCGCAGGCAGTTATCATATCTTCTGGATAACAACCGCTCTCCGTTTCTCCGCTCCCCGACTTCTCCAAGCAGCGCGTTTTCTTGGCTTCGATGGCGTAGCATAAGGAGGTTCCTCGTTGTTGAGCTAATTTCCACTTGGCATAGTTACTCTTCAGATCGTTTACCAGCGATTCCATTCGAGCCTTGCAATTGGACAGATTGGCATTGAATTTGTTTGGAGATTGCGAGTGTTGTTGGCTGTCGACAACTGAAAGCGGATAAATATTTGAACTGCTGAAATTTTCTTAAGCAATTATTACATTTCGATACTTACAGCGAATCGGCGTAAGGGAATTATTTAAAATATCCATAATTTTTATTAGTCCCTTATTAAAATCAGTGTTTTTAATTCATAAATGCAATTTAAAAACAGAAACAGAATTTTTGTAAAAACCTAAACAAACTAAAAACAGCTGTGCTGTTATCGGAAACATTCCAAACAGCTGTAATCGACGAATCGAACAAGCTTATCGAATCGAATCGAATTTGGGCACCTTAATTCCAATGTCAGACATTTTTACAAAAAGCATTTAGTAATAAAATATTTCATAAATAAATAAGTAAAAAAATAAGTAAAACAGAAACAAAATTTTAGTAAAAAATCCTAAACAAACTAAAAACAGCTGTGCTGTTATCGAAAGCATTCCAAACAGTTGTAATCGACAAATCGAACATGCTTATCGAATCGAATGTGGGTACCTTAATTAAAAAGTCAGACATTTTTTTTTTTTTTTTTAATGACGGAGTTTTTATTTTTTGCGTTTCCTTAAAATTTAAAAACACATGTTTGACTACATTGACGGAGGGAATCGAAACCAGTTTTTCAAACTGAAAGTTTTTATTATATTATACAAAAAAATCTAGTCTCTGCAATTAAAATAATATTTAATAAATAAATAAGTAAAAAATAAGTAAAACAGAAACAGAATTTTAATAAAAAAAAAAGCTAAACAAACTAAGAACAGCTGCGTTGTTATCGAAAGCACTCCAAACAGCTGTAATCGACAAATCGAACATGCTTATCGAATCGCATCGAATGTCAGACATTTTTACAAAAAACATTTCAGTCTGTGACTGTCACTCTGCAAGTAAAAGAATATTTAAAAAATAAATTAAAATGTCGACCTGGACACCATTAGAGTCTAACCCAGAGGTGAGTGCTTATCTTCTTTAAATGCTTATCAAGGGTCAACAAAAGAATTAAAATAAATGAATATTTGCTTTGGTTGCTTGGCAAAATTAGCATTTTTTGTTTGTCGTGTTGTTTTTGCAATTGGCAAATTTAAAGCCGCCATGATGTCCATGTCCCGTTCCAGGTGCTGACCAAATACATACACAAGCTGGGCGTGTCGCCATCATGGTCTGTTACTGACGTCATCGGTCTGGACGATGACTTGCTCGCCTATCTGCCGCGTCCTGTGAAGGCAGTCATCTTGCTCTTCCCCATTAGCGATGCTGTAGGTGTTTCTTTTTCCCTTTCCCTTTCACATTAATTGTGCTTAGTCATTCAATTTGCGTGTGTGTGTGTGTGTGTGTGTGTGTGTGAATTATCATTTTTATTAGTATGAAAAACATCGTGCTGAGGAACATGAGCGCATCAAGACTGCAGCTGAGGAGGAGAAATATCCAAAGGATCTGTTCTATATGCGTCAGTTCACTCACAATGCCTGTGGCACCGTCGCTCTCATCCACAGTGTGGCCAATAACAAGGAGTAAGTGCAAAATATATTAATATAATTTTAGTAAATTAATTAAAATGCATTTTCGTGCAGCATTGAAATTGCACCCGGCGTGCTAAAGAATTTCCTGGAGAAAAGCGCATCGCTGTCGCCCGAGGAGCGTGGTCAGCATCTGGAGAAGGATAAGGACTTTACCGAAGATCATCAGACCCTGGCCCAGGAGGGACAAACGGATGCTAGTGCCTATGAGACGGTTATCCATCATTTCATAGCACTGGTCAACTTGGAGAACACACTGTTCGAGCTGGATGGACGCAAATCGTATCCGATCAGTCATGGCAAGACCTCGGACGAGACCTTTGTCCATGATGCGGCCAAGGTGTGCAAGGAGTTTATGGCCCGTGATCCCGATGATGTGCGCTTCACTGTCCTGGCTTTGGCTGCCACACAGGATTAGAGGTGGAGATGGAGGAGCAATGATTGCCAAAATGCCAGCATTATACGATCTCTGATCTAATTTTATAAACATACACTCTCACTTATGCATTGTGAAGCTTGAAGATTCGCTCTCAGCTCAGCTATTAACCAAAATTTGTCATTACGCATACATACATATATTTAAACGCATTTGTACTACATATTTGTATTTTGGATGTTTGTTCCTGTGATTAAAAGAACCGCATCAAATGCTTGAGAACTGCAGAGAACAGCTGTTTTTTTTTCTGCAAAATAGAGTTATGAATGCTAATTTCAACTAAAAATTCAATGTGAAGGAAATATGCTATAGTTAAATGGCATACGCTAAAATTCCTATTTCAGTCAGAGCTATCGATATCAGCCAAAAACTTATATTTTCAATTTATAAGATATAAATCAAATTTAATTCTTATTTTTAACTTTTATTTAAAAAGTCAAAAATAATTATTATAAATCAATTTTTTTTATTAAAAACTATTATTTATTTTATTATTATTATTAATTATTTTTGATTTTTAAAATAAAACTTACTGAATAACTCTTAATTGTAACTTTTAAAATAAAAATCAGCAATAACTTATTTTATATTTTTATTGAACAAATCAGAAATAAGTGTGATTTAACAACTTTTTATTAAGAACTGAGTTTTTTAAATAAATAAAAAAAAATTGTTATTTCGTAACTTTAAAATATAAATTTGAAAATTATTGTTAATTTGCAATTTTTATTTTGAAGTGGTGCCAGAAGTAGTCCGTTAAAAACGGCCAAAATTGAATAGGCAAATTTTCAAGTAAAAATAAACTAGTCGGCGGTGCTACATTCGAGCGGTACTCGACTGTCGGAGACCCCGTACTTTTTATAAAGATATCTCAAACAACAAAAAGATTTTCATACTAAGACTTAATTTGGACTGATCGTTCCTATGGCAGCTTTATGATATCGTAATCCGATTTCAATCAAATTTTGTCAGTATGTATGGGACCATCTTATATGCATATTCTGTCTGTTTGGTTGAAATATCTCAAACAGAAAAAAAAGTTTTCCATACTAAGACTTGATTTTCCACTGATTGTTTCTATGGGATCTATATGATATAGTAGTTTGATTCCAATCAAATTTGGTCAGTATGTATGGGACCATCCCATATGCATATTCTGTCAGTTTAATTTAGTTATCTCAAACAACAAAAAAGATTTTCAAACTAAGACTTGATTTTCGACTGATCGTTCCTATGGCAGCTATATGATATAGTAATCCGATTTCAATCATGGACCATCAATATGGGACCATCTTTTATACATATTCTGTCAGTTTGGTTGAAATATCTCAAACAGCAAAAAAGTTTTCCATACTAAGGCTTGATTTTCATCTGATTGTTCCTATGGGAGCTATATGATTTAGTGGTCCGCTCCAAAATCTAAAACAAACTCGATCTGCTTGCAATATAGACGAACCTACATACCAAGTCTGGAGTCTCTAGCTCTTATAGTCTCTGAGATCTAGGCGCTCTTACAGACGGACAGACAGACAGACGGACATGACTATATCGACTCGGCTGTTGATGCTGATTAAGAATATATATACTTTATGGGGTCTGCCACGCCTCCTTCTGCCTGTTACGCACATTTTTTTTTGTGACAAAGTTAATAGACCCCTTTACTTTTTTAAAGTACGGGGTCTAAAAATATGCGTGTGTTTTTTTTAGCAAAATTTTATTTTATTTCTAAATTTAATTTTAAACAAAACACCACCATATTTTGTATTTTTACTTTGAAATTTTCTTATTCAAATCTGGCCTTTTTTAACGGACTACTTCTGGTAGCACTGCCTATAACAGTTACTGTCCCTGGTTTTTCCCCCCTGAGTTCTGCGCATGCTCCGCAATTGGATGCGCTCCACGTAACTGTGTTTGACAGCTGACAGCTACAACCACCAAAAGCAAACATTTTAATATTTTTAACTAGGTAATTTGTTAAAACAGTTGAACGTTATCCAGAGACTCCAGTGTGCTGACCACTGACCATAGCGAAACTTTATGTGTGGAAGCCGCCACTGCCCGGAAATAAGTCGTCATCATCATCATGAGGCTGCTGCTCAAGGATTTGACACGCTTCACAACGCAGCATCGCACCCTCTATTGCTATCTGTTTCTCAGCCTGTGGATCTTCCTATTGATAGCGGGTAAGTGACCACGACAAACCAATCGTTGACAAGATTACTCAAGCTGTCTTTCTATTTAATAGGCATGTATCGCTATGTGGGCAATGCTGAGCACAATGGCAATCTTCTGGGCAGCGGCGGCGGCGGCTTTGGTCCTGGCACCGTCAGCTCCTCCTCCTCGGCTGGCGGTGCATCATCGGATGCTTCCTCGAGTGCGCAGCGATTTGCCAAATATCGCGAGAGATGCGCACCGTTGGCACAGCTCGTCCGCCTGGACGATGGCGGCATACTGGAGGGCTGGAAGCTGCAGGGTGTGCTCCTGGTCATTCGGCACGGCGATCGTGGTGCCATGTCGCATGTCCATGCCAATGGCATCAATTGTGGTGTACCCGCCGATGGGGACAGTCTGGTCAACAGGTTGGATGGGCCAAATCAGTGGCTTTAACATTGGTTACTTATTGTTATTCCATTTCAGATATCGCAGCTTTGTGCACAATTCCAGCAGCTCCGCCTCGGGCTCCAATCACATGTACTGGAATAAGGTGGGTCCATTTCATGGCTTCCCGCTGCTCCCCGCCACGGAGCGCGGCTGTCCGCTGGGACAGCTGACCTACAAGTAAGTGCAGGAGGAGGAGGCGGAGGAATCTCTGTCATCTTCCCAGGGTATAAAGCTAAAACAAATATCGCTATCAGTTACGGATTCAGTTTACTTAGAATTTCGGCTTTCGGTTACGCATAATCTTAGTATATCGGATTCGTAACGGTTAACGATTGTTTGCTTACATCGGTATCGAAATACTGGTATAATTTCGGCTAACAAAATATAACCCAAAATTATTTGATTTTAAAATATATTTTGTTTTGGTTACGGTTTCAATTACGACTACCAATTTCAATCGGTTAATTTTAGCTAACGGTTACGGTTTCGGTTACGAATTTAAACCCTGGTTAATAAATAACTAAAAGTTGTTTGATTTTAAAAAAGATTTTTCTATTTAATGGAATTTCAATCCCGCCATCAGACCTGGGTCTGCAGCCATGTATTGTTAACTCTCAGCCATCTACTTCTCAGCAAGCTAGGACTGACCATAACCCACTCGATAGTGCAGTTTCCGTCTCACCTGCCCCGTCTGTTCCCAATAGAGTAAAATCAAATTCCACTCCAGTTGTTACGGCAGCCAATACTTTGACTGTCGTACCTCCTCGCGTGTCTAAGCCCCTCCAAGGCGTTCCTCCCCCGAAGCCCATGAAGCATGTCTTTGTTTCTAGGCTTGCCAAAGATCAGTCCTCGTATGATGTTAAGGCTTACATCCAAAACATTATACAGGATCCTGATATTTTGGTGGATAAATTTAATTTTAATTACCCTAGGGAAATCTCTTCGTTCAAGATATCGTGTTCGGAGAAGGTTTTTGACAAGATTTGTCATCAACACTTCTGGCCCGAACATATCTTTGTTGCAGAATACAAGGGAAATTCTACTCGAAAGAGAGATCGGGCTCCGATCTTAGGTGCTGGTTCCTCTCCATCTGCTTCATCTTCAAATGAAGCATCAAAAAACTAACTTCCTCTTTAACTCTTGCCTATCAAAATGTACGAGGCCTTAATAGTAAACTCTCTAATCTATACCTCAATAGTCATTCTTTTGATTTCGATGTCATTTGTTTTACTGAGACCTGGCTCAAGCCTGCCACATCGGACTTTTCTATTTTTTCGTCCAAATACTCTATATATAGATGTGATCGTATAGCTCGTAAAGGTGGCGGAGTGATGTTGGCCGTGGATTCTAATCTGTCCTCCGAACCTATTTCAACCACATTAAATTCTGACATTGAGTTTATTTGCGTGAAAGTTTCTTTTCTTAAATTTTCAATCTATTTAACATGTTCTTATATTCCACCCCTTTCTGATAACACTTTATATGATAGTCACCTGACTGCTATTAAATTTATATCATCTTTACTTTCTCACACTGACTTTCTTTTTGTCTTAGGCGATTTTAATCTTTCAGATGTTCGATGGTTTTCCTCAAATGACTCGCATTCACTTTTTCCTGATAGCTCTCATGAATTTATTGACGGTCTTTCTGAGCTTTCTTTGGTGCAAATCAATCCTGTGTGCAATTCTATTAACAGAACACTTGACCTGTTATTCGTATTGGACTCTGACAATAGCATCGTATCCAGGATTGATCCATTGGTAACTCCGGAAGACCCTTACCACCCAACTCTAAACGCACATATTAATTTACCTTTGTGGCCTGTTGCTCTATCATCTCTGCCACTTGAGCGAGTACGGAGTTTTTGTAAAACTGATTTTAATAAGTTAAACAGTCTTATTTCATGTTCTGATTGGTCTCAACTATACACATGTTCTGACTTGAATAACGCCATTAAGCTTTTTTATAATACTCTTAACTCTTTTTTTGACATCTGTGTTCCACTTGTATCACCAATTAGTTGCAATAGACCTCCTTGGTTCTCTAGAGAATTATCACATTTAAAAAATGTGAAATCCAAGCAATTTAAAAAATATAAAAAATCTGGAAATCCTTATGATTTCTCACGATATTTAATTACCTGCTCTAGTTTTCTAGTTCTTAACTCACAATGTTATAATAATTACTTGCGACGTTGTAAGCTTGAATTCTCTAAAGATCCGAAGCAATTCTACAAATTCGTAAACTCTAAACGTAAAGCCTCATCATTACCATCTTCTGTTGTTTTCAACGATAGTCAAGCTAATACTGATCAATCCATAGCAGATTTGTTTGCTGACTTTTTCCAAACTACTTATTCTACGAGTAGTTTCCGTGTTGGCCAGCCTTATCCGTATAGGTTAAGCTGTTCTAACTGTATTTACAGCCCTCTAATCACAGAAAGCTCGCTTCTTTGCGATCTTAAATCGATTAAGCCAGTGCACGCACCAGGTCCCGATGGTGTGCCTGCGTCTGTACTTAAGTACTGTGCAGAATCGTTATGCAGACCATTACATAAGTTGTTTACTTTGTCCGTTGATTCCTCCTCTTTCCCAGCGATTTGGAAAGATTCTTATATTATTCCTCTTCATAAAAAGGGTGTGAAGTCCGATGCTCAGAACTATAGGGGTATTTCCAAGTTGTCTGCTATTCCGAAGATGTTTGAGAAAATTATAACCTCACATCTTCAACACTTATGTAGCTCTATTATCTCACCTACTCAACACGGGTTTATGAGATGTAGATCTACTACCACTAACCTACTAGAGTTTACTTCCTTAGTGATTAAAGGGTTCAAGAAAAAGATGCAAACTGATGTTATTTATACTGATTTTAGTAAAGCTTTTGATTCCGTTAACCACTCTCTACTCATTCATAAGCTTGATCTTCTTGGTTTTCCATACAATCTTCTTCTTTGGATTTCAAATTATTTAAGTAACAGAACACAAAGAGTTATTTTCAAAAATTCATTTTCAAAGTCAGTTAAAGTTACTTCTGGAGTACCGCAAGGTAGTCATCTTGGTCCACTACTCTTTACGTTATTTATAAATGATCTTCCATCTTTATTATCTCACTCCCATGCTATCATGTATGCGGATGACGTCAAGCTTTGTTTATCGTTTAGCGATCCTTCTTCTTTTAGTCTCTTGCAAGCAGACTTAAATGCTTTCCATCTTTGGTGCCAAGATAATTTATTAAATCTCAATAGTTCGAAATGTAAAGTTATGACTTTCTATAGATCTTCCCGCATTATTTCACAGTACTCACTTAATGGCGTTATATTGGAATGCTTAAATGATTCCGAAAGATCAGTTAATGACCTGGGTATAGTTCTAGATCATAGACTGAAATTTGATAAGCATATTGCTATAGCTGTCAATAAAGCAATGGGAGTTCTCGGGTTTATTAAGCGATGGTCCAAGGAATTTGATGATCCCTTTACTACTAAACTTCTTTACACGTCTCTTGTTCGTCCAATTCTTGAGTATGGATCATGTGTGTGGTCTCCTCAATATGAATCCCATCGTGCCAGGATAGAGTCGGTTCAAAAACAATTTTTAATTTTTGCTTTACGCGGCTTGAGTTGGAACTCGGAAATTCAGTTGCCTTTGTATTCTAGTAGACTTCTCTTACTCAATCTTCCCTCTCTTACTAACCGTAGAATTATGCTTGGAGTAATGTTCATCCACAAATTACTGCACGGTCATATAGACTCGGCTAATTTGTTGGAAGAAATAACCTTCAATGTACCTTCTAGAGTAACTCGTAACTTTAATCCTTTATATCTCCAACGTTGTTTCACTAACTGGGAATTGCACGAACCTCTTCGTACTCTATGTGCAGATTATAATAAACTGTACCCTACGATTAGTTTCGAGTGTTCTCCGCTCACTATTAAAGCCTCTATATTATCATGTCTAACTAATATAACCAACTAACTACTCATTAATATCATTTTGGTCTGATTGGGTTTTTCTAGGTTTTCCCCAATCCTAGCAACAAATGTTGGGCCAATCATTTTCTTTTTCATTTTAGATTCCCCAGAGAATTTTAGAATCTTAATTTTAAACTTCATTTTAATTTATTTTGTAATTTAAATATATATATTTTATAATTTTAATGTATTATTTGCTGTGTCGGCTGCTTTTAGCCAGACAATAAATAAATAAATAAATAAATAAATAAATAAATATCTTGAAATTATATTTAAAAATTCAAAATTAGTTTTAATATCAATGATTATACATTGACAAAAAAATTGTGTTTTGATGATTGATTGAATCGTTACTAACCGTTATGTATGAATCGGTTACTGAACGTTATTTTTGGTTTGAATTATTTAGATTTTTGTGCTTAGGTTTAAAAAAAAATATTTTGTTTTGGTTACGGTTTCAGTTATGGTTACATAATTCAATCGGTTATCAGCAGAATTTATTTTATCGATTGAATGAACCTTAATTAACCGATCTGCATGAATCAGTTACTAACCGGTTAGTTCAGTTTGAATAATTTCGGTTTTTCTGTTTAGGTAAAAAGTATTTTGTTTCGATTACGGGTTCAGTTACGGTTTAAGCCGTTAATACCGGTTAATTTGATGACTGATTGAACTGAAAGTAAACGGTTAATTTGGTTTGTATGATTTCGATTTTTCAGCTTAGGTTTAATAAAAAATATTTTGTATCGGTTACCAAATTCAATTGGTTATCAACAAATTTAACGATTGATCGAACCATAACTAACCGATACGCATAAATCAGCTAGTAAACGGTTATTTTGGTTTGTATGTTTTCGATTTTGCTGTTTAGGAAGGTAAAAAAAATATATTTTGTTTCGGTTACGGTTTCAATTACGGTTTAATCGGTTAATACCGGTTAACGGTTAGAGTTACGTTTATGACTTTAATCCCCGCTGATTACCATTGCAGAGGCATTGCTCAACTGTTGCACGTGGGCGACATCATGCACCAGATCTATGCACATCCTCTGGGCTTGCTCCTGAAGCCGAGTGGACTGCGCAACGCGGCGGACACAACAACGACGCCGCACACACTGCTCAACTCGGACGAGGTGGTGGTGTTCACCACACGCTATCGACGCACCTTTCAGTCGGCACTGGCGCTGCTCTTCGCGCTGTTGCCGCCGGACAAGTGGCTGGCACTGAATGTGAAGGAGTCGCACAGCATGGCCTTTTGCTTCGCCGACTGCAGCTGTGCCCAGTCGCTGGTGCTGCAGAAGCGTCTGGCCGCCTTGGCGGATCGCCAGCTGCTGCGTCGCTCCGATGTGCTGGCCGTGATGCAGTGGATCGGCGGCACCTTGCTGCAGCATGCGGCCACCGAGGGCGGCATCACCAATCCCTTTGAGGTCGTCGATGCCATGTTGACCGTGCTCTGTCACGACGCCAATTTGCCGTGTCGCCGTCGCAACGCCAGCCAGACGATGATGGCCAGCACACGGGCCAACCAGGATCTGGTGGATGTCATCAATATCGATCAGGACGAGACGGCAACGAATCAGCAGCAGGAAGGATTGGCAGCTGCAGAGCCCGAATTGCAGCCGGATCCGGGTTCCCTGGACTCGGGTGAGGGCTGTGTGGATCCCGTCCATGTGGATGCCCTTATGTCCTTTGCGGATGAGCTCTCCCAGCGCTCGGCTCGTCACGCCTACTACAAGCGATCGGGCTTGTTGCGCGCCTACGGCATGATCCGGCATATCGTTGGCTATATGCTCAAAATGATATCCGGGGATCGGACCAAGTTTGTGCTCTATTCCGGCCATGACTGCACCATGCAGTACCTTACCGCCGCCCTGGGCATTGTGACTGGCCAGGGACAGACCATTAATTATGCCTCCCGCCTGGCCTTCGAGGTGTATCGCAGCGATGCCCATACGGATTACTATTTCCGGGTCGTCTACAATGGTCGCGATGTCACCCAGCAAATCGATTTCTGCGAGGGCGGCAAAAGTTTGCGGGTCACTCGCGACAGTCGCGGCAACAAGGCCGATCTCTGTCCCATCGAGAATATCATACGATTCCTGCACGAGGACTATTTTGCGCCCCTCAATGCGACCAACTTCAAGGAGGCGTGTGCCACGCCCATCGGCCAAACGGCCAAGGCGAACGAGTTCTGAGCGACACTTTGAACCTGTGATAAACACTAGTTACAATTAATTAAACCGAAACTAAACATATCAAATCGATCGCACACACTTATATTATAACACAACTATCTACATATATATTATAAATATTATGCATATTTACATAATTAGCGGAATTTTAGCTTAGTCCTTGACCGAAATCGATACATATCAGCGTTTGTTGTCAGAGCACAACGCCATCGATCCTATTTTTAGGTTTTATCTTTATCTAGTATAAGAGCGAATTATCTCAACACTCCACAAAACATGTCAGCATGCATATCAAGCAATTGTGTTTAGTATTTAATATAATTCATAAATAAATAATATTAAATGTTGTTGCAAGAGCTCAATGCTGTTTTCATTTCATTTATTATAAACTTTTATCTTATACACTGATGAGGTATCACGAATTCAGCATATAAGCAAGCAGTTCATAAAATCGTTGACTTTTAAGCAGTTCATTTGCTGCATGCAAGCAGTG